>CM038794.1:18992535-19466760 GCA_021764765.1 Vicia sativa
AACGTGTGTCAATTCCATAACTGCGTGGAGCTCGCTTAGTCGTGTGGCCGTTGTGAGGCTAGGGTCACCGTTCGATTCTGCAAGACCATTTATTTTACTTCTTTCACAAACTTGCATATTTTCTATTTTTCTATTTTATTTAATATTTTCCATGCATTTAATTCTTTTCATTATTTTTATTCTGCATTAAAACCTCAAAAATATTTTTTCTTTTACATTATTTTCACAAAAATGTTTATTTAATTTAATAAATTAAAAATATAATTTTGCATGCATATTTATTTTATTTTATTTTGCATTTAAATCATCATAAATTGCATTTTAATTATTAAATCTTTTCAAAAATTCAAAAAATTATTATAGCTTATTTATCTTATTTCCAGCATGTGATAATTTTTCCATATTAAAATTTGCATTTTACTAACATTTTCCTCTTATCCGATTCCATCATATTTTCAGATTTTTCTCATCTTTTCACAGGTTGATCCGATACAGATGGTTCTTCCGTTTTTTCTTTTATTTTCCAATAATGTAACTGCATATGGGTTGTAATAGTTTAATTTAGGACTTTTACTTCCGTATTTTGTTTATATATCGCCCCAAAGCCATGTAATAGCGTGGGATTTATCTTTCCGCACTTTACATTCCGCATTTACTTTCAGCACTCTTATCAATTGCTAGTAAATAGGCGTGTATGGCAAGATAAAATTGAACATAGCTCACATTAATTTTCAAGATAATATATTAAATCAACACACTCTTTCACACATACCCCTTGGGTAATTCTCTCGTTGCCTTCACAATTCAATGGTCATGTCCTCGAGCGTAGGGTATTCTAGCACCGTTGCCTTTCAAACAAATCATCATAGTCCCTTCGATATAAAGATCATAAGACCCACGATGTGCTTCCGAATACATGATCTTGACCCTCGATTGTCGCCTCGAAAAATGATGATAGTCCGAATGTGCTAGGATACTTCCTACAAGTTGCCTTCTATGACCATCGATGTCCCTTCGATTGTCCGCTTACATCCAAGAAGGGCCTACTAACTAATGGTGCGGCTAGCGCTATTCTAAAGGAATGTAAAATGCGACTAAATTAGAGTAGGTAATAAGTCTCTAGTTGCTTGCTCAAATCAAATACTTTTCACCTCACACTTTCAAAACACTTTGTATACATTCAAGTAGAATCATTACAAGTTCTCTTTCAAACGAAACATTTCCGAACACTTTGTATACATTCCTACATGAATCATTACAAAGTCAAAGCGAAATCCTTTTCAAAACATCTTTCAAACACCAGCACAATTTTAAAAGTGATCTAAGAGCAACTAAGAGCCCGTAGATAACTACGGATGGAAAGGGTGCTAATACCTTCCCTTTCATAACCATTCTCACGATACGAATCTAACGAAGGTCTTTTACGTACTTTTACCTTCCCTTAATTGGATAAAAATAAAAGTCGGTGGCGACTCTTGCTATCCGCACATTTGGATACAAAATCCAAAAGTCAGTTCACCGTATTCTGAACGGGCGACTACTGAGATACACCCTAAAGAAATGCCTTAAGTTCTAGATAACTTTTATTGCTTTACTTTGACTTGCTTGCTTTACTTTTAAAGGGTTGCTTGGGTATTATATTGTTGGGGGATCCTACACGGATCCGGTTTCCTTTTAGGTAAGTGGCATTAGATCATTGCGACCGCTAGACATTATAACAACGGTCAATATGGTGGCTACGTTAGCGTGACACTTTGGTTGTCGATGCTCCTCATTCCCAAGTTGAGGATAGTATTTGGCTTCAGTGGTGTCATCAGCGCTAACTAAACTTTAGAACCTTAATTGACCCATCTTGGCCATTAGAAGGTAGTGAGATGGCGGCTTTGGTGTAGACCGAGGTTGGTTGATACTCGATGCTCGCTCATTGAGATCGGACTTTTGGGACATTTTCGATCGACCACTTGGTAGTCGTATTGAAATAGCGCCTACGAGAAAGATCAATGATGTGAGATTCCTAGAACCGGTTACTATTATAGGACGGATGAACCAACTCAAACTTTTGGTGGGTAATCACCTAGACCTCATGCAAGCCTTAAACCATAGGCTCATTGTGTGATTTGTTTGTGTGTGCTATACATGACATCATGACATCATCCGCATTGCATATCATTTCTAACTATTTCAAGGACCTAGGATTTATCTTTGCTCTTTTTGTAGGGATTATGGCTTCTAGAAAGACTATCCGAATCAACTTCATGGGTATACCTTCTCGACTCAAAGAATTGGTTTGAAATTCCCGACCATGCTCAGTTCATCAAAAGACATGGTTATCTACTTGATTTGGTTATCTCCGGTTTGAAGAAGATATGATGCATGTCCTATTCGATTCTTTGACCGAAACACCATTGCTTTACATTTCAGTTATCATTTGGTTCCTACCTTGGAAGAGTTCTCTAAGCTACTTGGGATACCTATTCTTGACCAAATGCCATTCACGGTTTGGAAAAGGTCCCTAAATGCGAAGACATCCATGCATCTTAAGCGCTCGGATATTGAAGCCAATTGGGAAACTAGAAGCGGAGTTAAGGGTTTACTTAAGTTCCTAGTTAAGCGAGAATTCCTCAAAGTTATGAGTTTCCATGCATTTGAGAACATTGTGGCCTTGCTAATCTATGGTTTGGTTCTATTCCTAACTCGGATCAATTCATAGATGTCAACCATCAAGTTGTTCCTTACCCGTAATCCGATGCCTACTTTACTTGGGATATCCACATTCTCTCCATACTCGTACTACTAAGAGACAAGGCACTCTCATGTGTTGTATACCGTTACTTTCGGTGGTTTATTTCGCACCTTCCTCCATCGATTTGAAGAACGAACAAAGGATGATGGTCTCAGCGGTTAATGTCACTCTCTCATTCGGATATCCGTTGGAGTCTTTTCTCTCAAAAGGACTTCATCTTCATTGAGCGTTGTGGAGAATTCCTAATGTACCACTCCTTGGTATAAGGGGAGGTATTACTTACAACCCTTCTCTAGCTCTCGTCGGTTTGGTTTTGCTGAAGAGATGGTCCACATGATATGCTTCTCCAAGATGTTGTGTTTGACTACAATCACGATCTCGATACCGACGAAGGTTTATACGCTTGGGGCATGGTAAAGAAGGCGATACCAAGACTTTGGGCACCAAATCCCACTCCTTGGGAACCTTACCTCAAATGGGTGCGAGCTCGAGCTCAAAACCTCATGATGCCATTCACGCTGTTGTACCGTAATTATGGAACCTGTTGCTATAGGTGACGTACCTATACTATTCTCCATCCCGACATGCCTACCGATTTGAAGACTTGAAGAGATCCGGATTCACTAAAAGAAGAAAGGATACCTTTGAAGCTCGATATTATGCAAGTGAGAAGAAAGTGCTAGAGTTAACAAGCTACTTCACGAGGCGCCAACATCAACGCCTACCTCGGCACCAAGAGGAAGCGCCATGGGAGACCTAGAAGCTTTATATTATGTTTTCTTTATTGTTTTGAACTATCTTTTGTACTTAAAAGAAAAGAATAAAAAGAGAACTAATATTTGTTTGTTCATTGCTTGTTTAACAAATTTAAATCCTAGAGGTCCTTGAAAACATTGCATATCATAAACATTGCATAGCATAGCATAACATTGCATCAGGTACATTGGAGATTGGTTTTCTCATCCTCTTGCTATTTATTTTAGCAAATGGCTCTCGAGCAGATTGTCAAAGATCTCCGGTTCAAAATGCTGGTTCAGCAGAGATGTTCACTAGCTTGGTCCAAGGCCAGAAGATCGAAAAGCTCATCAACAAGAAGAAGAAGGTTGTGGGTCTACTCAACATGGCGCGCTACAAAGGTGGTCCTAAAGTGATCGATCGGATTGAGTACTCGACAGGTGTCAAGAATGAAGGGAGTAACAAGGGTGTCGGAGAGAAGGCAACAGTGAGCAGAGGAAAAAGGAACCACTATGATGACCCATACTACGATGGAGATGACAAGTATAAGCAACTTCGAAGACCGTTTGAATCTTGTGGAAAATCCGAAAATGTCGAATTTTGATGATCCGAGTCTTGTTCTGGTGTTGTGATTCCCCTAAGTTCAAAGTTCCTAATTTTGCCAAGTATGATGGCATTTCTTGTCCAAGCGTCCAGAAGTCTTATGTTCGGAAGATCAATCCCAACGATGGAGAAAGTTGTGGATGCATTATTTTCAAGAGAGTTTGTCCGGAACTCAATTGGAGTGGTCTTATCGGCTAGAATGACCGTATCCGTACTGGAATGATTTGGTGATGCTTTCTGACGAGTATGAGTACAATCTTTGAATTGACACCTACTCGCATGCAACTACAAAGCATGTCTATGGGTCGTGATGAGAAGTTCAAGGTAGTATTCGAGAATGGAGATCTAGCAGAGGTTCAACCACCCTTGTCCAATAGGGAGTTGGTTGATATGTTCATGGGACATTGTCGTCCATTCTTTAACCATCGATTGGAAACTCTTGACCGGATTCAAGTGATACTTGACGGCGCGCCGAAGGCGGTATCAAAGTGGAAAGATTCGAGGTAGGGTCATCTTCAAATCTGCGAAGAGATCTTTTGGTGGTAAGAAAAAGTTAATCTTTGTGTATGGTCGAAAAGCAGAGCCAAGACCGACCGGCTCAATGAGAGCGGTTGTGATCTCGATCCTACATCAGCCAATCTCGGTGAGACAGCAGCGTGGCAGCAGCGCCACGAGGCGGTTCACGAAGATCAACATGCCATTGTCGCAAGCCTTGCAACATATGTTGAAAGCGAAATTGATTACCTTGGGGATCCTCCTCGAATGTCAACACTTCCTCTCAAAATATAATCCTAATGCTAAGTGTGCTTACTCCAATAGCCAGGCACACGGCAATGTTGGGCTCGAAGAACAAGATTCAAGATATGATTGAAGCTAAGCATTGAGTTTGACCCTCCTGTTGAGACGCCGAATGTAATCAACGCTCCTATGCCTAACCATGACAAGAGTTCCAATGTTGTTGGTGACGATACTTATGTTTTCAACATAGATGACTTGACCATTCCTCGATGATGTTAAGAAGAACTTCTGCAAGTGGTATCAATCGAGGATGCCGGAGAATCGTTGGTGCCCATCTGCGATGGTTGTGCTTGGTTGAGAAGACGCGTTCAGTGCATGATGGATAGCCGTGAGATACTATTCCTGAAACCACCTGTGCAGAAGTTGTGTGAAGATATGTCTAAATTGAAGATCGAAGATGCGAATGAACCTGAACCATCTGTGTGGGATACCTTGGGGCAGCCAAGTGGAAAGTATGATTACATGGTGAAGTATTAGTTCCGCGAGTTACAAGATTCCTATTGAAGATATTAAAGCGGATGGGGTGACGACTTCCCGAAGACTATCTTGATGTTAACACGATAAGGATTTCCTCTGCGATCCTGTGCCTAAGTGGCACCCTCATTATCACTTCTCCCAGACCGGTTCCATATTCCTCTAACAAGGCTATCCCTTGGAATTATGGATCGGTTTACTATCATGGCGTCAAGCAAGACCTCGACCATTGAAGACCTTACGGTTGAAGTTTCTATTCACGACATTGACAACATCACCGGATCTAGTAAGGTGACCAGAACGGAAGAGTGTTCTCTCGGATATCTCTCTCCAAAAGACACTCCACTTCGCATTCCACTACTCAACCAATTTCCCGGCGGTGGGAAAGAACCGTGACTCGTCACTTTCAACGAAGTGCCAAAGGAAGTTCTTGAAGACACCTCCAACAGAAATGGAGGAAATTACGAAGATTATCAAGAAGAGTGACTACAATGTTGTGGAACGGTTGGGACAGACTCAGTCAAAATCTCCATGCTTGCTTTGCTCTTGTGCTCCGAGGCTCATGCTAATGCCTTGGTGAAGTTTGAAGAATGCTCACGTGCCGCAAGACACTACTACGACAGTTTGAAGTTTGTATTGCTAGCTGGCGCCAACAACGGCCTAGGCTTCTCGATCTTGATCGACTCTGCGGAAGAAGCATAACAAAGCCTTGCACATCTGTGGAATGCAAGGCTACATTATCTCATGTATTGGTGGATACGTTCGACTCGAACATCTACTGAAGGCGCTTTTGATCGCCTCGATGTCGAAGGTTGGTTACGAGACCGGTGACATCATTGTGAGAGCTTTTGATGGTTCTAAGCGAGCAGTACTTGGAGAGCTCATTCACTGTCAAAGTCGGTTCCCGGACTTTTGACTCTACTTTCTTTGTCATGGACATCCGTCCGACACTCTTACTACTTGGGCGCCTTGGATACATGGGGCGGCTATACCTCTACCTTGCATCGAGTTGAAGTACCCGTGAAAGGGAAAGTTATTACAGTGTGGTGAAGAAGAGTATATCGGTCATCTCGGTCTTCCGATATCTCGAGATGGAAGGTGAATTCTTTGAAACTCCACTGTCAAGCTTTTGAAGCAGTCCCAGTCATGCTGTGACTCTCCATTACTCTGAGTTACAAAGCTCCTCCTAGGATGGCCTCACTGAAAGATGCTCAGTGCGGTTGAAGGGAGGTAGTACTATTTGGGGTCAACTCCCGATCTTCCTTTCAAGTTTGACAAGGCGGTTTAGGCTTCACTATCAAAGGTCAGAAGATGATACGCCGCGAGCGTGCCGGCCAACTTCCTTTCCGCATCAGCCAGAGTGGGATTCATGCTATAGAAGACGACAACAAAGACTTCGACATCGAGAATGGATCTTTCCAACTCCGACGGACTCGGCAATTGGAAGGCGAAGGCGTCATACCAATCTCCTTTAGTCGGGAGTAATTATTCTTGTTTTGTTTGCTTTTCGTATTTTCTATGTTTTGAACAATAAACTCTAAAGCCTAGTGCCTTGCCCGGGGCATCATGGCTCGTTCGAGGGTTTTATTTGTTGTTTGCGTATTTTCATTCAATAAATTCGTTGGACTTTTGCATTCAATTGTGTTTTGCTTTCTTTACTTTATCACCCTTCAAAGGCTATGTGTTTCTTACACACCACGTGGTACAACTGCGAATCACTCGAATCTCGTTAATGACTATGCTAGTGCTAAATATGACTTGATAATCCGATCTACCAAGCGAAGATGAAAGTGAGGAAGATTGTGAAGTGCCGGAGAACTTGTCGATTACTACACAAGAAGAAGCGAGTTATCTGACCACCACGAAGAGCAAATTGAGGTTGTGAATTTGGTCTTGTGAAGAGAAAAGAGATCAAGATAGGGCGGGTCTTGAAGCGGTGTTAAAGAAAGGTTGATTCGGATGCTACGAGACTACATTGAGGTTTTGCTTGGTCATACGAAGACATGCTGGTTTAGACATTGATATTGTGGTTCATCGATTGCCAACAAAGATGGTTTCTCCTCAAAGCAGAAGGTTCGTCGTATCGTCCGGAGATGTCGAGAGAAAATCAAAGCCGAAGTTATGAAGCTTCAACGCGGTTTCTAGTGTCACCTCTTATCCCGATTGGGTTGCTAACGTAGTACCGTGCCGAAGGATGGCAAAACGAATGTGTGTGGATTACGGAGATCGAACAAAGCGAGTCCGAAAGATGATTTCCCACTTCCTCATATTGATGTTCTGGTTGACAACACCGCTCAACATAAAGTTTTTTCCTTCATGGATGGTTTCTCCGGTTACAATCAGATCAAAATGGCTCCTGAAGACATGGAGAAGACTACTTTTGTTACACAGTGGGGTACTTTCTGCTACAAGGTTATGCCGTTTGGGTTGAAGAACGCAGGCGCCACTTATCAGCGTGCCATGGTGGCACTATTTCATGACATGATTCATCACGAGATAGAGGTCTACTTCGACGACATGATAGCTCGGTCACAGACAGAGGAAGAACACCTTGATCATTTGCAGAAACTATTTGACAGATTGAAGAAGTACAGACTAAGACTTAATCCTAACAAGTGCACTTTTGGAGTCAGATCCGGTAAACTCCTAGGGTTTGTTGTCAGTGGTAAAGGTATTGAAGTTGATCCCGCCAAGGTTAAAGCTATACAAGAGATGCCCGCTCCCCGCACTGAAAAGGAAGTCAGAGGTTTCTTAGGCCGATTGAACTACATTGCCAGATTCATTGCACACCTAACTGCTACTTGTGAGCCAATCTTCAAGTTACTAAAGAAAGATCAAGTGGTAGAATGGAGCGGCGATTGCGGATGCTTTTGACAAAATCAAGGAGTATACAGAACCTCTATCCGATGCACACTGAAGGAAGACCTCTTATCATGTACTTGCGATAGAGAACTCAATGGGGTGTGTGTTGGGGCAGCATGGCCAGTGCAGTCGAAAAGAGCATGCAATATACTACCTTAGCAAAAGTTTACCGTGAAACAAGATACTCACATCGAGAAAACTTGCAACGCTTTAGCATGGGCTGCGCCGACTAAGGCAGTATATGTTGACTCACACTACCTTGTTGATTTCTAAGATGGATCCGATAAAATACATCTTTGAGAAACCACCCTCTCGGGAGAATAGCAAGATGGCAAATGATCTTGACCGGTATGATATCCATTACACTTCTCGAAAGCGATCAAAGGAAGTGTAGTAGCGATCATTTGGCTCATCAAGCCGTAGATGACTATCGGTCTATGCAATTCGAGTTTCGAGATGAAGATGTTTTACTAATTCTTGATTACGAAGAACCGAGGCCGACGAAGGACTGAACAAGGATCGATGGACCATGGTCTTTGATGGAGCCTCAACGCATGGCAATGGCATTGGCGCCATCATTACATCCCTGCGAGGACATCGCCTTTCACCGCTTGATTATGTTTCAATTGTACCAACAATATGGCCGAATCTGGCGTGCATCATGGGTATTAAAGTGCTATTGACTTAAGAATCAAGTTCTTGCAAGTGTATGGAGACTCGACTTTAGTGATCGGTCGATTAAGGCGAGTGGGATACGAAGCATCCGAATCTCATTCCGTATCGAGCATGTTCTAAGTTTGATCCCTACTTGAGAGATTACTTTTGACCACATTCCACGAGAAGAGAATCAGTTGGCAGACGCACTAGCTACTATGTCGTCTATGTTCAAGGTTAGATGGGACAATGAGGCTCCCCTGATCATCATTGAGAAGTTTGACGAACCAGCGTATTGTTATGAACTCGATACAGAAGAGAAACCTTGGTATTACGATGTGAAGAGGTATCTTGAGACTCAGGAATACCAGGGCATCATCAACGATAAGAAATTCATGAGAAGGTTTGCATCCAAATTCTTCCTCAGCAACGGCATCTTGTACAAGCGCAATCATGACTTGTGCTTACTCCGCTGTGTAGACCAGAAGACAGCAATACGTATCATGGAAGAGTTACGCGAAGGCGCATTTGGTACTCACTCCAGTGGGCATACGATGGCTAAGAAGATTCTGAGAACAGTTACTATTGGTCCACCATGGAAGGCGATTGTCACCGTTATGCTCGATCTTGTCACAAGTGCGATTACGCGACAAAGTGCACGTACCTCCGATACCTCTGAATTCTAACTCCTTGGCCTTTGCAATGTGGGGCATTGACATGATCGGAGAAATCAAGCCCACAGCTTCCAATGGACATCGTTTCATCCTTGTGGCAATTGACTATTTCACCAAGTGGGTGGAAGCCGCCTCGTTTGCATCTGTTACCAAGAATGTTGTGGCTCGATTCATCAAACATAATCTTATCTGTCGGTATGGCACTCCTGAAAGGATTATCACGGATAACGGATCTAACCTCAACAACAAGATGATCACCGAACTCTGCACGCAGTTCAAGATCAAACATCACAACTCTTCTCCTTATCGGCCTAAGATGAATGGCGATGGAAGCCGCCAATAAGAACATTAAGAAGATTATCTGAAGATGCGGTGACTTACAAAGATTGGCATGAGATGTTACCATTTGCTCTTCATGGTTATCGCCTTTCTGATCACGGACATCCACAGGCGACCCCCTTCTCTCTTGTATACGGTATGGAAGCCGTCCTACCCATTGAGGTTTAGATACCCTCAACGAGTCCTCCGGGCCTTGAGTTAGCGAAGACGATTGGGTCCAGACTCGCCTTGACCAGTTAATTTGATTGATGAGAAGCGACTCGCATCCATCGCCATGGACAGTTATCGAGCGAATGATCGAGCATTTAACAAGAAGGTCAAGCACCGAGTGTACCAGTCGGTGACCTAGTAGTCAGCGCATCATTCTTCCAAGGTGATCCCAGAGGGAAATGGACTCCCACCTATGAGGGACCGTTTGTAGTCAAGGCAGATATTTTCAGGCGGAGCTATGATACTTAGCACCATGGATGGTGAAGACTTCCCACACCACGTGAGCGGACATAGTCAAAAATACTACGCATAAAGAGACCGCTAGGTCGGCGAACCTAGGCAAAATAAGGGCATCTGGCGAACCAAAGGGTTCGGGCAAAGTTAAGGATATATACAAAATATGTACACCCGGCAAGTCGAAAACACGAAAAGGCGGCTTGGGCAAAAGGGTATCGGTGGGCGAAAACCCGAAAGGGCGGTCTAGGCAAAAATTAGGGATTTAAGCGTACGACTATGTCTCGTCCAGATCACCTACTTTCAGACTACTACTATCAGCATTCAAGCTCAAATGGCGAAGATCAATTCAATCACTTTCTACTGACAGCGAGGAGATGAGATAGTTGATATATATGAGTACTAGCATAGTTGGAACTTAACGAGATTGTTTCCGCATAGCCTTTTACTTTTTTTCTTGTACAAACTACTTGGCCATACGCCACCTTTCAAATAAATGCAAGTTTCTTTCTCTTTGCCATTTCTGTTTGTTGTTGTTTGCATAAAGTCCAAACGTCCGCTTTGAATGATTATACGCATCCGACAATAAAAATTCGTTCGCAAACGTACGAAAAACGAATGGACAAGGATAATTACTACAGGCTCCAGGAATTGAGATGACGACGAAAGTCACCAAAGGCATTCCCCACAGAACACAATCTCCGCAGAGATACCACTCACTATAATTTCTCCCCAGCGGAGTACGATTTCCATTCCACTAGTCCTGATATCCTAAACTTCATTATCGTCAGCAGTTTTATCTCCAGCAGAGACATTCATCCTCGGCAGGATACGTTTCAACAAATCCCTTTCCCCGGCAGCAGCAGTGTCTAGACTTGAGACTTGGTCAGATAGTGCATCGGAGGAAACCTACACCCCTTATTCCCAGCCCGAGATTTCGACGAGCTCCAGATCTTTCCAATCCGGCCTCCAGACGGTTCATCAACTACTCCTCAGCAGAATCTATACACAAGATTCCCCAGTAGAGTGCCTCATAACTCTCCCCGACGAAGCGCCTCCTGAATTTTCCCCAGCAGGGTCCATAAACAAGATCTTTGGCGGCACATTCCTCAGTCTCTCCCATCCACAATGGTATCTAGGCTCGAGACTTGGTCAGATAGTGCATCGGAGGAATCAAAGTTATCATCCTCCTTTCTTCCCCAAGCAGGGTCTCCATCCGCTTTATCCCCAAGCAGAAGCCAGAATTTCTCCAGCGGGATATTCCCATCTTCCTCAAGATGGATATGTTTTGAAATACCACAGCATCCATCATTCATACATTATTCATGAATATCATAATTTGTGCATATATCATTCATACGCATTGTCATGCATCATACTTTGCATAAGACTAACAATACTCTATCAAAAATTTCTCTTGTTTTGCCAAAACAGGTAAAAGTCATTTAGCATAGCGGGTCCAAGATTAATGCCGAAACCGGGCGGAAAACTATCGAGCGACCAACCTCGTTGTTCTCCAACAACGGATCCGGATTAATAAGCGGACGGGAAACCTTATCGAACGATCACAAGTTATCCTCGATAGCAGCGGTGGATCAACACCCGATGCTGCAGGAAACATCCACGTTTTGTCCCCTCGGCGATCGGCCGAAGAACTATTCGACCCTCTCTTATTATCAACGGAACTACGAGTCTAGTATGCGACTCGGTTGCCTTGGATGGCATCTTAAGCCCATCTCCGACTACTTGTCGACATTTCTCCATTTTCGAATCTGCATATTTGGTTAAAAATCAATACGGACCAATAACTTCATTCAAAAGCGGCGAAGTCTAACATCGACTCCCTCGGATGGCATCCTAAGCCCATCTCCTCGAAACATCTCGAGAACCTAGCGTCGGCTCACTCCCCGGTCCTCGGATGGCATCCTAAGCCCATCTCCTATCTGGTCGAGTCTAGCGTCGACTCGTTCCCAGTGATCTCCAACTTCTCCAAATGGCATTTGTAAGCCCATTCCATCCTCATCAACCGCGAGTGCAAATTTTCAGGTGTACTCGAGTGTTCAATCATCTTCTACCTCCAGGTCACGAAGGCAAAGCATGCCAATCTATCCCTTCCAGTACAAGAAGATTGAGCAGGGCATTGTCATACCCCAAAATTTGCCCTCATGTTTCTCAGACATTCCATACATCCATGCTCGAGGATTCCTCGAGAGTTGATCGGATGGACACTCTCCTATACAATCAACCCAAACTAGGGTTTGGCATTCCTCGAGATCCAGGTGGACTTCTAACACCTCCAATGGTTTTCATGCTTCCTCATATGCTTCAAAGATTCTCCATGTCAAGTTTCAAGCTTCACAGTCCAATTTCCTCGAGACAATTGCTCGGATGGTTGAAAATCGGTTGTATTGGTCAAAAGTCAGCTGTGGTCAACATACGATCAAAACTTCGATTTTTGGTCAACATCCTCATTTTGAAGTTACATTTATCATTTGATCAAGGGTTGATCATGATTCATCAAGAAAACTCAAGATTTGCTCAAAGTCAAACTTTCTAAATTAGGGTTTCTAGGTGAAAAGTCAATGAACTTTGGTGATCATAACTTTCTCATACTTTCTCAAATTTTCCACCACCTCTTGTTTTGAAGGAAATTCAATTCTCTACAACTTCATGTCTCACAAGAATGTCCAAAAAATGCTTCATTTGAGAGGTATAGCTCAAAACATTACAGGTCCTTTTCAAAGTCAACAAAAAGTCAACTTTTTGTTTTGAACATATATTGAGCATGGTAACTCCAATTGAAGTGAAACCAAAGACATTATTTAGAGGACTCCTAGAGCTTTCCAAAAAGTCCAAGAACTCTCAAAAATGTGGAAAATTGAGCAAGTTACACCCTTCACAAGTTGGGCAATTTTGAAAGAATGCACAAAGAGAGATACTTCAAAAAATCAAATCTTTTGCAAATGGGCCTATTTTTTCTTCATCCTAACTTGTTCCTCATACAATTAGGAGTATCCAAGCCCAATGCCACGAATTTTTATTTTATTTTCCTATTTAATTTGGAATTTATTCATTTAAATACAAATTAAATTGAAAATAAAGTATAAAATCAAAATTAATTGAAAGATTGATTTTTATTCCTTCCTTGAGATCCAAGCAACTCAATAAAGCCAGCAAATTTCGAAATTTGATCAATATGGCAAGATTGGATTGGAAATTAATCAAATTTTGAAAATTTGATTTTGTACAAAAATCAAATTTGATTTGCTTTGAATGGTGATTGATTCTTACCAAAAACAATGCCAAATCCTTCTACTATATATATACAATGCATTCCAATTGCAAGAGAACAGAAGAATTGGCTCAAGAACCCTAACCTAGAACTCAAAAATCCGTGGCATACAAGCAACAAGCAGCCTTGGATTTAGGTGGTTTCAAGCAATTCTAAGCATTCCATCTTGTTCCTTGGCATCTTTAGAGTCGATCCAGACTCTTATATCATTCAAAACCATCAAGAAACAAGAAATCCGAAATCGGTTTGTCCTTGAAATTTCAAAATTCGAATTCTGTTATTCATGCATTGTTAATGTGTTTTGATGTTTGTTTCGTGCTTAGAATAAGGTTTACAAGCTTTCTGGGTCATCCAATTGAATTTTCGTGGCCGGGAATGTGATATACCATGATTAGGGTTTCAGGTCACGTTTTAGGGTTTCTCTAATCAGGTTAAATTGGACCAAACCGATGCTACCAGGATGATCAGTGGACCAAGACGAATCGAACCATGGCTTTAGATTTCATTTATATTACTTGTATGTGATTTTTGATGTTAGCAGGGGCCATAGCGTCGACCACCGAGCAAAATTCGAGATTCAAATGAAGAAGAAGTCTTGGCGTGATTAGTGGCGAGGATTCAATGCGGTTCAAAACGTGTTCGTTGCAATTCCATAACACGTGGACGCTCTAGCTCAGTTGGTCGTGGCAGCGCGTTGTGAGGCTAGGGTCACCGGTTCGATTCCTGCAAGGACCATTTATTTTTGCTTCTTTCACAAACTTGCATATTTTCTATTTTTCTATTTTATTTAATATTTTCCATGCATTTTAATTCTTTTCATTATTTTTTATTCTGCATTAAAAAACCTCAAAAATATTTTTTCTTTTTACATTATTTTCACAAAAATGTTTATTTAATTTAATAAATTAAAAAATATAATTTTTGCATGCATATTTATTTTATTTTTATTTTTGCATTTAAATCATCATAAATTGCATTTTAATTATTAAATCTTTTCCAAAAATTCCAAAAAAATTAGTATAGCTTATTTATCTTATTTCCAGCATGTGATAATTTTTCCATATTAAAATTTGCATTTTTACTAACATTTTCCTCTTATCCGATTCCATCATATTTTCCGATTTTTCTCATCTTTTCACAGGTTGATCCGATACAGATGGTTCTTCCGTTTTTTCTTTTATTTTCCAATAATGTAACTGCATATGGGTTGTAATAGTTTAATTTAGGACTTTTACTTTCCGTATTTTCTGATTATGTATCTGCCCCAAAGCCATGTAATAGCGTAGGATTTATCTTTCCGCACTTTACATTCCGCATTTTACTTTCCGCACTCTTATCAATTGCTAGTAAATAGGCGTGTATGGCAAGATAAAATTGAACATAGCTCACATTAATTTTCAAGATAATATATTCTGAAATCAACACACTCTTTCACACATGCACCCCTTAGGGTAATTCTCTCTCGTTGCCTTTACGAATTCAAACGGTCATGTCCCTCGAACGTAGAGGTATTCTAGCACCGTTGCCTTTCAAAACAAATCATCATAGTCCCTTCGATATAAAGATCATAAGACCCACGATGTCGCTTCCGAATACATGATCTTGACCCTCGATTGTCGCCTACGAAAAATGATGATAGTCCCTTCGAATGTGCTAGGATACTTCCTACAAGTTGCCTTCTATGACCATACGATGTCCCTTGATTGTCCCTTACATCCAGCGAATGGAGCTACCTACTAACTAATGGTACTGCTAGCTATTCTAAAGGAATGTAGAAGCAACGACTAAATTACGAGTAGGTAATAAGTCTCTAGTTGCTTGCTCAAATCAAATACTTTTCACACTCACTTTCAAAACACTTTGTATACATTCCGGCGCGAATCATTACAAAGTTCTCTTTTCAAAACGAAACATTTCCGAACACTTTGTATACATTCCTACATGAATCATTACAAAGTCAAGCGAAATGCCTTTTCAAAACATCTTTCAAACACAAGCACAATTTTAAAAGTGATCTAAGAGCAACTAAGAGCCGTGATAACTACGGATGGAAAGGGTGCTAATACCTTCCCTTTTCATAACCATTCTCCCGTACTCGAATCTAACGAAGGTCTTTTTACGTACTTTTACCTTCCCTTAATTGGATAAAAATAAAAGTCGGTGGCGACTCTTGCTATCCGCACATTTGGATACAAAAATCCTAAAAAGTCGAGTTCACGTATTACAGTAATCGATGCCAAAATTGAAAGGCATGCCCATGGATAACCTTCGCATCTTGAAGGGTGAACTCTGGCTACTGTGATTGAAGCTGAGTAGTAGTGTCCTCTGAAATTCTGCTTAATTTTGGTACTCAATGTTTCTTCTGACTTTCTTGTGATGAGTTGACCAAAGAAGTGAGTCTCTACCTCTTCTTGCGATTATCGTCACCGTGCTCTGACTCAACATTCTCTTGTTCAAATCCTTCCATTACTTTCCTTCTTTTTGAACGCGTATCGTATGTTCGAGTAGGCTGTGGACGTGGTCGAGAAACTCTAAGACGCGACAGCTTGGCGATCTTTTCCTTTCTGTTGAAAAGAAATTCTAAAAGATCAAACTCTAGACAATAGACTCGATATGCAAAGTATGATGCATGATTATGAATGTAAAGAAAGATTTCCAAAGAATTTATGCTAAAAGAGAAATTTCTGGCAAATATTTGGATGGAAAACACATATTTTATTTATTATTGAAAGAAGATTACAACAATTTTGTTTTGGAGCATTGCTCACACAAATGATAAAATAAATGATAAAAAATTACAATCTAAACTAATTAATCGTCCTCGTCGGATGAAGATCCAAAGGCTTGATGTAGCTTCAACTTCAGGATTTCCTTCCCATAGTGAGCTTTTAGTTCAGCTTTCTCGGCTTTTAGCTTGCTGATGACTTTCTTCCATTCATCGGGAGCAGGATCGCTAGTTGTCATCTCCTCAAGCTTCCTTTTCCTTTCTTTGATGTATCTCTTGATCGCGTTATCTTTCTGACCAATCTTCTCATCTTTCTCCATGAGCCATTCATCTTGGAAGTAAAGCGTCTTTTCATGATCCTTGACTTGCTTCTTGAGCTTCTCATTCTCGAGATCAGTCTTTAAGAATTTGTTTTCCAAAGCTTCTTTCTCGAGCCTCATCTTGGCCAAAGCTTCTTGGTATTCTCCCATAGTCTCAACGGGAAAAATTGTTGATTTGGATGCTCCTGAGAACATAGGTTCTTCATAAGCATAAGGCATTCGGAACTCCTTTGCTCTTTTCTTTACCCAAGAAGTGTAGATTTCTATGGCTACACAATTCCTTGCTTTACCTCTTTCTTTCCTTCGGATGTGATGCCAAGCTCTGATCATTCTGGCTTTCAAGCCTTGGGAATCCTCCCCTTCATGATAGAAATAGCTTTCTACTATAAAACCAAGAGGTTTACTAGAGTTTGCGTATCCGAGTTGACGTCTTGCCAAGAATGGGTTGTAGTTGATTCCTCCTCTCGTACCGATGAGAGGTACGTTGGCAAATTCTCCACAACTCTCAATGATTTCCATCTCATTTACGCCAAGGTATACCAATGGATATAAATCGTTTGTAAGAGACATGAGTCTTCGAGACCAATGCCAATCGTCTTTGTTTTCGCGGAAGATAGGAGATTTAGGCAAGTGTGATACAATCCATTTGAAAAACAGAGGTACACAACACACGATAGTTCCATCTCCTTGGCGATTCCTATGATGAATAGAAATGCGTATCACCAAGCGGTGGGGCAGGATTTCCAATCGGAAAGATCCTTATGGCATTGATATCAACGAAACTTGGGACGTTGGGAAACAACACCAATCCATAGGCGAGTAAAGCTAAAATAGCTTCAAAGGCTACCATACTACCAGCGGAGAATTTGAGAGCCTTCTCCATTAGGAACTTTGAAGTTAGTCCTAAGAGTTTTCCTTTGGTAGTTAGGTTTTGTGTATCTCGATTTCTTTAAGTGAGTCATTGTTGCAATGATTGGTGACTTAGGAATGGCTTCAAACCATTGAAAGGCACTTTGTCCGATCTTGAGATACCTAGGATGTGTGTACTCTTCCAAAGTAGGCATCAATCGATAATCGGGAAAGTGAAACAATGATAGACGGATCGTAAAAGCGAGCGAAAGTTTTGAGAAGTCCTTCATCAACGTTAGTGTTGAGAATAGTTAAAAGAGTTCCATAGCGTTTACGAAATCAGGGATCTTCTACCAAGGATGCTAACTCTTTTAACTTTCCTACGAGGAATCCTAAAGCTGTATTTCTTGGTGAATCTTCCTTAGGCGTCCATCACTCTAACCTAAAATATTTACAAAGAAAAATCTCTAAATTCTTTGGAAATGGGAAGAGAAATGAAGTTTTGAATGAATGCATGATGTGACAAACATGGTTAGTAGTTATACACACGGTCAGCGTTGAAGTCACGAGCATGAAGCCAGATAAGAATCAACGTGGGTAAGTTCTAAGGGCTTATTCATCGTGAGCGGGTTCTACGATAATACTGAGCTCAACACTTCTCTTTGAAATATTATCGGTTTGTTGAATACTCGAAGTCAATAATATTTTCAAGAAAAACTTCTTTGATCGTAGTCTCGCATGACAATTATTCTAGGCTTCGCCGAATAATTTCTGCACTACATCCTAAATGGCCAGGATGGGTTATGTGTTCTCTGACCACTCGACTTGCAAGTCCTTGAAAGCAAAATGTCTTCGCAAATACTTGCTAAACACAAATACCCCCAAGACAACCTCCACTGAGAGAGGGATCTCAAATTAACTCCGTAAGTACTGAGACTTCTCACAAGTTAATAGGACTATACCCCCACCTAGATCTTAACATGTTTCTTAAATCCGGGTTAGGATTTCTTTCCATCAGATGAAATCGCGAAAACACACAATAAAGAAAAACAAACATATGCACAATATGAAAGCTTAACCCCTTTATTTCTTTTTGAAAACAAAAAAAAAGCTTGGTGCTCTTGAGCAGAGTCACATTTTTTTTTAAAATCAAAATTTTGACGTACTCCCCAGCAGAGTCGCCATTTTTCCTGTTCGCGTTAAAAAGTGACGCGCTAGGGAATCGAATCTGAATTCGGATTCTCTGGCTCGAAACGATTTACTCTTTTGATTTGTTTATAAAGATGCCGCGAGCGTCAAGCTTTATTATTTTCAACACAAGAAATTATGATTATGAAAAAGGGGAAAGCTGCTAATACCCTCAATTGATTTTGATATGCATTACGACTAGCGCAAACTAGGCATAGCGCATTGGGGAGATTCGGTAAGGGGTTTGTTATATAAAGGGAATAGATGGAGCACCCTAAATATATATGGTTATCCATAGCTTTATATATGAATACGTTTGATATGTTTGTGTGTTTTAAATTTCTATTTTTATGATTGGGAAAGTTTCTCCTTTGGATTTTAAGAAATGTAGATTATGTGGGATCCTAGGTTTTGTTATTATTGTGCTCGCAAAGATCATTGGATCTTCTGCATACATATCCCCTAATGGGAATCAGAGCATTTGTAGCTCGGATCTAAAGGGATCTATGGTTTATTTGGTATGAGAGAGAAAGAAATTTGCTCGGCAAGGATGAGACCTTGTGCCTATGTATTCTCAAAAGGATGTTGAGAAAGTCAGAGCAATCGTAGTTCCCACTTATGCTAGTGGAAGCAACGGGAAGTTAGTAAGAGACACAGACAAATGTCATCTTAATGAAAAATGTATCTAATCTATGTCATCACATACATTTTGAAAATTTTGATTGATTGAAATCTTTAATCGTAAGTTATAGGTGTTTGGTTGAGTATACAAGCGTTACCACTTACATGTTTAAGAAAGATGTTTGAAAAATGATTGAATCTTCTAATTGTAAGCATTTGGTGTTTTGCTCAAGTGTACAAGCGTTACCACTTACAGATTGGAAGATGTTTTTGTTTGAAAAGAGTTTGAAAATTGATTGTATGTGATGTGATAGATGAGATACTTCTTCCATAGAGATGATAAATGTCTAAATCTCGAGGAGAAATTGATTGGATTAGGGGATGCTTTTAAGAAGCCCGGGGGTCCTTGTATTGTAAGCCCAAGAGGAGGCATTCCGAGGGTCATCGAGGGTCATCGAGGGTCATCGAGGGTCCTTGTATGAAGCTCAAGAGGAAGCTATAGGGTATGGCCTGGCTTTGGCTTTAAAAGGGATTTCACCGGGAAACCATCCTTTTGGAATTAAGAGCAATTTCACTGGGAAATTATACTCTCTGGGTTCTATCTTAACGCGGGTGATTCTTTGTATTGGAAGCCCAATAGGAGGCTGTTAAGAGATTTCCTGATCTCTTTCTTGTTTGATGCCCAAGAGAAGGCTAAACTCAATGAAGAGTTCTTTTGAACGAAGCCCAAGAGGAGGCTGACTCAGTAGGGGAGTGTTGCTTTATATGAAGCCTAAGCGGAGGCTAAACTCAGATGAATGAGTTTTCTTATATGAAGCCTAAGAGGAGGCTAAACTCATATGAATGAGTTATCTTGTACAAAGCCCAAGCGGAGGCTAAACTCTGTGGGGAGCCTAATGATTAGACTAGTTGTTATGTTATAACTAAACGATTGTATAAACAAGTATATGAAGTTATTCACAGGAGCTTATGAAGGAAATATAAACAATGCATGTAAAGTTTATTTACAAGAGTTTATGAAGGAAATATAAACAAGTGTCTGTGGAACGAACGTTTAAAACGAGCGTAACTTGATTATTTACAAGTTTGAATTGTGTATAAGGAAGTAAATATGTACACGAACGAGTATTTATGTACAGAAGGTATGGATGTACATAGGAGAGTTGGGACTTACACCGTAAGGGTGGCCCATTGGTTTAAAAGCAGTTTCACCGGGAATAATGCTCCTTTTAATACCAATGGTATTCAGTGTATACACAAGCGAAACGAAAACAAACGGACGAAGTTTGTCTGTACTTGAATGTTTACAAAAGTATCTGTATTATGTACAGGTAAAAAATTTGTATGTATATGAAAAGAACTTGATATGTACAAAGAAATATGTATGTACATAAAGAATGTTGGGACTTACACCGTAAGGGAGGCCCATTGATTTAAGAGGAGTTTTATCGGGAATAATTCTTCTCTTAGAACCAATGGATTCGGTGTATAAACAAACGAATGAAAACAAACGAAAGAAGTTTGTTTATGTTTGAATATTAACAAATATGATTTGAATATGTACAAGGAAAATTGAATATGTACATAAAAGGATTGGGACTTACACCGTGAGGGAGGCCCATGATCGGTTAAGAAATTTGAGAGAAAACGAATTCAGTTTTATCGTTTAAATCGGATCGATCATGGTAAAAGATGTAAGTTTTGATGAAAAGTTTTGAAGATTGATTTTGAAAGTGTTTTTGAAAAGTGAAGTATTCTTACAAGAAGTTTTGAAGAGAATCGGGCTTCAAAAGTTTGAAAAAAATCACCTTTAAAGGTGTTTTGAAAAGTACTCAAAAGTACCATTTTCGGCTCGATCAAAATATAATCGGATGAAAGTTTTTTCTGAAAATTTTTGCACTATCATAAAATAGATACATTAATTGACAAGTGTACAAAAAATCACCTCAAAATGAGGAGTTTTGATTGGGTTTTGAAGAAGACAAAGTTTGAAAAAAATATGAATGAAAAAAACAAAAAGTTTGGCAAAAAGGTCCCAAGGCTACTCGAACCCGGGACCTGTTAGGCAAGGCAAGGTGTAATGACTTAAGAGTGAGCTGGCAACCGCTGGGTCGGAAATACATCCATGTATTGAAGTCAGTTTAGTTAATTATATTTTAAAACAGATATTTGAATTCAAAAAACGCGCGCAAGCTTGTTCTGCATCTCCAATCCTTCAATCAATCCTGAAATCTTCGTTTCTTGATGAAATCAAAAGATGTAAACATGAAACTTGCTCATTTCAAGCCCAGGAATATGATGGCACTCTTTAATTTCATTTATTTTCAGTTTATCATGATTAAATTTCTAAAGAACACGAAGAACCCTAAAACTGAAAAATCTAATTGAAATCGTGTATGGTTGATGATTTATTCAATTGATTGAGGGTTAATGACCGTGGATAGTGCAGAAACAAAACGGCCAAGAGTTTTTTCATTTGAATCAAGAAATCACAGAGTTCGAGTTTGGTGTTCTTACCTGTTGAAGCTGGAATCGAATTCTGGGTTTAAGTGTTTCCAGTTGAGTTTTTTTGATTGCTTGAGCACCAACGGCCTTTATGGAAGGTGTATGAATGGTCTGCACTTCATGAGCTTGCCTGGATCCTTCTACCCAAGTCGACCTGCAGTTGGCTCAAAATGAAACTTGAATTTGATGTTAGAGCTGTTACAGATTGTTGCTAAGGGTCTGCATCATGTCTATGATGTATGTGGATGATGTTTGGATGAAGAAATCTCAATTTGCTCGAGCCAAAGATGGAATTCGAAGTTTAAGGCAGTTTTGAGCAAGTTTATGAGCATGACATGTAATTTTGATTTCTAGCTTGGCTTGTGTTAATTTTAAGTTATAGACCAATTACATATGACATTTACAACATGTTAGACACCAATTTATTCAAAGTTTTTCACAAGTTTTTCAAAAATGCACAATTTCTCCAATTTGCACTATATTTCATGAAATTTGAGAAAGAAGAATGAAAGCATGTACTTTCATGGCTTTGGTGTAGTTTGAATGGCAAGCAAGACCTCTATTTATAGGCCATGAGTTCTGAAAGATAATTGAGAAAGTTTGGCTTTGGTAAATTCAACTTGCCTTAGAGGGCAAGGAAGTCATTTTTGCATTAAATGCAAAAGGAAACTTCCTTTTAACCATGGTTAATTTTTCCAACTTGATCTTATCTCTTTACAATCACTCCCCTCTGATATTTATCAGCTCTAATCCTCAATTTGCAAGGTGGCATGCTTCTAGAAAGAAAGAAACTCAAAATGACCTATAATTTCAAAGCTTGTACTTGAAATTCAAAGATTTTGGAGCTCTATGTTTCAAATTCAAAAGTATGGCTAGACTCCATGGATTTGAGAGTTCTTGGACATTTTGGAAAGCTTGTTTCAAGGGCTACAGCTTTCATGTTTTGAGTTTTTCCAATTAAAAGTGGAACTATGTGAAAAAATGCCATGAAGTTTGGAAAAAGTACAAAATTTTAACACTTGAAAATTTTTCTAAGTGTTAGAAATTTTGACTTTTTGTTGACTTTTCCAAATTCTTTGATTTTTTATGATCATGATGGATCATTTGAAGTATTTTGATGTTGGAAAAGGTTTTGTCTTGAAAAAGTTGACCAAAAGTCAAAGTTTGACTTTTCAGTGCAGATGAAATTTCATCAGATGTTTCAGAAATTGACTGATGAAGTCTGTGAACTTCTGTGATGTTTTGAATCCAGAAATTAGGTCAACATGTTGTATCTAAGATATGAAGATCAATATCCAATCAAAAAAGTCATTCATTGATCAGAAAATCAGAGATTACTCATCCTCGACAAAAACCCTAATTGGTCGATCCTCAATGGATCATGAGGAAAAATTTGATATCTGAAGATCAGAGGTTGATGGTTTGATCAATATAGATCAAATGAAGTGAGTAAGACTCAAACCCTAATTGCTTGCCTCTTAAATCAGATGAAAATTTTGTGAAACCCTAATTTTGACCTGTAGAAACCACACCCGATTAATTCTGTTCTGGACACTGTTAAAGATGAAATGATGAAAATGTGAGGTGGTATATTAGGTCAAAAATTGGGGTATGACACTATCCAGTTAAAACCTCCCACTTTCGTGGTCTCGATCCTAACCTATTCTACTTTTCTTACTTTCGTAACGAAAAGATTGATTTTAATTACAAAAAGTCATAACCCGAATTTAAGTTAATTAAGATTTTAGCTTAAGAACAATTTAATTCCTACTCTTACTACTATTACTTACCAATACCTACACGGTTTAGCCGGACATATTTATTAATTCGGACATGCATAAATAATAAGGTTCAATATATTTAAACATTTCCATAATCATATAAATAAATACCAAGCAACAATACTTTAAATAAAATAAAATAATTATATTAAAAACCTGAAAATAAGAATACTGGAATAATCTTGTTCTTCGGAATAAACGAACATTCCACCACATGTCGGCTGGATCTGCTCGGGGACTTCTCGAATCGAAAAGAAAAATACGACAAGGAATAAAAAGCACTAGATCTAACGTAAGGTTAGATCAGTGAAAAACTACACAATAATTTCCGGTGTAGAAATTATCGTGAGAAAATTATAACGACTTAAACTAAAATAAAAACTAAACAAATAAGTTAAAATGGAAAAATAAAATAAAAGTATAAAACTGAAATAAAATGCGAAATAATGGAAGAACGATTTTTCGGTAAGAATCGCCGACCCTTGCACTGAAGATCGTATGTTGTATTTATAGGCTTCACTTGTAACTACCCGTTTCCGTTCTCGTACCAAAGCTAGTGGAGATCGTGTGGGAAACTGCCAAAATGTGCCAAAACGTGGGAGAAAACATGGGACGGAACCTCTTGAAGAAAAGAAGTGTGAGACGTGGGTCTCACATCATAAAGCATCATGAGACGTGGGTCTCACTACAAACTATAAGCGTGTTACGGTCGTCACAAGGCTATTAGCGTGTTACGGTCGTCACAAGGCTGTGACGGTCGTCACACCTTGTGGACTGAACTTCTGCTGGGATTTTCTCTTCTGGGCTTAGTCTTATAATTATTTCTTTCTTCTTAACTCCTCCTTTTTGCTATATCACCCCTTTGCTTCATTTCTTTGGCTTTTTAATCCGATTTTTCCTCAATTTTATTTCTTTGCACAATTGATTCTTTATTTAATACAAATACCTGAAACAAAAGAAATACCAACGTAATACGGAAATAAAATAATATAATTAAATAAAAATAGTAACATTATCTATAAAAATTACGTCGAATATGTTATATAAATTTGTGTTATCAAACTCCCCTATACTTAAACCTTTGCTTGTCCTCAAGCAAAAATTAAAAATGAAAAATCACTTAAGCATAAGTCAAACACAGATATAGAACACAATTCAATTCGTATTTGGTTGCAGGTCAATTCTTTGTTGGATAACTCAAGTATAGACATCGACACCAAAATTACCGTAAAAACACTAGATAACCCCATTTATGCAGACCAATTTAAATCATGTATTATAGCTCGACCTAATACTTTCGTTTTGTTTCACCCGTTTTCATTCGGGTGCAATCACATTAAGCCCTTTACCTTACGCGCACATAGTGGAGTAACCGGTTAGTGACTTTGATCTTTATAATTCAGCTAGGAGTTCTGGTAATTATATTTGGTACTCCTTTATCCAACTACAAATTGCGGGGGATCGGACCGTCGTCCGCCCTACCAAGTTCAGCACCAGGGACCACTGAACCAATTCATAATGGATGTTTGCACAAATATAGCTTCTGCAACTATTGAATTAAATGATCTAGTAAGGACCATCTAACTTAATAAGTGCATCTTCTAATAAAAACTTTCCTTAAAAATCTTGATCAATCACTTATATTCATCGATTCTCCACGTAGTTTTTCGTTTAAGGCGGTGCCGACTGCTTAATAAACTACTCGGGGCTATTTTAAAACTAAGTTTAAAGGTGTTGGTATAATAAGTACTTAAACCAATCTAACGCGTTGGGGTTCTGAAGAGTTAGGACGATAACGATTTTGCTTTAGTCGCGCTCGAGTTCTTATTTATAAAAATAAGCAACCTTAATACTAGTTGAGTATGATAATATATGCGTTTTAATTTTTTCGTTATGGCTCAAGAAAAAGGAGGAATTCGAATAAGCACGAGAATTTTACATAAAAGACTAAAATTACATAAACATGTATTTTATTGAATGGAAATTTTGCAATACATAGAAAAAGAAACAAAAAGGAAATACTAACTAGAGCAAAGAAAATAGAAAACGAGCTAAGAAATGGTCTGACTCCCCTAAACTTAAAATAAGCATTGTCCTCAATGTGATAGTGTAGCGCCTCGAAAAATTTACAAATTTCTCGGTATAATGAAGTCGCCATCGAGTATTTATTTATTCCAAAAGGAATGGGAAAACACCGAGTAAAACCCACGAGCAAAGGATAAGATGGTTTATGGGACCAAGAGATGGATTCGGGAGTCGGTTATGCAAAGGGAAGGTATTAGCACCCCTCACATCCATCGTACTCGATGTGACCCGTTTAGTTCATGTGTGTGTTCAAGTGCTAATGATAATTGCTATCTTATAAGTAATGGTCAGGAAAAGAGAAGGAAGAAGGGTTTTGTTTTTATATTATTTTGAGTTTGCCGCGGTTACAAAACCTTGTGCCTACGTATTCCCTCGTGCAATGGGAAAGTCAAAACTCCGTAGTTCTTCTTGAAAATGAAAAGATTGTTGGTTTGTTTGATTTTAGAAGAGAGTGGTGCGCAAGGGCACAGAAAAATATTTGAATGAGTTTGGATTGATTTTATAGGACACAAGTGTTTGTATGTCCAAAGTAGATACTTGGGACTCGCACACTTAGAGCGAGAAAAGGTAGATACCTTAACTCCCTTTTTTAATCCTTTTGTTAAGAAAAACAATGAGATATCTTTAAAGTATTTTATTCGGGTTATGATTCATCAATGTAAGTCAGGTGGCTTATTCTTGATTAAATCTCGAGAGAATCGACAGATGTCTATTCCCTACCATTCGACCCTTGTTTATTTGAGAAAAGAGATTTTTGAAAAGTCACTCGACGTTGGATCGAGGTTTGAAACTTAAATTATGAAAGTGTTTTAAGCGGGTTATGATCAATCAATATAAGTCAGATGACTTATTCTTGATTAAATCTCGAGAGCATAGACAGATGTCTATTCCCTACCATTCGACCCTTGAAGAAAGTTTAGATTCGGTATATGGACCAAGATGCGTGGAATAGGAGAGAAACGAATAAATAATTGTGAACATTCGCGGGAGTAGAGAATAACTCGATAAAAGCCCATACAAGGTGGCTCGCACAAATGATAAGATAATTGATATTGTGTTGGTGTATGCACGAAATAAATTTAATCAACTAATTAAACAAAAATTGATCAAGTAATTAGTTTAATAAAATTAATTAGATAGACTAATCAATTTTAAATAACCTAATTAGATAATTAAATAATGTTTAACTAATCAATCAAAGTTTCATTGTAAGCCCAAGAGCAAGCGTGGTGTGTGCACAAATGTGTGGCCGTTGTGACGCTTCAAAGCTTTGTCAACTCAAGGGTTTAAAATGATTCACACTTATTAGTTTAAAAATAATTTTTTTTGGTTTTGTGTAAGTGATGATTAAATAATAAAATAAATATGAGATGAATAATTATTACAATTTTTTGCGGAGAGGGATACATCAATTACAAATGGGGATAAAGATAAACTAAAGAGAAACTGTAAATGAACTATATCTTAACGGAATATTAACAAAAGTTAAAATGCGGAGAAGCTTAAATGTCAATTATTATATTTGTATTTTTATTAGATTAACTAGAATAAATTGTAGAAATTAATTCTAAGAAATCTAATAATATATTTGTATAGTTTTATTTACAAATGAATATGGTATAGTATAAAATAATAAAATAAAAAAAGTATGATTATATATATTTACAATACTAAGTATTATAAAAATAATATTATGTATAATTATATTTATAATAATAAATAAAAAGTAAAAAAAATACTAAGTATTTATATTTATATATACATTAATAAATATAAGAAATAAAAATACTAAGTATCATATATTTACAAAATTAAACATGCATTGCAAAATATTAAAATACTAATAGAAGTAGTAATTCAACATTTTAAATGCTAAAGCGAGTGTGGATGCACTAATTGGAAGTGAATGTTTTGAATAATCCTTGAAGATCTTCACAAATAGCAAACTCGTTAGTAGTATGAGTGGGATGAAATCGAAATTAAAATGAGATTGCAACAAATTAAAACATGGTTAGTAATTCAATTTCACAATTAGAAGCAACAAGAATGCATAAACAAGCAAGAACTAAAGCCAAATTGTCAAATGAAATCGACTTGAATTAGCAAGGAAATGACAAGTTGCTACAAAATTTCAATCACATTGTAAACCAAAACTCACATGAAAAGTTTCGATCTCAAGCACACACAACACAATTCAAAAATTGATGTAATTCGATCCGAATCAAAGTTTTAGTATCGGAAAAGTGGTGAATTGACATTTGATTCAAATCACAACTACATCAATTCATGAATTCCCTTAACTCTCATCAAAATTCAACAATTCAAGTAACTCGAGTTACACTCCGACACAAACAACCAACAACAACTATCATCCGAAGTTGCATATTTGAATCACAACTCAAAATCAATCGAAATAATGAGTAAACAAGTGGTAAACATGCATTAGAACACACACTTTTAAATCCGGGCAGCAACTAATCAACCAATTTAAATCAAGATGAAACAATTTTTCTTGCTCAAATTCACGCGAAGGAAACAATATTGCCCACGATAGTTTCTCGGTTAAATCTTACGCAAATAAATGCGACATTGACAATAAACCATCATTGAAACTACCAAAACCACCTAGAAATTAATCGTCACAACTTCAATCGAACATAATCGAGAGTAACACTATAAATATCCCATCATTTTCTCGGTAAGATTTACACGCGAATAAACGTGGCATTATCGTCACCTTCATCGAAACTACACCAATATTATCTCACTCGGAATTCCAATTCAAATTGAAACAAAACTAGCATAGTAACATGGCTTGAACTTTAATTGAAGATAATAATAAAAGCAGTGTAAATCAACATTATCGTTCACATTCACCTAAGAAAAAAAGAACACACACGCTGGCTCAAGGTCCCTCGGTTTGATTTACACATGAATAAACATGGTATCATCGTCGCCTTCATCGGAACTCTACAACCATTGACTATCACAACCAATAAAAATCAAACAAAACGGTGTCATCTTTGGTTACCCTTTGAATTCGAACTTGAATAATATCATAAACTCAATTGAACAAAATAAACATTTGCAACTAGAAAACCAAGGGCTGCCCATGATAGTTTCTCGGTTAGTTTCTACGCGAATAAACGCGACAACAACATTACCTTCATCGAAACTAAACACAAACACATTTACCACAACTTTATTGAAATCAAAAGTGACAAAGTGATGCTATCATCCAAGTTTCAAACACATTTTGAACTTCAATTGAGAATAGCAATAAAAGCGGTGTCACATCCAACATTCTCGTTCAAATTTGCCTCAAAAGAAAATGACAATACAGCTACGTCTATAGTTTCTCGGTCATATCTTACGTGAATCAACACAACATCGACATTAGACCATCCTCGAAACTATCCTCGAACATCGTTCAAACACAAACTACCATCAAAATTAAAATGAGAACAAGATAGTGTCCCAATAGTTTCTCGATTAGTTTCTCCACGAATAAACGCGACAACAACATCACCTTCATTGAAACTAAACACGGATATGTTTACCACAATTTCAATAAAATTATAGCGTGCATAAACATATCATGACCTCAAAGTTCAGATTTGATGAAAGTAAGACAAGAGTTTTGATATTCAAATTCAACATAAATAATATTGCAATTCTAACTTGAAGGAAAACTAAACATTACAATTTCTTTTACAGATTTGACACAGTTATGCAGAATTTTAACATACATCTACACAAACCGACCAGCTTGCAAACCAAACATAATCAACATATTCAATACCGATGAATCATTTTCTCCAGCTAGAAAAACAAGCAGTATGTCCTTAAGTCCACGCAATCAATTAGAAACTTTCACATATCCACGGACAGTTATGTTAATGCATCAGTTTAAACACAAATTCTAAACAACTATGTCAAAGGGATCAACGTTCCACACACACAATATCAGAATATTCAGCAAGATAAACTTACCAATTCAGAAACAGTGGTGAATAATCAAATCGGCAACACTGAGAAGAGCTTGCAGATGCGTGAAGTTGAAGTTGGATGATTACTAATCGTAGCGATGCGGATTGAAAAGAAAATGGCAGCAATGGCAAGCGGTTTGAACATGATCGAATCAATGGAAAACTTGCACCGTTTGATGTTGTTGAGGCGGCGGATCTCGGTGGAGGTGGATGTGCTTGCATTGAACGGAGAGGAATCCAGCTTGAGAAGAATAGAAGGTGTTGAAGGGGGTTGAAGCTGGAGAGGGTTTGGAAGGATAAGGGTGGTGTCTGGTGATGGAGTGGAGGTTACAGGGGGAGTTTGGTGATGTGGAGGTGAAGCTGGAGAGGGTTTGGACAGCAGTGGAGAGAGGTGTGAGGCGAGCTCCGGTTGGAGGTGAGTGGAGAAATGAAGGGTGAACGGAGGGAGTGTAACGATGGAGAGTGGTTTGTGGATGGTGATGAGTGTGAATGGTTGTGATGGAAGTGTTAGTGAGGAAATTTGGAGGAGTATGTGAAGGAGATGAAGGATGGCTGATGAAGAGAGGGAGTAACGGCGAGAGGATGAAGATAAACTTGATTTGCTTTCTGCCTCAGCCGTTTTTCGTTTTTTTTGGTTCCCCCTCCCCGTAAACAACAACAGTGACAAATATATACTAAAATAATTAGGGTTTTCAACATTTTTATAAATGGCAAAAATGCCCCTAATGATAAAATGGGCTATAAAGCCCAAAAGTATAAAAAACTATCTATCCGAAAACATTTTTGTTTTGATTTTTGGAGATGAAAATTGGACAATTAAAATTGTCAAAAATGATAAAAGTTTGGACAATAAATTATCCGAAAAATAAATTGAGCACATTAAAATAAAATATGGGTGTCAAAGATTAAAGAAAAATTATTGAAATGGTTAAAATTGAAATAAAATGATAATAAAGAATACTCGGCTTTAAAATACTTACGGTTAAAAAACGAGACTTCGAAATGTATCGAAAAATTAGAGAGAACACATTTTCATGATCTACGCGACACGTAGATTCATAAAGCAGTGACTAAAAGACGAAAACTTGAAATATTTTTCTGCTAATTTTCTGCACAGTGTCGAATCTCTTTTAACAGTCTATTTATAAAACCAAAAATTCAATATTATCGACATAAAAACAACTCAACATGATGAAAGAATCAAGTAAGGAGATAAAAATGCATGAAGTGAAACATCAGGTATTTTACAACTACAAAACAATGTAAATGTCGATTTAAATTGTCTTTTGGTCAACTTAAATACGACTAATGATGCGGATGCAATAAATGAATGATTGTTCAATGTCAATGACCTAGTAGGAGCATATGCAGATGAATATGATGCCTAAGTCAGACGACTTGAAGTTAGGAGGGCAAATTTTGGGGTGTGACAGATAGAACCAGGAGAAAATCAGAAAGGAGCAAGGTGATCACTCGTCGCTTGGAAAATTTTGTCCTCTTGTTCCTCTACCTCTATGTTTGATTGGGAATTACGGTGGGAAATGAAGAGAGAATATTTTGATAAATGGAATGTTTGAATGGGAGTTATGGTGGGAAATGAAAAGAAGAGAAACAGACGAAACATAAATCAGTCAAGGAGAGAGAAGACGAGACAATGGGAGAAGCACAAGGCGGGGGCCACAGAGAGATGAGACGACCGTCTTGGGCAGCGAGATGTGAATTAAGGCAGAATAAGTGACAGAGAATTGTATTTTAGTTCACATGCATACATACTACATACTTATATATATATATATATATATATATATATATATATATATATATATAGATAATTTAGAATTTTAATTAATAGGATATATATATATATATATATATATAATACTAGTATATATAATGTCTTATAATAAATATTGGGAAATATTAATTCGGTATATTGATAGGAGACGGAGGAATACGATAATTAAAATAATACTCAATTATAATTATAAATATTAACGTGAATTATTTAATTGAGTATAATTATCGGTACTACGGGGAAATAGTTCAAACGCATCAACAGAAAGGGTGCAACCGATACTCGAGTAAAATTTAAAATTTAACAAAAATTAGAAAAGTGAAAATACGAAAAAGAAAGAAATTTAAAATTAGAAACTAGAATGACTACTCGTTGATTTTCCATGGCCACTTATCAAGCCATCTCACATATCCCTCACTTTTTTTTTCTTACGTTTATAGGGTGGTTTATTCTTTTGGAATTCTGGTAGTGGTTCTGGATCTATCCTAAGTATAAGTTTTTCAAATTTGGGCTTAGTGATTTCATTCATCACCTCATAAGTTAACCTTGCCCTCTTAATAGTAATTATATCCTTAATTTTATGGTCCTCTAATTTTCGTTTTCTAGGCAAGACTTCAAATAGTGGTGAATTAGTGTGGATATTTTTCAATACCGCAACATGCGTTTTAAATTGGGAGTCTACCGGAGTTTCCATAAAAAATGTTGGGAAAGAAATCAGTGGGGTGTAGTGATTTGGGATTACAATATGCTCTTCCTCTTCTACCTCTTTTACAACCTCCTTTTCGAACAGCGTTGGTGCATCTGTCTCAATCTCCACTATTTTCTCGTCAGAACTTTCCTCGGTCGCAATATCACTCTCTTCAAACTCATCATCACTTTCTAGGTTTTCAAATAATTTTTCTATAATGGTTGTTTCAACATCCACATCCTCCTTGGGGAAGGGTCCTAGAAGGTTTTGTTCAAGTTGGGAGATTTGAGTCTCTAATGCCATATTGTGAGTCGTGAGGGACTCAACCGCAATGATTAGTCGGCTAAGGGTTTCATTATTTTGAAGACTTTTTTTTCTTACTTCTTCATTTTGGATAGTTTGTGTCTCTACAAAGTGCTCAATCATAGACTCTAACCTAGAGTTAGTTATCATCTCATCAGAATCTTCCATTGATGTTTCGAAATTAAAATCTTGTGATTCTTCAGAGTCTTGGAAGTAAGTTAAAGTCTCCTTTTGTGTTTCCCCGGAGCGTTTTATCATCCTAGATGTTTCATTAAAATTTTCCATTAATATTTCGAGATCAGATTTATATGGTTCTGGTGATTCCTCAAAATATTGGGTGTGGCAATTGTGGAGAGAATTGGGTTGAGGAAAAATTTGGTTGAAATTATAAGTTTCTTGTGGTTCCTCAAAATGTGGGGATTGGTAGTTTTGGAGGTAATTTGGGTAAGAGTAGGTTTGTGAAGCATTGAAATCTTCCATCAGTATTTCAAGGTCGGATCTATGGGATTCTTGTGGTTCCTCAAAATACTGATAATGGGCGTAGGAAAAATTTGGGTTATACATGGTAAATAAGGTAAAGGTGCCTTAGTCTATACGGTGTAACACCAGAGTTACAATATCGACTTAAATAGTCTCCGGCAACGGCGCCAAAAACTTGATCGTAGGACTTTATCGTCTATTAATCGGGAGACTGCAAGTGCACAGTCCTATCGCGTAGTTTTAAAAAGATATCGAACCCACAAAGACTATAAATCGATCTATTGTTATCCTAAGTTACGGTATACAGCTAAGGCGAATAATTCTTTTTTAGATAATGGTTAAGGAAAATATAAATAAAACTGATATCGGTACGTAATGTAGTGAACCTAAGCGGATTAAATCGAACCTAAGCGTATAAAGATGGTTAACTTAATTGTTCTGTAGAAATAATCAGTTTAAAAACCCTCAACTCACACTTTCGTGGTCTTATCTCGAATTATACGTCTAAAGCCCTATGCCTGCTCTCGCTAGCCCATAAGTGTTTAGAAAATACTCTTTGAAAACTTAATTAATTCTAATTCGTTTTAAAGCGCTCTCGCTGTATTTAAATCGAATACCTAACTTTAGCTATCCAGTTAAAACCTCACACTTTCGTGGTCTCGATCCTAACCTATTCTACTTTTCTTACTTTCGTAACGAAAAGATTGATTTTAATTACAAAAAGTCATAACCCGAATTTAAGTTAATTAAGATTTTAGCTTAAGAACAATTTAATTCCTACTCTTACTACTATTACTTACCGATACCTACACGGTTTAGCCGGACATATTTATTAATTCGGACATGCATAAATAATAAGGTTCAATATATTTAAACATTTCCATAATCATATAAATAAATACCAAGCAACAATACTTTAAATAAAATAAAATAATTATATTAAAAACCTGAAAATAAGAATACTGGAATAATCTTGTTCTTCGGAATAAACGAACATTCCACCACAAGTCGGTTGGATCTGCTCGGGGACTTCTCGAATCGAAAAGAAAAATACGACAAGGAATAAAAAGCACTAGATCTAACGTAAGGTTAGATCAGTGAAAAACTACACAATAATTTCTGGTGTAGAAATTATCGTGAGAAAATTATAACGACTTAAACTAAAATAAAAACTAAACAAAGAAGCTAAAATGGAAATATAAAATAAAAGTATAAAACTGAAATAAAATGCGAAATAATGGAAGAACGATTTTTCGGTAAGAATCGCCGACCCTTGCACTGAAGATCGTATGTTGTATTTATAGGCTTCACTTGTAACTACCCGTTTCCATTCTCGTACCAAAGCTAGTGGAGATCGTGTGAAAGCCAAACGTACAAACGTGGGAAAACATGGGACGGAACCTCTTGAAGAAAAGAAGTGTGAGACGTGGGTCTCACTATAAACTATAAGCGTGTTACGGTCGTCACAGGGCTGTTACGGTCGTCACAGGGCTGTTACGGTCGTCACAGGGCTATTAGCGTGTTACGTCGTCATGATGTCACACTTGTAGATGAACCGGGATTTTCTCTTCTGGGCTTAGTCTTATAATTATTTCTTTCTTCTTAACTCCTCCTTTTTGCTATATCACCCCTTTGCTTCATTTCTTTGCCTTTTTAATCCGATTTTTCCTCAATTTTATTTCTTTGCTCAATTGATTCTTTATTTAATACAAATACCTGAAACAAAAGAAATACCAACGTAATACGGAAATAAAATAATATAATTAAATAAAAATAGTAACATTATTTATAAAAATTACGTCAAATATGTTATATAAATTTGTGTTATCAAGTTGTTGCATCTCATGTTGCATTTTGAGTTGTTGTGATTACTGAATAAATTATGGAATTGTTTGTTGTGGAATAAGTTGTGAAGTCGTTATTTACATTATCTTGTTCTGACATGTATTATTTATCATACGACTTATTATATTGTTAGATATCTCATCCCTTCTGTTGTCATGTTGCCTCTACGTGGGTAACGTGCAGGTAATTTGGAGTGAAGGTTGTCTACCTTCATTAGTTCGAGTCGGTGTTGTCGCTCTGATACGTAGCACTCGGGGGGGATAACGCATGTTTTATTTATTGTTGGTTTTTTATTTTATCGTTGGATTCTAAGTGGTTTTAAGTTGGAAAAAGATGTTATGATTGTTTGAAACTATAAACTTGCTATCTTGAAGTTGTTTTGAATTGGCCATGATGCCATGACATTTTTTGTTGAACTTTATGAATCCGCTTCGTAGAAATAAAAGTTATTTATTTTTAAAGACTAAATAGATTGTTATTGATTTACCTGAAATTATGTTCTATGTATCTGAATTACGGGTGATTAAATTGTCGTTGTTTTGCGCTGAAAGTGTAACATTCCATTTGTTGTTGGAATTTTTGTACTCTGATTTTTAATATAATTCTTTGGGTAGAAATGAGGTGTTACAAACCCCCTCTTTCTTCTGTTCCCTTATCCTTCAACTAGAACTAAGTTCATGGACCAAGTGGAAATAACTACTTTGAGATAAGGGTATTTTGGCAAGATATTATGGGAGCTATATAAGCTTGAGGGGCAGATTTCTAACACAATTTCACTCCTTTTCTTATTCTACAAAAATTAGAGTTTGAAAATCCCTTAAAGAAAAGATGGAAAAGATAGCAAGCGGGAGGGAGAAAACTTGATCATCATCTCCCCATCAACATTTTTATTTTATAGGTTCTTTAGCAAGGAGGGATTCATAGTTAGATGGGTACTATTATGTAGGAAGGGTTTAGAATGAGGGAAATCATTAGGTACTTGAATTTCTGCTATATACATGTTATACTTGTTCACCATGCATGTTGTGTGAATACGAGTAGGTCGGAGGGTGTGTGAGTATGAGGAATTCAGGAATTTTCATTTTTGGACAAGTTCTGTTATGCTATTCTTGCTTAGGGAAATAATGGCTAGATAAGCAAGCCATCATGAAGGAGAAAAATGAGTTTATGGGTTTTCTCGCTAAACGACCAAAGGGTTCGCTATGAGAGCTTTCATGAGTGGGAAGAACAAGTTTATGGGTTTCCTCACTAAGAGAATGTTATGTTCACCTAATGAGACCTTTCTTTGAGCTCGCTCTGTCGTGGCTAAGTGAAACTGTCCATTCTTGGAGAAAGTTACATTCTCTCTAGCCTTTCATTGACCTCGCTTTGACGTGTCTAAGCATGACTCCTGATGCAGAACTCTAGTAGCACTGAACTGAGTGTATCTTACGATCTGTAACTCACAACGAGATTTGGTTGGATGCGTATGGAATCCAACGCTAGAGGATTTAATATGGAGAGGCTTATATGGCCTTTATTTATTCAAAAGAATATGTAGGTGTCTCTCAAACTATGTATGATGTGATAAACTACGACATGAATATGTAGGTGTATCTCATAGTATGTATGATGTGATATACTATGACATGAATATGTAGGCTCCTCTCATACTATTTATGATGCGATATACTACGACATTAATATGTATGTTCCTTTCATACTAGGTTTGATGAGAAATACTACAATAAGCATAAGTGGTGTCTCTTATCTTAAGACATAAGTGATATATCACATAACTTATAAAATGTTAACCTCGTGCAACCATGTATGCATAAAATAAAGTAAATATAGTATGTAACCTTAGGGGTTTGTTTGAGTAACAACCCAACAACCTATAGGTCTCCTAAGATAGGAGAATCCCACTAAGATAATTATTCTCACCCCCTATTTTGTTATAATGATTACATGTGATCAAATAGTTGCTAAGGGTAAAGGCAAGAAGACTTTAGGACAAATTTTAGAAGACTCTACTTTAGTATATTATATTTGTTTTGGAACTTTTAAGTCTGTACCGTTTTGGAGTACCATGTATTGGAGTCTCAACTTATGCACGAATGTAATTCTTTACTATTGTATTATGTTTCGTATCAAAAAAGAAACCTAGAGTGTATCTCAAAGCAGAAAATTTCTCAAAAGTTAATGTCTACACTCGAAAACACGATGAGTAAACATTAGGCGAGAGCCTGGGCTTAGGGTACACAGATAATGGCACAGCTCGTTGAAGAGTAATCCCAAAAGCTTCATCCATATTCATATTTTCAACTTTAAGCCCATTCTCAAGTTCCCAATTAAACGAATGTGCCAATGTAGCAGTTAAAAGCTGAACCATACGAAGCCCAAGACTCATTCCAACACAAATTCTCCGTCCAGCTCCAAAAGGTATAACTTCAAAATCATTTCCCTTAATATTCACATCACACTTGTCACCACCTGGTAAGAATCGTTCGGGCTTGAACACTAATGGGTCAATCCATTTTTTTGGGTCACGAGCTATGGCCCATACATTAATCAAAATTGTTGCACCTTTTGGAATATGGTACCCAAAAATCTCACAATTTTCAGAAGCCATTCTTGGAAGTGAAAGAGGTGTTGATGGATGTAAACGGAATGTTTCTTTTATGACTGCTTGTAGGTAAGGAAGGTTAGGTATGTCCTCTTCTTTCACGTTTCTATCTCGACCCACAACATTGTCCAATTCTTGTTGAACTTTGGCTAATATTTTTGGGTTTTTGATCAATTCTGCAATAGCCCATTCTGTGGTGCTTGCTGATGTGTCTGTCCCAGCTGCAAACATGTTCTATACAAATAATCAAACAAGTTGTAAGTATACATGGTTTGTAAAAATTTTAATGTCAAATTAAATTAATATTTATCCCGCCCTAAGTATAACTTAATTGTTAGTTTCAAGGACATCTAATCGTAGAGGTGTAGGTTTGAACCACAACACTCTACTTAATTATTTTTAATAGTGAAATTATGTCTAAATTTAAGAAAAAAAATTAGTCAAGATGATCATAATTAAATTTTTTGGTGGAACTATAAAATACTTTAAAGATGAATTTTTGGCTAACCTTTGTAAATTTATGAGTAATTTACCTTTTATGACGCATATCAATCAAAATTTGACATATAAAATAAAAAATTTAAAATCATATATTAATCTAAAAACTTAAAAAAAAATCAAAATCTACATCTTTTAGCAATGAGACCTATTGTATCACAATTTAGTTTTGGTTAAATTGGGATGAGTGAAGTGACTCAATTAACAATTGTTAGTTGAGTTAAAGGATGTAAGTTTTTGGTATAAGGTTCAACTCAATTTTTTTTATTAAATTGTAAGATACCTGAAAATTTAATGCTACCGGTTTTTTTTTAACTTAATATTCCAACTTTTTAAAAATAAAAATAAAATATTTTGAAAGAAAAGGGTTATGTATGCATGAGTTGTAGAAGAGTAGGTAACTTACCAAAAGTAGTGCTTTGACCTCAGTAATACTAAGTTTATTTCCATCATCATCTCCTTCCGCTTTGAGTGCCAACAAAGTAGTCAACAAATTCTTATGTTTCTCACTCTTAAAATAATCAGAACTCTCATGTTCTTCAATAATGTTTGTTAAAAATGCATCAAACTTTTTGTGTAGTATTTTCATTTTAGCTTGAACCCCTTGAAGGTCTAACCATTCCAATGAAGGAATAAAGTCACTAAGGTTGAAAACTCCAGCTAACACCATCAATTCAAGAATCATATCTTTGAAGTCATCAGCTTTAGGGTCATTACCACCATTCTCATCATTGAATACTCTTCTTCCTAACATAACCCTAGCAAGTGCATTGGTTGTACATACATTTAATACTTGTCCCAAATTCACAGCTTTTGAGTTGGAATAGTTACTTGCCAAATTACTTGTCAATCTTCCTACCTCTTCCTGAAAAGTGAAATTATTTGTTTTATTTTATACCATAGATAAGATACAGATATGTTGATTATTTAATAAATTAAAAAAAAATATTTTTTTCTTATAAGTTATTATTATTGTGTAATAAAATTTTCAACAAAAATAATTAAAAAATATAAATCGTCATAAAAGAAAACCTAAATAACACACTTAAAACAGTTGACTTTTTAATGATTCAATTTTTTAATAAAGATATAAGCACAATTATGTATGCTATCACCATAGAAACGATAAACAGAACAAACATGATATTTTACTTTATAATAATTTTTATAAGTGACAAAAAAAGATTTGGTCAAAAGATTAAGAAATAGTCATTTGAAAATTTATTTTTTCTTCCGGCGTTGAAGAAAAGTTCAACTTTGTTTCACATCACACTATCATGAATGGTGGGTCCCAATTTCAGATATTTTCTATTTTTTTAATCAAAATTTTCATTTCAACACACAAATTAATACTAGAAACTAAATATTAATTGATTTTAATACGGTTCATATTTTGTATCAATTTTGTTTTACTACTTGTTGTCAACACAAGATTTTATGTCCAATACAACAAAAACTGCCGAACAACCTTTTCCTCATTTTCTATTAAGAAAACTCAATAAATAAAATAGTAATAATAAAGTGCAAAATTGACCAATAGTTTAAGTTAAAATACAGATGTTATATAAAATAAAATAAAATAGAAGTTATTTATTATAAACAAAACTTGTTCATGACTTAAAAACATATAGCTGCTCCAAAATGAGCATGTTATATTTTCTTGGAAGTATACTATTTTTTCTTATACGTACAAATTTTTTCCATATACTTTACTATTTCTAGTAAAATATGAAATGAATATTATATATTATTTAGCTTGATTATAAGAAGAAAATAAATTTATTAGAAGATAAAGTTCTAATAATCATAAAAAACTGACGCTCAAATTAAGATTATAAATTCAAATTTTATGATATTAACTAACCTCACGTAAGTGTTGAAATTCAGCCATAACTTTGTTAGAAAAGAGATGAACGGAAGAAATTTTTCGGAGCAACCGCCATCTTGGGCCATAAGGAGCAAACACAAGATCTTGATAGTTATAAACCATAAGTTTAGCTCCAACATTAGGTGGCCGGCTACTAAAGTTAGCATCATGAACTTTTAAGAATTGTTCAGCCACATCGGCGGAAGCCACGACGACAACATCCACAAACCCTAATTTGAGGTGCATCAAAGGGCCGTAGGTTTGAGCCAAGGCTGCAAGAGATTGGTGTGGGGCAGTGCCTAAGTGTGGCAAGTTGCCTATTATAGGCCATGGTTTTGGTCCAGGAGGAAGTGGTAGTGAAGAAGAAGATGAAGATTTTGTTGTGGGTTTCAGAAAACGGTATATTAAGATAGATAATATGAAAGTGGAGAATGCAATGAACCATAGAGACATGGTTAGTTTTTTGTGTTGTGATGGTAAAATGATGATAAAGGACAATGATGAAAAGAAAGTAGTTTTTGTATTGTCTGATTAATTTAAGGCTTAGCGGTTGGTATTTATAAAGAAAACATGAAACGTAATCTCTGACTTTAGGACCGGTAGACATAGCGATCACTTGTGTAAATGCCACCTACTTGTTTTAGAATATTCAAAATAGTTATTCTAATTTATTTGAAAAATTAATAATCTTTTATAGAAACTCTATATTCAGTCGCATACACAAATAAATATAAAAAAAATTAATCTTTTGAATTAAGAAGATCTATTAAAACTCTATTTTAGAAAAATCTAAAAGAAGTTCGGAGGACTAATGCATACTCAGGATAAAATTTAAATCTATTATTTTCAGTTGAGTGAGAATAGATTTTTTATCATCTCATTTAAGTTATAATAAATTTCTTACCTTCTCACTTAAAGTTAGTAATATTTTTTAATTAAAAAAAATCATTCTAAAGCTAATCTTATTATTTTTTGAATAAATTGATTTTCATGAAACTCGTTAATCACTTGATGCATATTTGATTATGCGGTGAGGATAATTGATTTTGAATAAATTAACTTTATAAAATTGATTTTAGTTAAAAATAAATATAATATAAAATGATTTATGTTATAATACAGTTATATAAAAATTAATTAATTAATAATTTTCAGTATCAAAATTATGTTTCAATTCAAAAATTATAAATTACAATTTCAAATAAAATTAATTTTGAAAATAGAATAAATTATATTTTAAAATATCGAACACGTCAAAATTATTTTAGATTTAATTTTATATTTTTATAACATACACCAAACATATATTTAAAAATTCATTAAACTTTCATTTTCCATATTTCAAGGCACTTTTAACTTGAAAAAATAGAAGTTCCAAATTATAGCTTCAAAGCATACGTGCATCCTAGGCATTCCAAATACATAAACAATTAGAGTGATTATTTTGTTGATAGGGAGAATAAGTTGTTGAAATCAAGATGTAAAATCAAACTTGTCTCCTAAAGTGTTTTGATGAAGACAAGTTTACAATGAAGATTTTGATTGCAAAAAGAAATGACTCAAATCATCATAATGTTCAGGTCTTGAAGAATCATTGTGGAATCTAAATAAAATGTCAAAAGGTTATGCATTCAATCTCTCTATATGCATACAAGTGTTTACATAATGATTCATGCATGCCATAAAATTGCTAAAAATATTTTACATATCAAAATCAAGTTTGAACACCTTTGAAAATATTTTTTTTAAAAAAATGCACTGGGAACCGATTATCCCATATGGGAACCCGGTTACCCAACTCCCAGATTTTCATGCCCCTAGATTTTATACTGGGAACCCGGGTTCTCCTATGAGGGAACCAGCTCCCCTTTGTAAAATTTCAAATTTTTAATGTTGGCTCAGCAGGAACCGGGTTCTCCCAGGTGGGAACCGGTTACCACTGAACCAGTGTGAAAAATACTTTTATGTTTTAGGTAGATTTTTGATGGGATACTTAGCATGAATCATGGTATCTTTTTATATGATTATACATGTTTGTAAATGTGTTTTAGAACATTGAAAAATTTTCAGCATTAACTCACCTTTTTCAATTAACAATTCTACATACAGAAACTCTTTATTTTCAAATATTCTCAAGTGTTCTACATCAGAAATTTTGTGAGACTTTCCATACTTATTTTTTCATTGAAAAATTATTCTAAGTTTCATACTTTCATTGTGAACACTTGCATCCATTATTGAGAATTGTTTTGATTGAAGAAGAAGATCAATCCAAGATTGATATATTGTGCTACAACTTCAAATCTCTTGTAAAAATTCAAACATAGTTATTATATTCTTGTTGTTCAGGATTGTTGGAAACAAGTTGTGCATTGAAGAGGGTTGTTCTTCTTGCACTTAGTGTTGTTAGACCTTAAAGGTGTTAAGAGCCTTTGGTCTCCCTATAGGTTAGATAGTAGGCTTCACCATTGGTGTGAATAGACTGTACGATAATTCTGACTATAGTGAAATCTCTTGCATATTGTAAGGGGACTAGAGTACTCTCGGTCTGTGAGGAAAATCAGGATACATCTTTGTGTTCTTTACTTTTCTACATTTATTACTCTCATCACACTATAACCAAAAGGAAAGAAACACTTATAAAAACTTCATATACCAAACCAGAAAAATTAGTACAGATATTCATAAAAAACCGATAAAATTTTTAAACACCTAATTCACCCCTCTTAAACGCATTTCATACTTACATAAGTTAAATTAGTTATACTCAAATAAAGTCAGATGATAATAGAGATAATCATCCAATTTAGAATGGATTTTTCATATTGTCTACCATTCTAATTTTGTAGACTTTAGCTCAAATCAAAACTGGTGGGAAGAAACAGTTTAACAATCAACGTCATATTTTACTTGGTGGAATGATTCATCTTATTTGATATAAGAATTTATTCAAATTTCCATCTTTCTAAAAAAAAAAAGAGAAATAAGGTGATGGGGTGGAATTTTTATAAACCATTTATATTATTATTATTTCTCCCTCCATAATAAAATAGATTTTTTATATATTTTTCATTATTAATTCTTTTACAATATCAATAATTTTTTATTAACTTAGTAAGTGATATTTATTATATTTTAGTTAGTTCAACTAGTCCATTATCAATTAATAGTAGGGTCATATTAGTAAGTGACAATCATCTTATGACTGAAATCAAAATAATCATTATTTTAAAAAATTTAAAAACTCAAAAAAACACATAATTTAAGAAAGAAAGAGTAACATTTAATTTAATTAGAACTTATTTAATTTCAATCATCGCATTCAATATTAACAAAAAACTTATTCTCATTTTAAAAATTTATAACTTTTTATTAAAAAAAATTAAAGTGTTTTTAATTATTAACAATACTAAATCATCTATAAGCAATTTTTCCATTTCAACATATTTCAATGTTTGTCCGTGACTCTGTCATTTATCCAATTTTTAATATCCCATTTTCTGACCATTTTCTCAAGACTCCAGTTTTCCATACAAATCCACATTTTCTATTTTATACAATCTTGCTTTCATGTTAGAGGACTTCAAAAGGATTCAGAACTCCACAAGTTTTCCCTTTATCACTTTAGACAACAAAAATAAAAGAGTAATGAAATTCTTAACACCAATATTTACACTAAACATTGTATTTATACAGTGAAATAATATTTTTTAGGATTAATACTTATTTCTCCCTGTTATATAAGGCGCTTTTGAAAAAACTTTGCAAAAAAAAACTTGCATGAATTCCCTCAATGTTTTGAAAAAAGTGTTTTTAAACCTTGGTCAGGCCACATCACTAAAAATGATGATGTGACAGCGTTTTTATTTAGTTTAATTTAAAAGATATGACACATGTGTAAAGTGGCTCATGGAAAGACAAAATTGCCCTCTTGAAAAACAATCTGAATTTAACCTAGTTTGCCATCGTGTTCCTCAATGAGTTTCTTCTTCGAATCCCGTTTCTTCTTCCGAAATTTCCCTAATCGTAGTTCATCTATTTCCCGTTTCTTCTTCCGAAATTGCCCTAATCATAGTTCATCTCTTTCCCGTTTCTTCTTCGAATCCCTAAAAGAATGAGTTTCCCAGTTTGTTCTAATTCCAGCATTTCTTCGAACGGCAGAATAACTCCAAAATACGGTCATAATATGTCCATGAAGATGTTTGTTTCAAAATCGGTTGCAAATCCTGGCAGAAAGTACTAGAAGTGTAAGTTTTGGGGTAAGGAAGATGATTGTAACTTATTCCATTGGGACGATGAGCTTTTCGTGGAAAGAGAAATAACATACTTGGACGGAGAAGTCATAGAGTTGATGAGTAAAATGGAGAAAGATTTTTCGAAGAAGATGGAAGATATGAAGAAAAAGGTTGACAGCTTAAGGAAGGAGATGAATTTTGTGATTGTTGTAGTTGTTGCTACTGCTCTTTTCTTTCTTCTTGGGTCATGTAACAAATAGGTTTATAGTGTTTAATGGGTCATCATATTTGTTGTTACTGCTCTTGTCTTTCTTCTTGGATCTTGTAATTTTATTTGTTGTACAATTGTAATGTTTTTTGGAATGAATGAAGTTATTGTGTTTGTACATATTGTGTTTTGTTGAATGAATGAAGTTATTGTGTTTGTACAATTGTATAGTGATATATAATAAGGTTATTCATTAGGCATTCTGTGTAAACATCTTAGAACATTCTGTGTAAACATTTTAGAACATTTTGTGTAAGGTTATTGTACAATTAGGCATGTTGTGTAAATAGTTTAGAACATGATAAATAAACATTATGTGCTTACAACAGTTTTGAACATTAGGCATGTATTTCATAAATATTATAAATAAACCTTGATCATAACATATCACAACAGTTTTGAACAACATTACAACCAAACTTAGAAGTCAGTAAAGTTGGCCTTACAAAACAAGTTACAAAATGGCACTTTATGTGCTTACAAAATGACAGCTAAAGGACAAACAAACTACTGAGTCATTCTCCTTGCAATGTTCACCCATTTTTCTGATGCATCATCAAACACCAAAGGTGCATCTGAAGTTGAACCAGGCCCACCAATTCTTTTTGCATTCCTAACCCTTTTCAACCTCTCACTGCACCTTCTTCTCATCTTTTGATTAGGCTTCTTAGCAGGACCTTTTTTCTTAGCAGTAGTTTTTGCAGCTGATGCAGGTGGTGCATTTTGCTCAGCTTTATCAGTTGATGCAAGAGATGTAGTTTGCACAGTTGGTGCAGTTTGTTCAGGTTGACCAGTTTGTTGAGTTTGCTCAGGTGTTGGATTAACAACTTGTGATTGTTGTTCTTCAAAATCATTCATCATGTCATCAAGCAACGCATCTAACTCAGGGTCTGCCGTTTCATGGACACTTCTAGCATTTAACTCAAGTTCTCCTCCAGTTGGTGCAACAGATGGAGAGGGTTTTCTCCTTGGTGTCTTTCTCTGCACAAATTACAAATTAAAAGTACATTTAAGAACACTTTTATAGGAACAAATTACAAGTACATTTCAGTATTAATAAGAAGTATTTGTGATTACCTTTCTCTTCAATCCATTGGGATATTGTTCATTGCTCTTACACTTCCTTGAGTTATGGCCAAATTTGTCACACTTTGTGCATCTATAAGTTAAACCAATCTTCCTCATCCTTGATCCACTTTCATCTTGTTCTCTAACCTTAATTTCTTAGGTCTTCCAGGTCCCTTCTTATACTGAGGTGGTCACATGTTCTCAACATCCACAGTAGGCCACATGTCCATACCATTGATTGGGCTGACATTATTTTCGTAACATGTTTTGTAGGCCTCTCTCATGTAACAAGGATCAACATATGTCTCAGGGTTCAAATTCTAAAATTGCATTGCAGACACAGCATGTCTACAAGGTATTCCCACAAGTTCCCAAAATCCACATGTACAACGTTTTTTTCCAAGATCAACAATAAATTGGAGCCCATTATATGGATGATGCACTTTCCATAACTCACCCATACTCCATGTTGGCAGCCATTCTCCACTCAACAGAGTTTCCTTATCTAATCTTTTCCTAGGATTAGGCATAACATTGTGTTTCCATTTGTCAAGCTTAACTAGACTATTGGCAATCCTACTAATTAAATAGTTCCTAATCCACTCTACCATTGTAAGGATTGGTTTATCCCTAGCTTGTAAAATTGTATTATTAAAGGATTCACTTAAGTTATTCATGAGCACATCACACTTAGGGTAAAATCTAAAGGAATGCTTACACCATAACTTTGTAGGCACTCCCATCACCCAATCCCATGATTTCTTATCCAGTACTCTGAGCTTATTCATAATTTTCTCCCAGGCTTAAAAGTATGTAGCTTTGACAGACTCCATCAATAGGTCCCTTATTGCAGCTCCACCACCAAATTTCTTCTTGAAATTAGAATATAAATGTCTGAGGCAAATTCTATGTCCAATTTGCTCAAACATTTCCTCAAAGACACTTACAAGACCCTAGAAAGCATAAACACACATACAAAGGAACAATTTAACCCATAAACCCATAAACACACAACATAAAAAATGAAAACATAAAAATAGTTACCTTTTGTTGATCTGATATAAAGACATATTTTGTTTCAACCCCAATGTCTTCCATAAGTAACTTCATAAACCATTTCAACCTATCCTTTGTTTCATTCTCTACTACACCAAATGCCAAAGGATAATATTGGTCATTTGGATCCCTTGCCACTGCAACTAGTAACTGCCCTCTATATTATGTCTTAAGGTGACACCCATCCACTCCAATAAAGGGTCTACATGCCTTAGTAAACCCTTTCTTATAGCCATCAAAGCAGAAATAAAATCTCCCAAATCTTGGTGGTAGGGTTGGCACTGATCTCTCAATGTTAATCTTCACTGTATTCCCGACACAATGTTTCTTCAACTCAGTTGCATAACTCCATAGCTTGTTAAATTGTTCCTTTGCATCTCCTTCAATAATCTCCTCTTCCATGGATCTAGCTCTCCAAGCCTTCCCTTGGGTTATGCCAACTGAGTATTTATGCCTTAGTTCAGACATAATTTTAGAAACTTTAACTTTTCCCCGTGACTTTCTCTTTTCCACAACAAGCTTAGATACCCACTTAACATTGGCAGTTTTGTTACGTAATACCCTTGCACATGTGTGTGTTCCCACCCAAGTATTTATTTGGTAGGTGTGTCTGTCACCCACTTTGCTACACAAAGCTAAAAAACCACATTTACCCTTGCACTCTACCCTAGCCCTATAACTCTCATTTTTAACAAATGTTATCTCTCTTCCATTTAAAACTGGCCACTCTCTAATTGAATCTTTAAATTTAGACAGAGATTTGAATTCCATACCTAATTTGAATTGAAATTCCTTGTTGAGCAGCTCACCTCTGAAATTCTCATACTTTGACTTGGGTTGTTTGTCATCCTTGTCACTTTCATCAGGATCTGAGCTATCCAGTTCCTCACTATCATAGTCCACCTTTCTACTTCTAAAATTAGTTTCATTCCTCTGTGAACTAGATCCCAACACACTTTTAGGAACCAAAACATTCACTTTGGACCCCTTGTAAACAGATTTCATCTTTTTGGGATCCTTGGATCTCATAACCTTGTATTTCATAGACCTACCATTTACCTCAACCCTATTCCCACTAACTGGTAATTCAACTTACACTTCCTCAAATTATTCATCTTCTACTTTACATCCCTTTTCTTCTTTACTGTCATCAAACATTATGCCTTCATCATAATCATCATCAACGGTATCATCTTCATTGCAGTCACTAATGTTGTCAAAATCAGGATTCAACACCTAGGTCATCATGTCTTGAACACCATGTTCTACCCATATATGGCCATCAACATTAGAAGACGTGATGTGATTAGCAATTTCTCTAGCTTGTGCATCATCAACAAAGTGGGTAAAGACTTCGTCCACATTTGGAATCTTCCTCCAAAGCCTAAATCCATCGTAACCCCAATCTTTAACCAAGCTAACAGCTTCGAAAAAAACTCCACTTATTAGAGTCTTGCCCTTGCACAATGGTTTCACTCCCTCCCCTGTAAAATGTGTGATTGTCTTGCACAAAGTTTCCCCCATGGTGAAATATGACTGAAAAGACCCCCATTTCTGCAAATACAAAGATTCTATTAGAAACTAACCATAAAAAAATTACATTTTCGCAGAAAGCAAGAGAAGCTATCATCGTAACTAACCATAAGAAACTTACCTTTTGAAACAAGAGAAGCTAACACTGGTTCCGACGAACGAGAAAACAAAGATTTTTCCTTTATTAAGAGAAGCTATCATCGAGATATGAACGAACAAACAAGAACAAGAACTGGATTGTGATTTCAAACAGTTAGGGTTTAAAATGAGAATGATTTTGCCTTTCCTAAATTCACTAGTTGTTGATGAAGACTAAAGGGAAATTTTATCTTTCCATGAGCCACTTTACACATGTGGCATATCTTTTAAATTAAACTAAATAAAAAATGCTGTCACATCATCATTTTTAGTGATGTGGCCTGACCAAGGTTTAAAAACATACTTTTTCAAAAAGAGGGAATCCATGCAAGTTTTTTTTTTGTAGGGGTTTTTTTTTTAAAAGCGCCCTATATGGCAGGGGGAAATAGGTATTAACCATATTTTTTAAATAGAAAATATATTTATGAACAATAATATATTATTTTAATAATATTTTTTAAAAAATAAATTATATCTTTTTAATAGTGAAATAAAATTGATTAATAAAATATAAAAAATTAGTTGATAAAATAATAAAATTGATTAATAAATGACTAAATATTAAAAATAATTTAGTAGTAAAAATTATCTGTTGTTTATTAATCAACTCCATAAGTTTATTAACCAATATTTTACACTTCATTAACCAACTTTGTTTTACTACTAAAAATCATTTGATATCTGAATATTAATTAACTAACTTAATTCTTGTTAATCAATTTTTTATTTTATATGAACCATTTTTATTTTACTACTAATTTATTTTTAATATTTTCATTAACCAATTTTATTTTACTATTAAAAAATATAAATATTTTATTAAAAAATTATTATTATAATAATATATTACTGTTCATAAGTATATTTTTATTAAAAAAATTATTTACCGTATAAATATGGTGAATAATGTTGGGTGTAAGTATCGACGTAAGATATAGATGTATGAATAGAATTACTCAAAATAAAAATTAAATATGAAAAATATGATTACACTAAATTAAATATGATTTAATTTAATTATAATTTAATTTAAAATGACAGGTGATTAAATTAAATATGATTTAATTTAATTAATATTTATTTTATTTAATTAAAAAAGTTTTAGTTAAATATAAATGATATTTATTTAGTTAAAATAGTTTAGTTAAATAAAATTGGGGTTGCTTTGGAAAAGTCCAAAATAAGAGCATTAATATTTTAGTATGTCTCTATAAATAGAGAATTTCATTCCCTTGCAATGTTAATTTATCAATTTTGTCATTCTCTTGAAACGACTAGCACCTTCTTCCACTCTGTACTAGCGTGGACTATGTAGAGACGTCGGTATCTTTCGCCGTTTGTGATCAAAGATAAAGCACGCTTCACGACGTAACTCATGAATTCTTGTTTTGGTTCGATTAGTTTGTGATTAATAATTTAATCAAGATCTATTTTTCGGGATTATTGCGCTAAGAGGATCAAAAGTTTGAAAAACCCCTCTTAGATCCCAACGCTTATGTCGTGATTTAAGTCCCACTGCGAGTTGTTAATTTTAATTGAAGAAAATATGCATGTTTTGTTTGAGTTGCATCCTAATGTGTAAATTTTCTCTTTTAAATTAAGAGACTTAGTTTAGGTTGTTACACCCGTGCCCATGCAGGAGAAACATACACGCATGTACTTTTCACCAATATAGATATCAAACTCTAAAGATTGAGTGTGACAGAAAAACTAAAGGTAAATTAGAGAATTTAATATTTTTCTTGGAAGTTATGTGTTTGTGTATCAGGTGGAAGAATCATTTCTTGTACATGGATTCTGGTTGTGTATTATTCACACAGAGATAAGAGTGTCTTTATACTCCATTTAAGACTTTGGTGAAATCATGTGAAGGTTGCCATCAAATAAATTTGGGAGTTATCTAATTTTTCGAGCCTAATGACAATCACTTAGACGAGTTTTCTTCATATTTGAGGAAAGAATGCTTCAAATATGTAGTTTAGAGCAGGTTGATGTGGATATCAAGATTATTGGATAAATATCATTGAGGATCTTGAATGTAGTAGTTGAGTATCTTAATCCAGAAAAAGGAATTGTCGTTTTATTTTTGTGTAGGCTAATGTATTGTAGCGTTTAGTATTTTGATTGATGATAGTTCCTTGAATCAAAATACTTGTATATTAACTCTTGAAAATAGTGGAAGACATGCTTATTCTCTCAATGATTTTTAACCATTGAAGATCGAACCAATATATATATATATATATATATATATATATATATATATATATATATATATATATATATATATACACACACACATTTATATTTATGTTTACTATCCTTCTTCCATATCTCAATTTTTCTGCATTCGTAATAAAAAAGTTACATCATTGTATACTTTATATGTCATCTAAGTTATATCATCGCAATTTATTATATAAGCATATGTTTGTGTTGCATCAAACCTATTGAGTGTTTATTAAGTTAAGTGTGATAAAAAGCATGATTATGTTGAAATATTAAATTTCTTGGATGAAGCAACTTGAGTTATGTTATTTTGTGTATATCCTTGAAAGAATTATGTTTCTAGTGAAACCATTTAAATATATTGGTTAGAATTCATACTAATGAGATTTATGTTGTTTTCGCTTCTGTCCATTAAACTATAATTTTGTGTAAAAAGTTTTGAAATTATTTTTAAATGGGGTCACTTTATTCTACACCCCTTAAGATAGAGAAAACACAAGAAGGGGGTGGAATTATGTTCATATAAAACATCCTCCTTAGAAAATCTAAGCACAAATGATAGTTGCGAGAAAGACAATGAAGATAAAATCATACAAGTATTTTATCTAGGTTTGCCATAAACTAGGCAACTCTTTTCCAACCTTGCAAGGATGATTTCACCTTATCCAATGACTTAATTCATTATAACCAAACTAATTACATTTGCACGGGCAACCGTCGGTGACTAATGCATAATGACACGTTCATTGATCCAACCAGATATAATGTTCATTGATCCAATAGAATTTGATTCCTCATAATCTCCTATAAAGATTTCCTTACAATAATATCTATCAATGATCTCATAAGACTGACCTTCACACAGTCCCCTTTGAGATATGAGTATCATTGACCCAACAGAATCCGATCTCGCAAGATCTCCTATTAGGATTTCCCATTATGACTGTAGCCATTATCTTCTTGAGATCCAACTTCACCAAGTCTCCCAAGGAATCAATCAATAACAGTTGATGAAGATCTTGTGTTTACATGGATGCCTCTTCTGAGTATATTACACAAGTGTTTTAAGCACATATTGTTTAACACTTCTTCGAGAAACAACTCAAGTGTTAAAACAATTTACATTAAGAGATATGAACAGAAACACTCTACAAGAAAAAACTCTAGTGTTCACTACAATGTTCTACAAAGATATATATGATCACAAGTTTGGGTAGCATCTTGTATTGGTCTTCTTCATCATCTATTTGAGAAATATCTAAGCAACAACTCCTTGCTTCTGTTGAGATCTACTAAGATATATTTGATTGTAAGTAGAATAACATCTTGTAGTCTTATTCATCTTGAGCAAGCTAAGAGCAACAATGCTTCTTCTATTTTAATCAAAATGTATGTGATTAGAAGTTGAATGACATCTTGCTTAAATATTCTTTATTTTCTCTCTTCTTTAGTGGTCTTCAGAATGTGTAGCATTGCACCACTTTCCTTCCACGTGATTAAGCTTGTTGGCTATGGATCAACATTATTTTTTTTTCATCTTCAATCCTTATTTATAGCCTTATACAGAGAGAGACGTTGTGAGGATAGAAAGACCATTTCCTGCACCAACGGTTAGATATCAGTGGATAGAATAAGGTGTAATAGTTTCGACAATATAAAATAATATTTTTGTATCATGTCACTACTCAATGATAGATTTCCAACTTTTCTCTTAATAACGTTTTACTATTAAGATTGTAAACAGAGATCCGTCAAGTAAAGAAAGATACTTGTTAATACAATTGTTTGTTCCCAACTGTCAAATTGAAAGTTGTTGACAATACAGTAAAAAGGATTGTCCTTACGCCACCCTAGAGGGTAGAGGTCACAAACACTTTATGTACCTTTTTACAACATCACATGTTAACCATTTAAACTTTCTTCTTGTCATCATAGGCTTCAAATATTTGAATGTTGAACTTTGAAGCTTGTTGTAGAAAAATATTTCTTAAGCCTTAGAACCTAAGTCTTGGAGTCTTCAGAACTTGTCACATAGAACTTGTCTTCAGATTCTTCAGCACATGGTTGTAAGAACTTGATTTTCTTTAGATCATCAGAACATGTTCAGTAGAACCTTGTCTTCATAATCATTAGAACTTGTAACCCCAGACGTAGAGCTTCATAAGGCCTCCGAAGCTAAACCACAAAGTCACGATCAAAAACTCTTATACTAACGCTCCATAGACACGTTGCAGAAGATAGATTCAGAACCTTGAATTTACTGAAACATGTAACCACATGTTCTCATCTAGAGTGTATGTTCTTCTAAGCATATTACACAAGTGTTTTAAGCACATATTCTTTAACACTTCTTCATGCAACAACTCAATTGTTAAAACAATTTACATGAATATATATGAACAGAAACACTCTACGAGCAACAACTCTAGTGTTTATTACAATGTTCTATAAAGATGTATATAATCATAAGTTTGGGTACAATCTTGTAGTGTTCTTCTTCATCTTCTTGTTGAGCAACATCCGAGAAAAAATTCCTTGATTCTTATGAGATCTATTAAGATGTATTTGATTAGAAGTAGAATACCATCTTCTTTTTGAGCAAGCTACGAGCAACAACTCATTGCTTCTTTTGTTTTAATCAAGATGTATGTGATTAGAAGTTTAATGACATCTTGATGAAATTTTATTTCTTTTCTCTCTTCTTTAGTGGTCTTTAAAATGTGTAACAATAACATTTTTACAGAGATGAAGCTTGTTGGCTATGGATCAATAACATTTTTATAGAGAGAGATGTTGTCTTTTACATAGAGAGATGTTGTGATGATAAAAAGGACTTTTCCTGCCCCAATAGTTAGATCTCAATGGATAGAATAAGGTGTAATAGTTTAGACAGTAAAAAATAATATTTATGTATCATGTCACTATTCAATGATAGCTTTCCACCTTTTCTCTAAATAATGTTTTTTTATCAAGCTTGTAAACAAAGATCCGTTAAGTAAATAAAGATAGTTTTTGATACAGTCGTTTGTTCCCAATGGTCACAATGAGAGTGGTTGACAATACAGTATAAAGGATTTTCCATACGCCACCCTAGAAGGTAGAGGTCACAAACACCTTATGTACCTTTTTTACAACATCACACGTTAACCATTTAAACTTTCTACTTGTCATCAGAGGCTTCCGATATGTGAATGTTGAACGTTGAAGATTGTTGTAGAAGAATATTTATTAAGCCTTAGAACCTAAGTCTTAGAGTCTTCAGAACTTGTCACATAGAACTTGTATTTAGAGTCTTCAGCACTTGGTTGTAAGAACTTTCTTTTCTTCAGATCATCAGAACCTGTTCAGCAGAACCTTGTCTTCGTAATCTTCAGAACTTGTAACACCAAAAGTAGAGATTCAAAAGGCCTCTAAAGCTAAACCACGAAGTCAAGATCAGAACCTCTTATACTAACGCTCCTTAGACACGTTGCAGAAGATAGATTCAGAACCCTCACTTTACCGAAACACAAAACCCACTTTACCGAAACACAAAACCGCATGTACTCATCTAAAGTGTATATTAAGAATTTGATGACGTCTCACGCTTACTATCAGACTCAAAACATTCTAGGATCACCCACACACTAGAAAGAAACAATAGGTGTATACAACTGTTCTCTAAGATAACATTTGAAGTTATGATCAAAATTACAAGGCCAGATGTAGAAACACTTCTTGTTCTTACACCCCCTTTTTAGACCTTGTTGCATTTATATTCTCAACCAATAGTTAAATAAAATAATAGTTTTGGGAATGCTACAATTTTCGCAAATTGTGAAACATGGAATGGAATGTGAAGAAACCTTTATATATTGGACTAAGTGGGCCAACCAATGGTCCCAAATGAAAGAAAATTGGCAAATGAAAAAAACACTTGAATTTGCCTGAATATTATTACGACACTCGAGTACACTTTGACACCCAAGAGGGAAGTGTCATGCCCTAGTCTAAGGAACTAGGACCACATGTAAGAATGATCCTTCTAGACGTCTCAATGATGAGACTAACAATTAATTAGTATATTACCAAGGTCACTCACATAGTCTTCCAAATATTTTCCACTTACCCAAGCGATGGACCGACATAATAAGCTCGACCCAATTTTATAAAGTTTTCCCCTTGTTGTGCCACGACATTCCTTGGGGAAAATGTTATGGACCATATTTTTCCAAAAGGAGGAAGCTCAATCATCAGTCCTGGTCACTTCAATAAAGCATTGAGGGTGCAATAAACCCTACTCTTCAGTTCTTCATTGACCAATGTCATAGGTTATTGCTTACTCTTAAATGTCATCAGACTATCTCTCGCATTCCACGACAAACTGGTAGAGAATGTCCATAACCATTAATATATAAAGCATCTAACATGAGATTTGAGGTACTCTCTCTAACCCATAACTCATTCTACTCTCCATTCTCTTACCAACTTCAACATTGAACTACTAATCTTGCAGATTCACCTTATGTGTCATGGTATCGGTGATCCACTCCACGACATCAAGACTATTTCATCATTCCACCAAACATTTATGATTTTTTAGCTGAACAAATATAAATTTCTTTTTATTCCTAAAACAATTGTCCATTCTATTTTTTGTTGTAAATTTGTTCATTAAATTATACATTTAAATAATACTATAAACATAAATTAATTAAAAAATTTCACTTTACATTTGATAATGAAAATACAAAAGACAACTAATATTCTCCTTTTATCATTATTATTATTATTATTATTAATTATTATTTATATTATTATTATTATTATTATTATTATTATTATTATTATTATTATTATTATTATTATTATTATTATTTAACCCAGAGACAATTTAATCATCACTGAAAATATAAAAAGTTAATATTAAATACACTGAATAGTATAATTATATTTCTATACAAAATGCTTACTACATTAATTAGAGTAGACCACCAATTATATTTAATACTACAATTGAAATATGATATGAAAGTTTATATTCAAATAAGGAAGAACTATATTTTAAGAGGTGTGCATTAATCTAAATTTGACTTTTATAACTAAACAGATGAAGTGATGAAAGAAAGAGTCCAATGGAAGATAAGTTATTTTGAAACATGACCGTGGACTTTTCTACCGATAAAATAGGCAGGCACGTATTGACCTATAATATACTTGAAGGTTGAAAATTTTACCATGTACCCCTACATTTATTTTTATACCCCTACAATTTTAATATTTGAATAAAATTGCCCTTGAATAAATACTAATTACTTTTTTCTTTTTTACTTTTACCATTTTAACTTCTGAAAAAGGAGAGAGAAAGATAATTTTTTTACAAACTGGATAACATGGTAAGTGGGTTATCCGGTGTATTTTTGAAAATTTTAACACACACCGGAAGTCACGTGTGTGGGTTATCGTTTGGTTTTACACTCGGAAGTCCCATCCTAGTTATCGGTTTGCTTTTCACCCGGATAACCCATCGCTGTTATCGGGTTGTTGATTGAATATGTGATTGGATGAAATATCCCACACTTTCGAATCGCCTCTTTCCCGCCTAGTATACATAATCTGATTCCTCTACCATAATCTGATTCCTCTACCAACTTAAACAAATGTTGCATTTCTGTTCTAGGCCCCCTTATATCTTTGGTTTGGACTCAGATTATGGTAGAGGAATCAGATTATGTATACTGGAGCAGGAAAAAAGACGATTGTGTGTTGTGAGGATATTTTCGGCTCATCCAATCACATATTTTTACGAATACGCAGAACAACCCGGATAACTTAGCAAGGTTATCCGGTGAAAGGAAGCAAACCGATAACCTGGATGGGACTTCCGGAGTGTAAAACCCAAACCGGATAACCCTAGGATGGGACTTCCGGAGTGTAAAACCCAAACCGGATAACCCACACACGTGACTTCCGGTGTGTGTTAAAATTTTCAAAAACACACCGGATAATCCACTTACCATGTTATCCGTTTGTAAAAATTATCTTTCTCTCCTTTTCGGTTAAATGGTAAAAGTAAAAAAAAAGTATTTAGTATTTATTCAAGGGCAATTTCGTCCAAATGTTAAAATTGTAGGGGTATAGGAATAAATGTAGGGGTACGTGGTAAAATTTTCTTGAAGGTTTGGTCACCCTCATTTTGTTAAACCTGACCTGCCGTTCTGTTTGGGCCGTATATAGTTTGAAGGATTAAATATATTTTTGTTTTTTATAAATATTTCAATTTTCATTTTTAATTTTATTAAAAAATAATATATTTTAATCTTTACACCTTATACTATTTATTAAATCTATTATTTTTTTTAATAGGGACTAAAATTAAAAATTAAAATATTTATAAGGATCAAAATTATATTTAATCCTAATTTAAAATATATAATTTTAAAGGCAATCTAGACTTTTAATTTACTATTTCAAGAAGAGTATACAAGTCAATTTTTGGTTTAAGATTTAACGATTAAATAGATATCAAACGGCGGAATCAAATTCCAAAATTTGAATTTTTTTTTGAATAATCAAGTTTTTTAAAAAAATTTCAAAAATAATCATGTTTTCAAGAAAATTACACAAATGACCAATTTTCAGGCTTTTTTACACTATGTCGCCACTGGGAGTGGCGACTACCCTTGAAATTGGAGCAAGTCGCCACTGGCAAGGGCGACATCCCTTAACTTTAAGAGCAAGTCGCCACTTGGAGTGGCGACATCCCTTAAATATTTTTTTTTGCTTTTTATTTAATTTTATTTATATACTATATTATTACTTTTTATTTAATTATTAATACTATTTAAATTATTTTCAAAATTATATTATTTAATTATTTACTTATTGAATTAATAAAAAAACACATAATAAATTATTTATTTATTGGATAAACAACAAAAAACTACAATTTATAGTCAACGATATATTTTACATATTTGGGGGCTTTGGAGGCCTTTGGTACGACCCGCAAGGCGGGAGTCTAACTACTCGTGTAGATGGCTCACGGGGTGGTGGTAATACCCTAGTGGTACCACTAGTCCTACGCCGTCCCCTTATTTGTTCTTGTTGTGTTTGCGTCGACGTCCCTTCAATGCACTCTGAGTCTACAAAATCTGTCAGTCGACTTTGACCTCTAGAATTCCCGTTGTAGGATAGGCGGGTGCCCTTTACATTCTCATATCATATTATATACAAAATATCTAAATTGTTATAAAAAAGATTTTTAACATAAAATGGTCAAAAATCCATTACTTAAACATACCTTAAAAATTTTAATATAAAATGATCAGTTTGCACTTTGCTTCTTAATCTTGTCTTGATAATTTTCATTGTCGAGAATAATTTTTCAATAGTAGTTGTAGATATCGGGAGAGTTATGACAAGATGAAGCAGTCTATCAATCAAATAATAAATTTCATTCTTTCCAGTTGCAATCAAAGATGAATATAAGTCTTGAATAGTTGATAAATTATTCAAACTCGATGCTTGACGAGCGTCAATAATAAAATGTCAAAGTTGAAGTTGTAAATTAATTCTCTCTTTCTCATTGAATTCCACAGGATAATATTTTTCAACTAGAGTACAAAAATATCAAAGTTAAAAGCCTTGTAATTATCCTTCGGAGCAAAAACACAACTTAGAGTTAACAAACCAATCGCTTGCTCACTAAATTTGTTATTCAACTTTTTTAATTGTTTGTCAATGGTAGTGAAAAAATATTTCAACTCTAAAGTAATGCTCAATGGTTACCTGATTCTCTTTAAGATGGTAGCGCCTAAATCTTGTTGTTGAGTGGATATCATCAAGATCGGAAATCTCAATTTCACAAAAATACTTCACACAAGTAATCAATTTATCCCAACCATCTTCTCTCTATTCTTGAATAAGTGATCGATGGTATTTACATAGTTATTTCCTGTTATTTTAGTTAGAGTTTATTACCAGTGTCAAACATTTATTTTATTTTGTTGCATTTTATGCTTTGATTTTGTGTTTTAGTGTCTTTAAGTTCACAGGAATAAAATAGGACAAACCGAAGCAAAAATGTGCAAGATTTAGAGTGTCGGGAGGAAGACTTGGAATGGAAGAATTGAAGACCAACACGGCCCGTGTCTGCTAGCACGACCTGTGTTGGAAGATCTCACACACCCAGTACAAAAAATAGAGTGCTAACACGGGGGGCCGTGTGGCTTGGCAAGGCCCGTATTAGGAGGCTTGGAGCAAAAATAAAATCTTCAAAAATCAGGGATCAACACGGCCAATGTTGCCCAGCACAACCCGTGTTGGTAGCGCATAAGATATTTTAGGTTTTAGGTTTTTTAAGTGAATATGAACTTTGGAGGGCACTTATTCTGCTTGGCTGAGATTTGTGTGGAGACTATTTAATTTAGTTTTTAGGATTGAGAAAGGACTTTTGACCACATGGAGAATTGAGAGGATTAAGGAAGGAAGCATATGCAACTGTTGGAGAACGGAGACCTTTCATGAGCGGAAGCAATTGAAGATCAAAGTTCACCAGTAATTTTTAATGTCTAATTTTTATGTCTTTGATATTCTTTTGAACAATAGTATGAGTAGCTAAACCCCCTAATGCTAGGGTGAGTCCCTGATTTGACTTTGTAATGACTTGAATTCCCGAGTGATCAATTTCATGTTTTTATTATTCTATTTAATCGTGAAAGTTTTTATGCTTTCCTGATCGGACCAATTAGGATTGATTTACAATTAACGATTAGTTGGACCGCAATGGTTAATGTTTGTGTACGATTAGACTATAGTAGATATCAACTAGGACTAGGGATACCCTATGGTCACCGGTTAACCCTGGATAAAAAAAGGCTTGATTTCATCATAATTCTCTAAGGACTTAGGAATTAGGATTGATTGTTCAAAGATTTTCCCACTAAGGACTTAGGGGAAAATAACCCAAAGGGCTGATAATTGAATGATATGAATTTGTTGAAGAAACCAAGAATGAAGTTATTATAGGGACAATTCACACACTCACCCATAGCATAGTACTCATAGTATTCACTATTAGAAAAAGTCAATTTTTACTTTCTATTAATTGTTCTATTATAGAAGTTAATCACAAACCAACATCAACTTTATTGTTTTTGTTCAATAGAATTAATTATTCAACTCAGTATTTCCAACGCAATCCTCAAGATTGATACTCGGGATAAGTCCCATTATTACTACATCGGTAAAAATAGTACACTTGCTATTTTTTTGATCAAGTTTTTGGCGTCGTTGCCGGGGACTGCCAAAATACATAGTTGATTTTAATTCAATTGAAATTTTGTTGCTCTGCAACTAAAATTTTTCTTTTCTTTTCTTTTATTATTTTTGGTTTATTCTTGCTGATTTGTGTCTAATCTTTGTATGCGAGGAAAACCCTCGGGTGAATTTTATTTTTGACGCAGAAATCGAAAGGACTTTTCACGCAAGGCGCATGCAAGCTCGATTATTCAGACTGGCTTCTGACGAAGAACATTCAGTTCTTTCAAAGTCAGAGTCAGAAGAGGAAAAGATCATGGCTGAAGATCCACCAGAGATACTTCTTGGGGATTATGGTAGGGCAAATGCACCGGGTGGAAGGTTGACAATTGTAAACCATCCGGTGAATGTGCCCAATTTTCAACTGCATTCGAGCACAATTACTCAACTTGAGAGAAGATCTTTCAACGGAAAGGTCAATGAAGATGCCAAAAAACACTTGAAGAGGTTTTTGATTATGAGTACCACATTGAAGATTGATGGGCATACGGATGAAGAAAAGAAATTAAGAATATTCCCGTTTACCCTGTCTGAAGATGCTGAAGAGTACTTAGGAAGAGATGGAGAAAATTTTCCTTGATGAGTACTTCCCTGCTTCTGGTTATATTCACAAGAAATATGAAATTGTGAATTTTAAGTATAAAGAAGGAGAGTCACTTGGTGATGCCTATAAGAAGTTCAAGAGATTGTTGGTAGCTTGTCCCGCTCACAAAATGGACCAAATTAAACAAATGCAGATGTTTGTGAATGGCCCCAGAATAAAGACAAAGCAACTTATTGACACAGTTGCCGATGGCTCATCCAACTTTACAACAGCCATTAGTATTAAGAAGATCATTGAAGCCATTGCCGCAAATGAGCATTTGGAAATGTATGACAGGGTTACAAGCATACTAGAGGGAGTGATTGATCTGAAGTTGGAAGTAAACAAGCAACTAAAAATCAAAGAGGAAATTGTTGCAGAAGTGGAGAAAAAGCTCAAAGCTATGAACGTGGCAATCAACAGGTAGCACAAGTTAAAAATGTGGTTTATGACATTTGTAGTGGACCACACATGACTGTGCAATGTCTTGCAACTCCAAAAAAAATTGAGGAGAAAAAATTCTTGAAGCAGAATAATCCATATTATAACACATATAATCCTGGGTGGAAGAATCATCCGAATTTTTCCTAGAAAGATCGGCAACAAAAAGCTCCTCAAAAGGCAGAATGGGAGGTGGCCATTGAAAAGATGGCTTCCCACACTTCCCAATTTCAAGAAGAAACACGGATCAATCACAGGAACACCAGAACTGCAATTAAAAATCTGGAGGTACAAATGGGGAAAATTGCACAACAAGTAGCGATGCAAGCACAAGGCAATTAGAAGAACCATGAGAATATGAATGTTGTCACAACAAGGAGTGAAAATTTGCTAAAGGAAGAAAAGAGGTAAACTTTGATGATGATCTTATAGAAGTGGATTTAGAAGTTAGATAGAACAAGAAAAAGCAGGAAGAAGTGGTAATACCTGTGAAGCCAGCTGAAGAAAAGATTAAAACTAAGATCAGGCTGCCATATCCCTCCAGAGTGGAAAAGAAGGACACAAAAGAGAAATAGTTTGATAAATTTGTCAAATTGTTTAAAAAGTTGGAGATCAACATACCTTTCTTTGAAGCACTCGAGAAAACGCCTATGTATCAAAAATTCATGAAGGAGGTTCTGTAAAAAAAGAGGCCAACAAATGATGAACAGATACCCGTTGATGAGAAGTTGTGTGCAGTCACGCTTGAGAGAAGAATAGTTGTCAAGCAGAAGGATCCTGGATCAGTGGAAATCCCGTGCACAATAAAAGACATGAAATTCAAAAGGGTTTTAATTGATTCTGGTTCTAGTGTGAGTTTGATGCCATTGTCTATTTTCAAAAAGCTTGGTATTGAAAATGTAAGAGGGAGTGGGACAAAATTGAAATTTGTTGATCACACCATTAAGCAATCATACGGATAGCTGAAGATGTGTTGGTGGAAATTGAAAAATTTTCCTTTCCAGTTGACTTCCAGATCATGGACATCCCTGAAGATGAAGTGACTCTTATGATGCTTGGTCGACCATTCTTACTGACTAGTCGGTGCAATTTTGACATCGAGGCAGGTAATCTGACATTAAAATCTTTTGATGAAGAGATGACCTTGCAAGTGTTAGAAATCAAGAAGCAAGGTGCAAGTGGAAAGAATAAATCTTCTGTTGGTAGGATCAAATTAGAAGGAGAGAAAGAAGCAGGTATACAAAAGGTAGAAGATGGAAGTTGGAAATAACATGAATCACGCAGTGGCTAGTGCTTTTGATCTAGACGAGTTTTGGGTCGCGGAAAGTACAAGCAACAAGGTGTGGAGGAGAAAGTACCCCCATAAAGGGATGACCCGTCGAGCCATGAGACGTTAAACGAAGCGCTTCGTGGGAGGCAACCCAAGCTTTTAATAACTTCATTTCTATTTTGTTTTGTTTAGTTTACAGATAATAAAAGGAGTCTTACTTGCGAAAGCTAGGACGCAACAACTGGTGTTGCATTACCCTCTGTGAGTTACTTCTCTTGAGCTTGGTCTGAAACATTGTGGCTAATGTTTAGTTCAAGCTTGGGGGAGGTTTTATTGCTTTTTTTTGTTTAATTACTTGTAAGGTTGGTGTCAATTGCTGTATAAGTCCACGAGTGGAAATTCTCCCAAATTATTTCCATCTTTTGATCGAAATTTTTGTTTTGTTTTGCGCAAGAGCTTGTTTTTCAATTAGACCGGGAATAATATGTTGACATAAAGGGATTATTGCTTGAGGGTAGGAAGTTCGAAATAATGTGATAGTGATACAAGTCCAACGTATAGATGTATACCATAATGCTTAAAGTCGGCGAAATACTCGTTGAGTAGTTTATCTATACAGTCTAGCATAATTTAGATTCACATGCAGGTATAATTGGTTCAGAAGCAAATATAAATGACACCAAATTATGAAAAGGTGATAAAAGGCAACCGGCACGCTAAGTTGGGTAGCCCTCACCAGGTTATTCAGCCCAAAGGGGGTTGATCCCCAAACTTCGTCTAGATAAAGGACAATATATAACCGCAAGGTTTGAAAATTTCATCGATAATAAAAGGTAGTAAATGTTGCTCGTTTGGTGTTCGAACATATGAAATTCTTGGCTAGTCATGTGCATGTGATAATTAACATAATTCTCAGTGCCTTAATTTGATTGTGCGAATGAAAGAGGAGGAAAGTCGGAAAGAGAAAAACTTAAGACAGAAGCATAGTTGGAGAGGTATCTACGTGTCATGTGAATTTCGGTCGCACTACTTTCTAAGAAATGTGAATTAAAGTCTTGCATATGAGTACCGAGCTTCTTTGATTATCATGAGTTCTTGTAATCGTCGCTTGAGATCAAGCAACAATTTATGTTTGGGGGAGTTGATCAGTGGTATTTACACAGTTATTTCCTGTTATTTTAGTTGGAGTTTATTACCAGTGTCAAGCATTTTATTTCATTTTGTCGCATTTTATGCTTTGGTTTTGTGTTTTAGTGTCTTTAGGTTCACAGATTTAACAACACTAATGATAACTCTTAAATCTAGCTAGAACCTGAAAATATTTACCCAGTCTTCAAGAACGATTAGTTTCAAGACAACATCTCGCTCCATCAATCACATACCTCTCATTATCAAGATCTAAAATCAAAACAAATGTTATAATAGAAGAATTTTGACTATAATAGTTTTGAACTTTTTTAAAATTGAGAGGGACTTGATTTCACAAAAAATCAAAAAATGATTATGAGATTCATTACATGAAAAGTGATGACAAAAGGTTTTATATGTGCTTGAGATTTAAAAAATGAGTGGTAAAAGTTTGTTAGATTATAATCAAGAAAAATACATTGTTTGTGTCAAATGAGCAAGTGAGTGGAAAATAAATAAATTATATTTTTTGACCCATTTCGGTCTTGATTCGAATTAAGAACAAGTCACATTCGAATCAAAGATCATGTGATTTGAATCATATACAAATTCTAATTCAAATCAGCTACAACATGCCATAATGGAAAATTCTGAAATTGGTCTAGTTCAAATTAGGTGTAAAGTGTGATTTGAATCAAATCCAACATGGGTGACTAGGAGTAGCTTGATTCGAATCAAGTGTAAACTGTGATTCAAATAGTTTTTTTAGAAAATGCCAAATTTTCCTCTATTCCAGATAATTTGAATCAGAATGTGTGTTTGGTCTTATGGATTCGAATCAAACACACAAAATCCAATTACTCATATTTTTAAAAGTACTTTGAGATTTTTTTGCATCTAACTTGAATAAATAATACATATAGTTTTTATTCCAGTGAATCATGTAATTGATTAAAAGCGTATTAATCAAGTTCAAACATAACTATTATTTTATGCATGCTAAAATGAACAATGAATTGATTCAACATTGAGTCAAAATATGTGCAATCATGAGGGAGCCTCAATAACTGGTAATAAATGAAAGCAATAGGATAATCGTATTGAGGGTGCTCCATATGCATGTGTTAGGGACATTCAACAAACTCCCCTCAAAGATATTTTCAAAAGGCTATAAAGTATATATCAAAGAAACATGAATTGTTGAAGAATCAATTCATATTATATTTGATGATAGGATTGACCCTGAAAAGTCAAAGCTAATTAAGAAGTTTGCAGATTTGGAAATTACCTACTCATGCTCTAAAGGTGAAGACGTTGCTGCTAAAGAAATTGAGAGAACAGATTATGATGTTAAACCACAAGCTATTGAAGTTCAAACTCCTCTGAGGAAGCACATACAAATATCTTCACATTCTAAAGAATGGTTTATGGGTGATATGATTGAACCAGTCAGAACCAAATCTAGATTCAAATCTTTTGAAGAGACGCTTTTGGGTTTGGTGTCCCTCATAGAATCTACATCAGTTTATGAAGCACTTCTGGACACAAAGTGGATTTTGGCAATGCATGAAGAAATTAATCAATTCTCTAGAAATAATGTGTGGACTCTTGTGCCTAGACCCAAGGGAGCTCACATTATTGGAACTAATTGGGTTTTAAGAAAGAAGCTCAATGAGAAAGGATAAGTGGTAAGAAACAAGGACAAACTGGTGGCACAAGGTTATAATCACTAAGAGGGTATTGACTATACATAAATCTGTTCAACAATTGCTAGGTCAGAGTCTATTCGTCTATTAATTTCTTTTGTTGTTAATCATAATGTCATCTTGTATCAGATGGATGTTAAGATTGCATTTCTAAATGGTTATAGTATTGAAAAATTGTATGTACACCAACCTCTTGGTTTTAAAATATAAAAAAAATATTCAGATTTTATTTTCAAACTTAAGAAATTATTCTACGGTCTGAAACAAGATCCTAGAGCATGGTATGAAAAACTAAGCTATTTTCTTTTAGAAAATGATTTTACCAGATGAAAGGTTGATATTATTTTGTTCTATAAGACATTCAAAAATGATATTTTAAGTTCAAATATATGTATGTGATATTATATTTTGAGTCTGGTAATACTAAAATGTCATCAAATTTTGGAGATGTATCTTCGAACACACCAAACGTTTACCGAATCACTAATTATTTCGGAAATGTATATCCGGAATAATGTCAGATGTCTATTTTCAGAATTTTTCATAGAAAAAGGTAGGAAAATAAACATAATTGAAAAACACCAACTTGAAAGAATCAAAATATTATTGATATCTTAAAATCAGCAATACATAAGGGATTTTAACATAGATTAAAATTACACTTCAATATCCATGTGGATGTTGTAACATCTTGATAATGTCACCGACTGATCTTGAAACAGTCGCATCCATCTCGATCAAAACTTTTGATTTTAAACGGAAGAAGGTTCTCCACATAGCCCATAAGGCAACGACCGTCTTCAGCTCATGGTTGCTAAACTCAAACTTCCTTTCTCTGTCAAAGGATGAAGTGCTACACTCGATCTTCACAATTTTGCGATTGTTGTCATATGCTAGAAGACCTTGTATTGTGTATTACAAATCTTCAAAAAGGGTGTACTCAATGATCTTAAATTCTCTTGATGGTGTATTGTCGGTAAAATGAACATTTCTAACATGGAAAATGATGTTCATTCTAGTTTTTGGTGTTTTGGTATGAAACAATATGCCAAGTGAGCTTATTTGTAGTAGTTGGAGGCTAACATGGACCTCACAAATCCTATCATGTGACAGAAAACGTTTCGGATATGTAACTCTGAAACGTCCCTTTATTCCTTTATTCCAGAGATGTATTTCTGGAATCTTTCCGCACAATTTTACTGAAGTTACATCTCCGAAATTATTCTTGTAATGGTTCTAAAGCAATTTATCATATCATATTCCCGAAGATATATCTCCAGAATATTTTTTAATTTGACTCTAGGGTGACATCACATAGCTTTTTTATGTGATGCAAATGGCGCGTCTAAAAATATATTTTCGGAAATAGAGAGACAATTTAAATTTTTTAAAAAAGTGTTTTTTAAACTATTTTAGATATAATAAGAAATTCCTTTTATTATTTTCTTGAGCCTTCAACATATATTGGGCTTGCCATGGTCTCATTCAGGTCTTATTGTATGTTGTGTTAGTTTTTTATTGATAAAATATTCTTAAAAAGAAATTGAAAACATATAACTCTTTGTATTTTATTCATTTTGAATGAAAAGTTTCATCCATAATAATTACCATTATACAATCAACATGAAAATCTTAACAAAATTTACTCCAAAATTACACTTAAATTCTTACACACCTTTAAAACAAACAACTCGTTATACAACACTATTAAAGTGCCACAACCAACATATCACCATTACAACACTTTAATCATAATTGAGCCAAACGATTGATATCAACAGGATAAGCATCAGATCCAGATTGAGCATTATAAGCTCTCTTACCAATTATAGTATTGCCAACCTCAGTTGGATGAAATGCATCCCAAAATAGATATTCATTTCTATTACTACATGGAGTTTGCAAGGGAAGACATGTAATTTGACCATTGTTCCTTCCCACACCACAACACCCCGCATTTGTAACACTTATACCTGCAAAATCGATAAGAAAAAATGAGCAAAAAATTGTCTAATGAGTATGGATTTTATCTATTTCGCCAACTTAATTGGTAGTTATACATAAACATCTAATTGCAGATATGTAAGTTCAAAACTCGCAATATTTCACTTAGACAAAAAATAATATTGTTCAACAATTAGAGACCCTAAGTTATATTTTAGGAAGAAAATAGTTACCAAATGATGATGGATTGCTTATGACGTCTTGAAAAATACCATAAACATTTACATAAATGAATCTTGCATCATTAAATTCATTGTTGAGTTGATTAACCAAAGATTTTAATCCATTGTTGAATAATTGATTTGCTGAATTGATTCTTTCCACACATGTTGTACCATCTGGGCTGTTTTGGGCTAACTCGTTTGGGCTGCAACCTATTTGTCCAATCCCAAATAAAGCCATTTTCCTTGCTCCATAATTATACAAAATCTAAATCAAACACACAACAATAACAATTAATTTTCTAATACATATTAATGATCATAATATTATTGAATAAAAAGAATTACCCTAAGTTGTTGAGCATATGCTTGAATTAGAACATCAGCATATTGTTGTGGTGTGAACTGTCTACCACTAGGGTAAGCAGGCATGAAATAATTATTGAGATAATCATTACTTCCCATTCCAATTGAATATATGCACTTGCTAAGATAATTTGCAGCTGTATCCTCATCTCCAAGCAAATTCACAACTTGATTCACTGTCTTTTGGTAATTTTGTACTTGCCCACTAAAACTAATTCGATCTCCCTACAAAGTATAGAAAAATTTTATATCAAAAATCTAATTTTTAAATTTTTTTGGCTTGAAAAAGGGTTAGTAATTTAGCATAAAGAAAAATGGTACCAATTGTTGGCCAGTTTCTTCTCTAATTCCAGCAGCAGCAGATGCAAAATTGACTCCTTTGAGTATTTCTTGATCTCTGGCTGTTGAATAGGGAGATATGTATCCATCGAATCCCAAGAGCTCAGCTGTCAAATTTAAATATAAAATTGTGAATGTTTCATTCAAATTATTTTATATCGCCATCAATATACTTTAATCATATATAATTCATTTAAAAAAAATTTGTGAAAATTGATTTAAAAGTCATCTCCGATGTACTGATTCAACTGATACAAGTTAACTATTGAAACGATTATAAAATCGAATTAATGAAAATTAGTGTGAATCAATCCTTAAAAATTGATAAATTAGAGATATTACAAATTAAAAGATATAAGTTCTTTTTTTTATATCTATATACTTTTTTATTTATTTTTTAAATTGCATGGATATTTAATCGGATACCTTATTTTATTATCAAGATAGAATTAAACTAAATAATTACAATTATTCAATTTCATTTTAATCGGTTGATTCAATCAATAACTTTCTGTTTGGACCACCAAAGTTTTAATTTTAGATAAGAAATAGAAGTGCATACATTTAATTTATTGGTGTTGACTAAATTAGTGTGTATTTTTCCGACACAAAATAAATGTCTTTAAATTGCATACTAAATGAAATACACCAAACTCCATGTGCTTGAAATTAGTGTAGGCACACACAATGCTAGAACAAGCTATTCATTGAAAAGGATGGAGACAAAGTGCATGGTCCTTATACTTATCCTTGTTTTATTCACATATACACAGAGCACATTTTTAAGGAAGTTTAAAGTGAGTTACCATTAAGGAGGGCAATTGAACCCATTTTCACTGCACATAGTGAAAATTACTCATGTAAAATAGAAACTTCTAAAATGAGTATATCATGAGCACGACTCTATATATATATATATATATATATATATATATATATATATATATATATATATATATATATATATATATATATATATATATATATATATATATATATATATATATATATATATATATATATATATATATATATATATATATATATCGGATACAAGAATTTTTAAAACCACAAATATGATTGAATCATTTCCAAACTCTCTTCATTGTAAAATTTACTACAATTTATTCAAAATTAAATAAAGTTTCAAAAATATTTTTTACTTTTAAATTTTAATCAAATAAAATATATAATTATTTAGTTATAATTGAACCGTAACTAACTTACACATAACCTCTAAATTTATAACGATTTTGTTAATAAATATCACCTTATAGTTCAACTTACAAAACTTAAAATTTATGACGATTTTGTTAATAAATATCACCTTATAGTTCAACTTACAAAACTTAAATAACTCAAATAAGAATAAACTATTTTTACTTAAATTAAACTTACCAATGACATCAACGGTAGTTTTTCCATTGGAGAATCTTCCCGTTGGACCACCTTCAAAGTCAACACCATAAGGAAGATAATTTGCTTTTGCCAAAGAGTTGAGGTTATTATTGTTTCCATCATCTACCAAAGAGTCGCCAAATATGAAGTAACAAGGTACTTGAGGATCAGCTTCAACCTCACTAGTACACCACAAACCTAAAACCAACAAAAACAGTATACCTAAATTCATAGTAAAGTGTTTTATTGATGACATTGAAGCAAGAAATGAAGGAAGAAATTATAATGTGAGTGTTGTTTTTGTGTTCGAGTGAATGAATGAGTATATGAACACAATTATATAGTGGTACATATGAAGCATTTTAGCTTTTACAGTTGGGGATATAATTTTTTTGTTAGGAACATTAAATTCTCTCCCACGTAGTATGGAAATGAGTGGCATTGTCGGTGTTTATTTACAATTTTTTATGCATATTTTTTATTTTAGTCATATATTTATAATTTTCAAATTTTTTTTGGTAAAATATAAATTTTCAATTTTGATAAAAACATTTAAGTTTTTTCTCTCTGATATTTTTAAAAGTGGCAAAAAGATAAGGTTTATTGTATATGTTTCTTTTGTTCGCATAGTCTCGTTTCATTTTTTAAAATTTTTGTGTGTCCAAGTAATAAAATAAATATTTTATTTTTAAATTTAAAATATGCAATGTCCGCAGATTTGTTCTGCCCCGCTTCTAATTTATTGAAAATGAAACAAAGTTTAAGATTTGCATTTTTAACTAAGTTCGTCCCTTATCATCCTATATTTTAGTGAACTTTTGTGGTCAGATTTAAATGAGCCGAGCATACTTGTTTGTAGCTCTAATCATTTTTATTATATAATGTTCAGTACGGCATACATGATTAAAGGTGCGAGCATAAAATCACAGTTCTCCCTGCGAAAAATAAAGGTGGGATGTGCATGCGGGATTTACATTCCTTAAGGATAAAAGTTATAATTTGTCTTGTTGATGTACACATATTAGAATGTGCAAGCTTAAAATCTTATTATATCCTTTTTAAAAATACAAGAAAAATGAACATTTCTGATAGATCAGCAATCGCGACTTTGTGTATTTTAAGGAATCTAAACCGCAAATAAACAAACCTATCGCGTGTAGCTTTAAACATTATTGAATCCCAAGAGACTAAATGTTTAACTATCGCTATCTTAGGTTACTACGTAAATCTAAGACTAATAATGTAATTGATTTGGGGTTTAGGGAACCTTACTGAATATAATCGAGTTTAGATTCAAGGGGAGATATTGGTATGTAATGGTCGATCTTCGGGAATTTAGCAACTCATTGACTCAACTCGGATTAATAAAACAGTTTTCAGTAGAAAATATTTGTTTGAAAACCGTCTTCTCAAACTCTCGTGTTTATTGATTCAGATCCTATAATCAAACCTAAGTGAGCGCTCTCACTATATTATTTAAAGTTTGGAAATAGTTTTTGAAAAAAATAAGATCTAATTAACTTAAAAGCGCTCTCGCTGTATTTTAAGTTAATGCACAATTACTATTGTCCAGTTATTATCTCAAACTCTCGTTTTATTGATCGTAACTTCTATCTGTATTTTAATTAAATAATTAGTTAAATTTCCTGACGTTACAACTCTCCTCCACTTAAAATATTTTCTTCCTCGAAAATCTAATAGTTATTACCATTCTTAACGCGAATTTCGCATTCAACTCATCGATCTCTAATTCACATTTGGCTACACTTCGCCCACTACTTTTTGTCCTAACAACAACTCAAAATGATTTAAATCGAATACACGCATGTCAAACACTCAACACCTTCGCGACATAATCCGTTAATAACTTACCAACCACTTCAACATTACTCCGGCATATCAACATTCCATGCAGTAAAAACCATATCATACTTACTCTTGGATATCCAACATCATATTATCACCTTAACAACATCTTCCACACAATCAGCAGCAATTTCATCATCATTTCTTCCAACCATGTCAACTCATTACTTCAATACAAACAATGGTTAGAACTAATTAACAATACTCGATTATTAAACGACTCAACAACTTTGGTCGGACGGTCCGACCTTCTTTAATACCACTAATGTAACACCCTAATTCTACCCAACGAAATTATAAATGCATCAGAGTTACAAAATTCTTCGAAACATAACGGGATGCTACACATCATCATGAAAACACCTGCATAATCCCATATTATAGATACATAACACCTATACTACTCAGACAAACAATTTATAATATGTTCCTTGAGAACAATCAACTTTAATCATAATGCAACATAATTCATTTAAATCAATTTAAAACCAACTTCAAGGCATAACATCTTGGTTCAACATCAAAATAAGTTAAATGCAACAAGTTTAATTCCAAAAGAAAGTCAACTCAAAACATCTCCAACTGAAATAAGCAACAAATAAAATTACAAACGTTCATCCCCCCGGGTGTAACGTATCAGAGCGAGGACACCAACTAGAACTAACAACTTCTAAATCATTATTCTTCATTACATGCATGTTACCCACGTAGAGGCAACATCACAATAGAAGGGGTGAGATATCTAACAATCTAATAAATCGTATGATAAATAATAATAACATAATTCAGATAATGTAAATCACCGCTTCACAATTTATTCGCACAACCAACAATCACAACATAATCGTCAACGTAATATAACGATAACAATTTATCGACAGAACAACACTTATCACAACAGATTCGTCAACCTAACACAACAACAATCAACATCATGACAACCCAAATATGCAACATGTGATGCAACAACTTATTCAAATGCACATGCATGTGGTATCATTGGAGCATAACTCTCATCATGTTTTCCATCATGGAAAAGGCATAAGCCTTTATCATCATCGTGTTTTCCATCAAAGCCAAGGCATAAGCCTTCGTCATCATCGTGTTTGCCATCAAGGCCACCATAAACAGAGCAAAGGTCACATCGTGTTGCCAATCCAGGTCATCGCAAAGTATGCAAATGTATGTGACTCAACGAATGCAACATCACACACAACCACAATTAACATTTCAATTAACATCTTAATCAACATCGCAATCAACAACGTAATCAACATCGAAATCAACATCGCAATTAACATCGTAATCAACATCGCAATTAACAAAATTTATCACTGCATCATAACATCACAACACATCGCAAAAAAAACAACAACACAGAGTAACACAACCAATTTTATCACAACCTACAACTTCGCAAATTACTAACAACATCGTCACAAGCAGACATAAAAAATTACTACACAAATTAACAGTTACAATTCTACGCCTAAAACAATTTATTTACCGTGAATGTTATTTAATTATTGAACATTACCTACTAAATCTATTAATAATAAAACAACTCTAAAGGGTTAAATACCTTTATCTTTAATTCTACGGCTCATTAGATTTAATTTTAAACAACTCGAAAACAACGTTGACAACTCTAAACATGTCCGAATTACCCAAAACAATTAAAATATAACTCTTAATAATTCAAAACAACTCTGACAACTTTATTAGCAACTCTATCAATTCCATTGACAACTCTAACTACTCTATTGACAACTCTAACAAAATTAAAATTAACTTAAATTATCCTTTAATTCAATATTTAACTCCTACATATTTAAAATTAACTAAATTACCTAAATAATTTAAATATTTATGTCTAATTCAAAACTCCTAACTCCTACATATTTAAAATTAACTAAATTACCTAAATAATTTAAATATTTATGTCTAATTCAAAACTCCTAACAATATTAAATTATACTAACATTATTAAATTACTATTATTAATTATACTACTAATATATTATATATTATAAACTGGAACATGATTTTTAATATGCGATGCTATCCAATTTTTAAAATTAAAATATTAAAGCTAGTTCTCAAAATAATCATAATGTCGCTACAGTACGTGCTTAAGAGTGAACCACAATGTGCATATATATTATGAATGAATATCGCTACAGTAATATGATACTTTGCTAGTTCCCGTTAAATTATTAAATGGATCTCCATCACCTTGTGCCGTTCGAGATGTTTCAATGATAGGTGTACCGTTCGACAAACTCCCGTATTCATGGTGGGCCGTTCGATAACTGGTTTCTTTCTTTTTTTTCTACAATTTTTTCTGTATAATTCGATACTTCCACCAATTAATTAACAACCACAACTTAATTGCACATACATCAATCGACCATCACTAAATATAATTTTTCATTCACAACACCAATTAAGCAACTAATTCAAACACAAATTCAACACACACAAAAATCATATTACCTTCACAAACAGAACAACTATAAATGCACAGTAAATTTTGTATTACCCTAATTCCCACATACTACTCATCATACAACCCATTATAAAATTATAACTCCACCCTTAGCTTGAATAGAATGTCGCTCTACGGAGTTCCGGTCGAATTTCGGCTTGGCTTTCGGTCTATAATTTTCTCCTGACGGCAGTTTTTCTCCCAAACCTATTCCTCTTTTTCCCAATTCTTCTCTTCTTTCACGTATGGTTCCTTTTTCTTCTCCTTGTTTTCTAACAACTTATATACTAATATACTAATATTCTATTATTTTAAATAAACCTAATAATAAATCTTAGTACACTAATGAGCCTAAATGATACACTCTCACTTTACTTCATACTACCACCATCACAAGCCCGACAATTATTCTAATTTTATTATTATTACTAATAGTCAACTAATATTATTATTATTATTATTATTATTACTATTATTATTATTATTATTATTATTAATTTATGGACTAATCAACAATTAATCGAATTAACGTCTCTTATAATAACACAGATAATTCTCAATCTTCGACTAATTCCACCCAATACTTCCTTAAATAATTTAATTAAGTAATTAATTAAATTTTCTGGCGTTACATCGGGCGACGTGTCATCTTCATCAGGCGACGTGTCATCTTCGTCGAGAGACACAAAATACGTCGGGCGACCCTTGGAGCGACACACCTGAGGTTCATCGCCGCCAAATTACAGATGACTCGCCATCGTAGGTGACGCTCGCCTTATGGCTCTCCGGGCGACATTTATGAAATGTAGAAAGATTGATTGTTGCTTTCATTCTTCCAAGCCGATCGTAAGTCGCATCAACTGATCAAAATAAGCTGAAAAACTAACAAACCAATTAAAATATTCAAAAAAATTATATTCAAACAAAATATCTTAAGAATAAGTGACTGACTTAAATAAAAGAAACAAAAGAGATTTAAAGTGTCAATAATTAATAAGATATATATCCAAAAGATGACACTTAACACTAATAACAGGCAGCTGCAAGAAGGAGATTGAAGAGTTCAAAGGTAATCTCAGTAAGGAATTTGAAATGTTTGATCAGAGTGCCATTTCATATTTCCTTGGCATCAAATTCTACAAGAGTATTAGAGGTTTGATGATGCATCAAAGAAGATATGTAAGAGATTTTCAAGAGATTTGAGATGGAAGAAAGCGACTTGACTTCGACACATGCAGAACTAGGGATGGAAAAAAAGGTTGTGGCCCGTCGGACCGGTCTGCTCACCCTTCATAAAATGGCGGGTTGGGTTGTGATTTTGGACCCACCGCCCACCAATTCCTGCCCCGCTAAAGACCGTCACCCGCCAAAGTTCGCCTTGCCAAAACTCGTCGCTCGCCAAAGCCCGTCGCACCTATTTGTTTACCTTGTCCCACCTTCTTCCGCCATTTTTTAGTTAATTCTAATAATTCTAATTCTTGTTGGCATTATTTTATATATTAATTTGTGATTATATGCAATCTTTTTTGAAGTAAATTTTTTTTTGGCCTTAAGGCAGGGTAGGTCAGCGCAGGGAGTGTGGCCCATTTTGCCTAACTACCAAAAGACTCGAAAGAAGATGATGTCGGCCAAACCCAATACAAAATACCCATTGGATCATTAAGATATCTTTGTCACACAAGGCCTAACTTGGCTTACAGTGTAGGTATGATAATTAGATTCATGCAGAAGTCAAATGTATCAAACCTAGTAGTGACGAAGAGGATACCGAGGTATCTGAAAAGAACTCTCGACTATCACATTTTGTTTCCTGCAGTTGATAAAGGAAAATAATACAAGTTAGTGGGGTACACTGATTCGATTTGTTGTAGTGATGCTGAGGATCGAAAATCCATAGCATGATATGTGTTTATGCTAGGTGGTGCATCAGTTGCTTGGAGTTCGAGAAAGGAACTAATTATAACATTATCATCATGCGAAGCAGAGTACAAATTGCTTCTCTTTGCGTATGTCAAGCAACATAGATGGTGAATTTAGTCGAAGAAATCACAGAGAAAGATCATCGAGCAATTACCATGAAGATCGACAACATGTGAACTATCAACCTGGCGAAGAACCAGACAACACATGGTCAAAGCAACCACATCGAAATGAGGTTCCATTATCTTTGAGAGCATGTAGGAGATGAGAAGATGAACTTGGAACACTGCAGAATTGAGAATCAGATTGCAGATATCATGACGAAGGGTGTGCAGGTCAAAGTATTCAGGAGACTAAGAGCTATGATGAATATATATACATAGCTTATACACAATGAATTAGGTGGTGTCTTGAAAGTGTAATTCGTTGTGTCAAAAGCAGTATGTTGCTCGACACAAGGTGTGTCAAATTAGTCTATCAAAGTTGAAAGTAGATTGTTTCACAGATATTTGATTTAGATCTAAAATAGATAAATTTGATTTATGCCTAAAATAGCTAGATTTGATTTAGGTATAAAATAGATATTTTGGACTTTTATAATTTTGTGCTTTTTGGTTTACGGCAAAAGCAAGCTCAATTATAAATAGATATAGTAATCTCTATTTTTGTAATCAACTCAGATTGAATATTCACATAATTTACAGTTGCAAGTGAATAAAAAATTTCCACAATTCGTGGATAGAGAAAAACTCTGCAGAAATCCTAATATTTTTTTCTTTTATGTTTATTATCATTGTGTGGTGATAATAATCTTATTCATTAAAATTGATAAAAAATCATCATAAATTTTAGTGGATTTTCAACAAATTCGAAAAAAATATGTAAAATAAATAAATAAATAAATAACAAAGAAAGACATTGTGTAAGAATGCCAAAAACTTTAATCTTTCTCAAAAAAATTAGAAGGACGGACTCGGATGCACTACACTTTTAAAATCTAAACATTAAAAAAAACAAATGTTAGTGATTGCATCCAAAAACAACATAATAAAACGGAACATATATATAAACGTTTAGTATGCCCTGCAAAAAGGTATGTACAAAAACGGATATGTCCAAGCGGACGGGACCTGTTTTGCCCTAATATAAGTGTATCTTCAACCCCTCATAATATGTATTATTTTAAAACTTACACCACCTCAAGCTTATACTAATCTAGGTGTTTCTATATACACCCCACCATCTCACATTATGTTTGACCTAATGTACCCATCCGATAAGATTTTCTTCCACCCATCCACCGTTACGAAATTGAGTCATATATATATATATATATATATATATATATATATATATATATATATATATATATATATATATATATATATATATATATATATATATTTCAATGCTTATGTATTACTATGAAATTATAACTTAATAAACTATAGACTAAATGTGCCCAATGTGGGTTACAGATAATACCTAGATATGTCCTAGCATTGTCGGTGGAATCAACCATACAAATATTGGTAGATAGTAAAATTTATTATCACACTAATTTCACGAGTACCCTAATAATACTAGTATCATGCAACTAAGATGCATGGATTTTCAGTATTTGGCTCATCATCGGGTACTGAAAACGAAATTCCAGTTTGTTCTAGGGCCAAGTTACCTAAACTATGCACGTAGCTATGAGGAAATTGTCGTTGACGTTTGCGTTTAAGCCTTATCCAAGTCAATATAAAAAAGGCATTTGTAGAAATTGTTTATACTTAACAGCTATTGCCTTTATGTCATACACGCAATATTTATGATAGTGGTGACATTGTTGTCAATCATATATCAATCACATAGTACATGTATATAAAAATCTTTACAAAATTAATGAAATGTTTACTTCCAACGCATTTAGTATTAGAGCTGTCCATGACTAACAACTGGGTCAGGGTGGACCATTATGTATAAATATAGAAGGATTTGCTGTCCTACTTGTTACATAACTAGAGTGAAACTTAAACATAATTGCAAATTCTATCTTCACCTCAGATATCTAAGAGACTTTCTAAAATAATATCTTAATCCTTTCTTCACCTCAGATATATCAGATTTTTTAAAATAATATCTTAAGGATCGTTTCAAAATGTGTTTTCTTTAGGGTGAATCTTTTTGGACTTAATGTGTTTTGTAAGGGAATAAAAAATGTTTGGTAGAATAGGAGAATAGAGTTTCAATATGCAATAGAGTGAATCTCTCATAGGAAGGCATGATAGTGAACATGTAAGATTAACATTCCAATGTCTCTAATTAGTAAGAGAATGAAGAATATAATGAATTATGGGCTAGATAGAAGGTGAGCTGTCTAATACAGGAATGTTGATTATGAACGTTCTCTACCTTTTGGATGTCGAATGCGAATAATTATATAATGAAGTCTAAAACAGTAAGCATCATTCCTTGATGTAGATATAGGGTGGAACTTTAAAGTGGAGTTGCATTGTACTCTCGGTGCTTTTGTTGAGTGGTCAAAACTATTGGTTGACCCTTCTTCTTTTAAATAAGTATTCAGCTCATAGCAATTTCCATTCTTTGTGCAAATTGTAAATCTTTTTTTTTCTTTGGCAAACTTCAATTACATTCCCCCAAGCACCCGTGACTCTAACTCCTGTTCTACTTATTTTTACTTCATCTATGGGTCCTGAATTTTCTCTCCATTTTATCGATTCATCGCATTCCAAGAACTATTCTTTGCTTTAATCGTTTTCTCAAGCTTCAATTTTTTTAGGTTCCACTTCTCTTCACACTTACCACTTGTTAATTTTCCCTTCCTTGTTTTAGTCACGGTCTGCAAATGTTCTAGAAATTTTTAGTGATACGAGCGGTGTTTCTTCTCGCACTAAAATAATAAACTTTAGAAATGCCAAAATTTGCACCTTTCACAATTGATAGACCTATTGCAAGCCTTATTTTTTTTAGTAACAATTCTGGCTTTGGTGGGCTTCTGTCAAGGATGGTAGTGGACCCTAAGTTCTCGTCCTGAGGGAAATACAAATGGTTATGTTGAATCTGACATTAGGGATATTAATGTTGACCATTCTTCTCTTGCGCTTGTAAAGGCTCTCTAGAATCGGTAATTGAGGACAATGAACTTGTTGAATAAATCAAAGAGTGAAGGTTATTACATGACAAATTATACACTCACCCTAGCATACTTTAATCAAACAAAAAGTCAATTTTTATCTTACGCAAATTTACTTTCTGCAAGGATTTATTCCTACTGTTATACCCCAAAATTTGTCCTCCTACTTCTCAAGACAATTCACATCTCAAGGATTTCACAAGGGTTGACCAGACAAACCCTCCCCTAAGCAATCAATCCAAACTAGGGTTTTGCTATTCTCAAGTCAAGATGGATTTCCAATGCTTCAAGTGGTCATCATACCTCATCCTATACTTCAAGGGATCACCATGTCAAGTTTCAAGCCTTACAAGTTCAAGTTGCTCATCTAATTGCTCAGATGGCTGAAAATCAGCTGTATTGGACAAAATGTCAACTGTGGTCAACATACAATCAAACTTCATAATTTTTGGTCAACATCAATATTTTAAAGTGATATTCATCATTTGATCAAGGGTTGATCATGATTCATCAAGAAAAGTCAAGATTTGATCAAAAGTCAAAGTTTCCAAGTTAGGGATTTTCTAGACAAAAGTCAACAGAACTTTGACCAAGCATAACTTTCACATACTTCATCCGAAATTTCTCCACCATAGCTCATTTTGAAGAGAATTCAATTCTCTACAACTTCATGTCTCACAAGCTTGGGCAGAAAATGCTTCATTTGAAGGATATGGGTCAAGACATTATAGGTCCTTCTAGAAAAGTCAACAAAAGTCATCTTTTTGCAAAGAAGTGTCCATGAGCATGGAAACTTCAATAAAGATGAAACCAAAAAGGCTATTTAGAAGACATCTTGAGCTTTCTAAAAAGTTCAAGAACACCCAAAAATATTGAAAATTGAGCAAGATACAAATTGTGCAAGTTGAGCATTTTTTAGGAGGTGCATGAAGAAAAATACCTTGCAAAAGCCAAAAATTTCCAAATGGGCCTAAGATCTTATGATTTAAACTTGATCATGAGATTATCCATGACCACTATACAGCATGCCACGCCCTCTACCTCTTTATTTATTTATTTTTGAATTAAAATAACTTATTCAAATTTAATTAAATAAAATGCAAAATTAAAAGATAAAGCAAGTTGGGTTGGATATTTGCATGGCTTGGGTCCAAGATAGCTCACTACAAGCTGTCAATTTCGTGCAAGAATATTGAGGAAAGATTGATCAAGATTGGAAAGATTTTGTGCAATTTTTCAAATCAAATATTCTCCATTTAAGGAGAATATTTTCTCTTAATGCCTTGACCTAATTCCACTCTTCTATAGATATCTAGCTTTCTTACAAGATCAGGACCTCCTTTAGACACCTCTTACACGTGCAGCCAGCTTCTCACAAACCTTAGAAATTTCTCAAATTTCTTCCAAAGTTGGCAAAATCGTGTTTTGCTTTCCAGCCAGTTTCAAGCACTTCCAAGCACTTTAACGTGTTCCTGAGGTATTATAGGGTAGGTCCATGTCAGAACCATGGCCATAACCCGTTGAATCATGCCATACATATACTGCCGTTTGCATATTTTTCATGAATTTGCATTCTACTTTTTATTGTGTTTTAATCGAAACTAACAATTCTAACGTGTTCCTGAGGTTCATTAGAGCAGGTTAGACTAATCGTAGCAAGCTTTTCGTGGCTTAATCATGAAACACCATTGATAGGGCTCATGAACTGTGAAGCTTCATATCCATGGTTACAGTTGTTTCAGGGCAAGATAATGCCACCATTAGATTCGTAGCATCCTAATTAGTGGATCTGGGTTGTTTTGGTTTGCATTTTCATGCATTTTTCAGGTTTTAATGTTTGATGCCAATCGGAGAGGATGACCGGAGCTTCGCTCCGGTGCTTCTGACTTAGAGGCTAATAACCCTTACCTATTTATAGGTTCGGAAGGATGAATGGATGTATCACCGCCCCAGCGGTTCACCTTGCGTGCACTATGTCATTCTCCCTATCAGGTAGTGGGTTCAAACCCCACCTTTTGCAATTTTTTTCTATTTTTGCCTTGCAGGTTTCTAGATTCCCAGAAATCACGCCCCAGAAGCTCCAGCTTTTGGATCCTTTCCAGCAGCAGAAGTGCCTACTTCTGGGCCTCATCAGCATCAGAAGTGCCAACTTCTGAATCTCCCAGCGCAGAATTCCTCCAGAAGTTCCAACTTCTGGATGGCCCCGGACGTGAAGCCCCCAGAAGCTCTAGCTTCTTGACGCCCCAGTTCCAGAGTCTCCAGAAGCTCCAGCTTCTGGACCCTTTCATGCCCCAGAAAACCCAGAAGCTCCAGCTTCTGGGCGCCTCCAGCATCAGAAACCCCAGAAGTGCCAACTTCTGGGTGCCTCCAGCAACGAAACTACCAAAAGCTCCAGCTTCTGGGATGGCTTCTGTCAGAAGCTCTCCAACATTTTTTTTATATTTTTCTTATTTTTCTTATTTTGCTTATTTAATAATTAATTAATTTAATTAGTAATTAGGTTAATTAATTTAGGATTAATTAGATAACTTTCACTAATATTTTCTTTTATCAAATTTAATTAATTAATTTAGGTTCGTATTCACTAATATATTTTTTTTAATTAAAATCAACTAGATCTAGGTCATTCTCACATAAACTCAAATTCCAAAAATACCCAAAAAATATTAGGATTAGTTTTCTTTTCCACTATTTATTTTCTCGCATTTTAAATTCTAGAAAGGTTGTATAGGTCGCCAATTTTTATCATGTAATAGCGTAGGATTTTACTTTCCGCACTTTACTTTCGCACCTCCTATTATGTATCTACCCCAAATCCATGTAATAGCGTAGGACCCTTTATATTTCCGCAATTTACTTTCTGCACCTATTAAACTGCTAGTAACTAGGTGTGTATGGCAAGATAAAATCAATCTAGACCACTAAATACAAGATAAAATATCTGAAAACAATACACTTTTCTCACACATGCACCCCCTAGGGTATTCTCTCTCGTTGCCTTATAAATGGTCAAGTACCTCGAACGTGGGGGTATCTTAGCATGGTTGCCTATGAAATATCATCATAGTCCCTTCGTCTTAAAAGATCATAGTCCCTCGATGTTGCTTACGAATACATGATCTAGTCCCTCGGTTGTTGCCTACGAAAAGTGATGGTCGTCCCTATGAATGTGCTAGGATACTCCTACAAGTTGCCTTCTATGACCATCTGATGTCCCTTCGAATGTCCCTTTACATCCAACGAATAGGGTTACCTACCAACTAATGGTATGGATAGCGTTGTTCTAAAGGAAAGCAAAATAACACGAAAACGACCGTTCTGAGTAGGTAATAGACTCTTAATTGTTTGCTCTATCAATTCTTTTTTACACCTCACACTTCGTATACATTCCAGCGTGAATCATTACGAAGTCAAAGCGAAATGCCTTTTCAAAACATTTTCAAACACACAGAAAGCAAATTTCAAAGTGAGCTAAGCAATTAAGAGCCTGTAGATAACTACGGATAGAAAGGGTGTTAATACCTTCCCTTTTGATAATTAAGTCCCTTACTCAGAATCTAAACTAAGGTCTTTTCCTGTTCTTTTTGCCTTCCCTTAATTGGATAAAAGAAAAGTCGGTGGCGACTCTTGTTATCCGCAACATTTGCGATCAAACGCAAAACAAACAAGTCAGTTGTCCCACCGTGTTACACCTACCAATCTAAAAACTATTGTTTTTGTTCAATTGAATAATTCATCTAACTCAGTATTTCCTACGCAATCCTCGAGATCGATACTTGGGGTATATCCCATTATTACTACATCAGTAAAAATAGCACACTTTCTATTTTTTCGATCATGGAGAATTGTGTTGTATTCAGTTTTAATTTCTTGTCTTTTTCATCTAGTTGTATGTTTCTTGTACCATAATTAGCATCACTACATATTATTCTAGACATATATGTACAGGGTGTTACAGTTGGTATATGAGCCTGGTTGATTCTTGTCTCTGCCGTGAAACATCACTAGCAATTCTTTTCTCCCTCAAATGTGAGTGTTGCTAACCAGATTTCTACTATCGTAGTATTTAGTCATTGGGACTGGTCATCTCACTGACTGCATATTCGATGGATAGGATCACAGTGGAGCCACAACGAGGACGCGTAAGATCTGAAGCGACTCGAGCCGAGGTGGCAGAAACTGGTCGAATTAAGAGAGTATTGGGATTATTTAGTATTAATGGAGCATTTGGTGCGGAGTAATTGACGACCTTGTCATGGTGAAAATCTGAAACAACGGGAGTTTCCGAGGTTTGATTGGGCGAAATGAGACCTTATCTAGATCCCGGTAGCATTGGAGTAAGTTTCGTGAAGAACTTGAGTAGGACTATAATGAAGGATTTCAGGATGGAACGGAATCTGAGACCTTTAGAAGATCCACTGTTTAGTCCTGGTGCTAGTGGATGAGATGACTTGAGTATTTGTCGGACGGAAGACTTTTGGGAGTTTTGATGAGAGAGTCGAAATCTTCTGGTTACCCTAGAAAGAGGAGTTCTTGGATGAGCAAAGTGCAACCCTTTGAATCATTTCGGTATGTTGTAAGATTGGCGTGGGATGCTCTGTAAAGGATTGATTGGAAGAGTAGGTGTGGCGATCTCTAATTAGGAGACTGTTGGGCACCCGATTAGGGAAAAGGCTACTGTATCTCCGTCCCTGCTAATCCGTGAATGAGTCCTAGAACTACGCTAGGCGACGACTAAAGCAAGTGGAAGCGGGATATGTTGTAGTCTAAGTTTCTTACTAGTTATGATTCGTCTAATCTCGAGTGATGTCATAAAATTACGCTTAGTATTGGGAAGTTGGATGAATGGAAACTAGTATCCTTTCGAAGCATCCGCAGGATGATCGAAGTCGTATCGACTTCCCAGAACCACGGTAGTATTATGTGAAGAGCCATTCTTAGAATTTCTTATGCATGCACTGTGCGAATGAGTACGCGCATGGCATAGTAATTTGAACCGAATTCTTAACCATTCTGATCGAGCTTACTATTCCTAGTAGGTAAACCCTAAGCGAAACACTCTTAGGTTTTAGCATCCTAAGGCGTGTAGTTTGAAGGCTTTGAATGTCAAAGACCTCGAAGGAGACCTGTTTAGGCATTTGTCGATCGTGACTATAGGATACAGTTGGAGATATTTATACGCTGCAGAGTAGGTTGCATTATTATATGGCTTTGGAGTTGGACAACCATTTTGGTACTACCAGACAACTATAGTGCCACGGTATCTCTATCGTGCACGAGATCTGACAGATGTAAAGCAGTGTTGACCGGAACTTAAGATGATTTTCTGATCGATATTCGTGAGACGCGAATTTGAATTCTCATGAGGTACGTGTGACTAGGACCCATATGTCGTGTTAGGTATTGGGTGAGATATCATACGATAGTGAAATGGATCAAGTTCTGGTACTATTCTCGTGAGAACCTTGAGTGGTTGTGATCGCGTGGATGATATGAGATGATACCTTGTAGATGTTTCTTGATTTGCAGATTGATAGGTGATGGGTATGCGTGAATTTCAGAGATGGAGATGACATGATATTATTATACCTTGGTCGACATGTTGTGTGGGTAGCCTTACCATTGGTGACAAGTGTTGGAATAGAAGTATATTTTGGTTTTGCTAATATGAGATGTACCTAAGGGAATATCTATAGAATCTCAGGAGTGAAGTGATGTCAGTCTCGAATAGCGGAGACACATTGAAGTTAGAGTGTCGAGAAATTCCAAAGAGGAAGGTTCGAAGCACGAAGTATGATTCTTGTAAAATAGTCGAGCTCGAGACATTAGAAATCTTGCAATTGGGAGCGCAAATGAGATAGTTGGTTTGGTGGCATTTTCAAAAACGATGATGTATGATGAAGAGGTAATCCTAATAGCTTCAAGTGGGAACTGAATTTGTACCAGGTATAGGGTGAATCCTGAGACTGTGCAGGTATGGGACAGCATGGTTAAAGGAGGTCGTATGAGGATTAGTATTGGAAACAGTATTAGTCGATTGCTTAGACGCAACGTAACTTTGAGAGGATTATTGTATCAGTTAAGTTTCGTGGGTTGTCAAGGGTGTTGTCACTTTGAGAGAAGGAAGTTGTGTGGTTAGGGAAGAACTATGTAAAAGTTGTTAGTGTTATCGTAATAGTTGTACAATGTGGAAGTCGGTGGCTTGAGATGAACTTGTATTCAGTAAGTCTTCAACATCAAACTTTCTGGAGCCGAAGTGTGTAACTAAGTTGTACTCATGGACCTAACCAAGACTGATGAAGTCAGTAGTGACCTTGTTTTGGAATTACTCAACCTCGAAGAACGACCTTTGTTAAGTGTGTTTAAGACTTTGGCGATTTTCATGATTTGCGTATTCCGAGGAAGAGTTGTTGTCGTTTAAGGAATCGAGCGAAGCGTAGTTGGGTATTGGGATCAAGTGAGCTATGGAGGAAGTGTGACTCAGTAAGTCTCGAGAAGTGTGTATGACGAATTGAGATCAGAGTAGCGCAATGGATGAAGGGAGGACCGGATAAGCTTGTAGTAGGTGTAAGTGGAATGCATGTGACAAATGTTTGATTGGAAGAACCCTGTGAGGAGAAACTCTCTGAGAAATGTTTTATCCATCCAGACTCTCAAGGATCCACCACATTCCAGCGGGATACTGTTGATGGATCGACATGTATATGTGGTTAGCATGTGGCAAGATATTCAGGGGACAATAGTTGTACAGGTGAGTATTGAGGATTAAGTGAGGAAAGGGTTTTAGCTTGAAGTGAACTTTCACTGTTGTGTCTGGTGCAAATTTGGGAACGCACGAAGACTTGGACGATGATTGCAGATCAATAGTTATAAGCGCATTTTGTTGGTAGGTCGTTGTGTGAAGTTGTTGAGTACAAGATTATAGTTATGGGTTTGTCTATCCTTATGGTTTCGGGTTGAAATGTTTTGCGTGAAGCTGAAATAGAGTTTGAGGTAAGAGATCTTGATACCGAGGTTGTAGTCGTAGAATGGTAACTCTTTGTAGTTTGTGATGGTAGAGACTTGTCTAAAGACTAAAGAAAGTATCAAATAAGGAGTTTTGTCGTATAAAGAGGGTAGATTAGGAGTGAGTCAAATTGAGCATATGGGATCTAGAAGATGGAACCAAGAGACATGACGAGCGGTTACATGACTTTGTTGGATGTGAGTATAAGCGAGACAGAGTTTTTATCATTGGAGAGAAACGATACAGCGGATATGTATGGATTCGAGGCAATGCAAGTAACTAACGGAGAGGAAGTGAAGTTCAGCATCATGACTTAAACAAGGATTAGCTTGGTAAACATTAAGGACGAGGATTGTTCGACTGAAATGGATTGTTAAAAATTCTTGGGCTATGCATACTCGATGTGAGTGGGTCTAGGCTGAAAACCTAGTGAAATTCCTGGCAGCAAATACGTGATGTCACAGAGAATGTTATGACACAGTATCTGACACTCTGTTAACAATTCACACAGTAAATTCAAACAGCAGTAAAGAACACAATAAATTGTTTACCCAGTTCAGTGTGTAACTACACCTACATCTGGGGGCTACCAAGCCAGGGAGGAAATTCACTATTAGTAGAATTAATTCAGGAATAAACCAACCAGTTTATCTCCTTCACTTAAAACCTACCCAATGCAACTTCAATCTAATTCCTACTTAGACCTGAGTTCCTACTCACTCCCCCTCAATCACAGCAGTGATATCAACCTATTGATTAATTGAATTGTGAAGACACTCTTCAATAAACAAACTTGATTTTGCTTCAAAGCTTTAATCAAGAGACACAACACTCGTGCTTCAAAGCTTTGAGTGATAAACAACCCTTACAACCAAATCCTAGTCCAAGGCACTTATCAATTGATAATTGCTTGGCTCACAAGAGTAACTAGAGTTACACAAAATACAACCTGCTAAATCTTTAATACAGTCCAGAGGCGCAGCCGCAGAGTAAGGGTTCTATTCCTATTATAGAAGCAGTCCTGTAACTTTAGTTTTGGGTTTCCATAATAATAGCTAGGATTCACTTAATTAATCCTAAAGACTTGGTCTTTTTAACAACCAATTTAGGTTTAACTAAGATTAACCAATTAGCCACGTGAGCATGTAATCTAATAACATAAAACAATAATAAAACAGCTCAACAAACTTCCTGAAAACTCTCAGGAAAAACAGATTCTGCAGAACAGTAAATGTCATACAGAATGTCATAACATCGGTTATGACATCAGTCAATCTTCTGCAGAATTCCAGCACAGTACTTGCTTCCAGTCTGAGTTGTACTTAAACATCCTTCTTATGTAGAATTTATCTTCAACTCTGAATGTCATGACATCTATCAAGACATTGTCATATCCTAGTTTTACCAAAAAATTAATGCCAACATAAAAGCACTTACACCTAGAAAGAACCTTTTCCATGTAAGTCTCGGCGATGTACCAGATGAATGTGTTGTGAGACGAATAAGTCTTATAGTCATGATTGTTGAGAACATGAGCGTAGAAGGCAAAGGTGTTGTATTGGATGAAGAGACTTTTGGACGAAGTCGTAGGGTTCAACCAAGAATGAATGTAAGGAACATTCGACCCCTCGTTGGTAGAAGACGTGAGGCATCTGTTGTCATGGTTATCGGAAGGAATTCGAGGGAGAATTCTATTTAAGGGGTGGGGGAATGTAACATCCCAATATGTATATCACTATGTATGAGAAGTTGTATAATTATGTTTGGGAAATTATTAAGAAGTAAAAGAAGAACTAAGCTAGTAACTAAACTAGTTAGTATTGGACCGAATGGCAAACTTATAATATTGGCATGATTAAAGGGCAAGATAGTCATTAAGCACCCATTTCATGTGTTATTAAGGCCTTGTTTGGATAGAGAGTTATAACAATCAGAATTTATAATTAGAAACAAAGAGAAAGAAGAAGGAACTCATGTCAAGCTTCCATTTTCGCAACCTTGGAGAAGCCTCTACAAAACAGGTGATAACTTTCTGCTCATAACTTCGATTAACCTGATTCTTGACTTTTCGGAAATCTCACGAAATTCTATTCGATTTGCATATATGGTTTGTGTTCTGCATGTTCGTGATAAGTGAGATAAACGCGTTTGATGTTAAGGGTTTGATGTTGATTTTGGTGAAAAATCTGGGTACGGGATTTCTTGATCAGCTCCACTAATCAGGCTGTATGTTTTTACACGTAACTCCGATTTAAGAAATTCTTGAACTTCTGGAATATACAAGATATTCCCTTCAATTTGATATATTGATTCGTGATTATAGATTATGTATTGAAGGAGAAAAACCTGTTTGAAGTTTGATGAATCTTGCTGGAAATTAGAAGAAGGGCATTACGGGATTGTTGATGATGGAGATGGAATTTTGAGCATGAGAATAGTTATTTTGCTGTTGGATGATATATTGATCTCCAAAAAAAACTAAGGTGAGTCTCTTAGTTAGAGACTTGGGGAAATTTTGGGGTTTGAGAAAAGAATTGGGATTTCGGGTTGTGATTAATTGTTGATGCATGTTGGTATTTAATGATGAATTGTATGCTCTATTATTGTTTTCGTATTGTGACATCATGGGTACCCTGTTGGAAATGATTGAATGGGGTTTTGGGACTCCATTGCAGCTCTATTCTAGAACTCAGTTTTGTAGAAAACGCAGACCGCGCTTAGCGCGGTATTGGGGCTTAGCGCGCCCTGAAGCCTTCTGGAAAAAAATGAATTATTTTCCCCAGACCGCGCTTAGCGCGGCCCGGATCGGGCTAAGCGCGAAACGTTCTGTCCTAAACCCTTTTTATTGAAATAAGTAGAGTGTTCCTGGACTTTAATCCCTTCCAATGGTTCCTTTAGCCTAGTAATCCTTTAATAAACATAGGATAAGTAATAAATTGGAATTTTAACGATTATTCTACTTCGACCGATTTTCGGTGATGACTTCATCCAATTTGTCTATGACTCGTATGTTATTAAAATGAGTATTATAATGATCTATGCCTGATTTATGATATAATGTGTTGATTTGATATGCATGATGAATTGAACCTTAATTTCCCTTCGTTCCGGTTGAACATTCGAAAGACTTGTTTGGTGGCTTGTTAGCCTTGGTGTGTGCCCTTGCGGCTTGTTGAATACTATGATTTGGAATATACTTGAATTGGAGTAGAACCAAACTTCCAGGTGGTAAATCCTGTTTGATATTGTTGGCCAATTGCGCCTTGACTATTTTATTCTATTTCTACACATGAGCTACCAAAGGCGATGTGCATATGGGGTCCTTTATGGCGTCTCCCACTAGTGCCTCATCAGTATTCTTGGTATTGGTGGGTGTGTGATGCCACGTAGGCTACGTCACCAGATTACTTACCATATAGTGATGTCATGTAGACAATGTCACTAGGCTTTCGCCCGGTGGCGTGTACGTTCGAGACGGCATGTTGCACTTGGTTACTCATCGGCATAAATAGGATGAATACCATTGCGGTGGAGCAGGATAGGGGTTTTGAGGCGTTTCCCACCTGGTTACCCACTTGCGTGCTTGGTGATGGGCGATGTGATGCTACATAGGCAATGTCACACAGAGTACCCATCTCGGATGGAATTCCATTTAGGAATGATCTGATTTCATCATGTGGTGTGCTTATGCAAGTCTCTCGATAACATATATACCAGGGTCTCACCGAGGGTGTTATATTTGTTAGCCTGGGCAGATAGGTATAACTCCTGGATTCCTCACATATGGATGTGGGTCTGCATATTATGTGGTATGTTATTTGTGTTGTCACCCCAATGGTTAGTTATGGGACTTCCACTGGTGGTGTTTCCCTTGTTTGTACTTGCACCGTGACGTGAGATATAACCCCGAGTTCTAGGTGAATCTGTTATTTATGCATGTATCCTGTAGAACCGAGCATACCCTTAGGATAGGGAGGCTCACTGAGATTTAGTAATCTCACCCCAATCCTCTTATTATTTTTCAGGAACAGGTTATAAGTGGTAGAATTATTAGTTGATCGATTTCAAAGACTGCAGATGTGCAAGGCATGAAGACCTTATCAGATCTTATCTTTCCGTTGTGCGATGAAGAAGACAAGATGTATTGGATATGTTCTGGTGGAGAATTGTGTTGTATTCAGTTTTAATTTCTTGTCTTTTTCATCTAGTTGTATGTTTCTTGTACCATAATTAGCATCACTACATATTATTCTAGACATATATGTACAGGGTGTTACAGTTGGTATATGAGCCTGGTTGATTCTTGTCTCTGCCGTGAAACATCACTAGCAATTCTTTTCTCCCTCAAATGTGAGTGTTGCTAACCAGATTTCTACTATCGTAGTATTTAGTCATTGGGACTGGTCATCTCACTGACTGCATATTCGATGGATAGGATCACAGTGGAGCCACAACGAGGACGCGTAAGATCTGAAGCGACTCGAGCCGAGGTGGCAGAAACTGGTCGAATTAAGAGAGTATTGGGATTATTTAGTATTAATGGAGCATTTGGTGCGGAGTAATTGACGACCTTGTCATGGTGAAAATCTGAAACAACGGGAGTTTCCGAGGTTTGATTGGGCGAAATGAGACCTTATCTAGATCCCGGTAGCATTGGAGTAAGTTTCGTGAAGAACTTGAGTAGGACTATAATGAAGGATTTCAGGATGGAACGGAATCTGAGACCTTTAGAAGATCCACTGTTTAGTCCTGGTGCTAGTGGATGAGATGACTTGAGTATTTGTCGGACGGAAGACTTTTGGGAGTTTTGATGAGAGAGTCGAAATCTTCTGGTTACCCTAGAAAGAGGAGTTCTTGGATGAGCAAAGTGCAACCCTTTGAATCATTTCGGTATGTTGTAAGATTGGCGTGGGATGCTCTGTAAAGGATTGATTGGAAGAGTAGGTGTGGCGATCTCTAATTAGGAGACTGTTGGGCACCCGATTAGGGAAAAGGCTACTGTATCTCCGTCCCTGCTAATCCGTGAATGAGTCCTAGAACTACGCTAGGCGACGACTAAAGCAAGTGGAAGCGGGATATGTTGTAGTCTAAGTTTCTTACTAGTTATGATTCGTCTAATCTCGAGTGATGTCATAAAATTACGCTTAGTATTGGGAAGTTGGATGAATGGAAACTAGTATCCTTTCGAAGCATCCGCAGGATGATCGAAGTCGTATCGACTTCCCAGAACCACGGTAGTATTATGTGAAGAGCCATTCTTAGAATTTCTTATGCATGCACTGTGCGAATGAGTACGCGCATGGCATAGTAATTTGAACCGAATTCTTAACCATTCTGATCGAGCTTACTATTCCTAGTAGGTAAACCCTAAGCGAAACACTCTTAGGTTTTAGCATCCTAAGGCGTGTAGTTTGAAGGCTTTGAATGTCAAAGACCTCGAAGGAGACCTGTTTAGGCATTTGTCGATCGTGACTATAGGATACAGTTGGAGATATTTATACGCTGCAGAGTAGGTTGCATTATTATATGGCTTTGGAGTTGGACAACCATTTTGGTACTACCAGACAACTATAGTGCCACGGTATCTCTATCGTGCACGAGATCTGACAGATGTAAAGCAGTGTTGACCGGAACTTAAGATGATTTTCTGATCGATATTCGTGAGACGCGAATTTGAATTCTCATGAGGTACGTGTGACTAGGACCCATATGTCGTGTTAGGTATTGGGTGAGATATCATACGATAGTGAAATGGATCAAGTTCTGGTACTATTCTCGTGAGAACCTTGAGTGGTTGTGATCGCGTGGATGATATGAGATGATACCTTGTAGATGTTTCTTGATTTGCAGATTGATAGGTGATGGGTATGCGTGAATTTCAGAGATGGAGATGACATGATATTATTATACCTTGGTCGACATGTTGTGTGGGTAGCCTTACCATTGGTGACAAGTGTTGGAATAGAAGTATATTTTGGTTTTGCTAATATGAGATGTACCTAAGGGAATATCTATAGAATCTCAGGAGTGAAGTGATGTCAGTCTCGAATAGCGGAGACACATTGAAGTTAGAGTGTCGAGAAATTCCAAAGAGGAAGGTTCGAAGCACGAAGTATGATTCTTGTAAAATAGTCGAGCTCGAGACATTAGAAATCTTGCAATTGGGAGCGCAAATGAGATAGTTGGTTTGGTGGCATTTTCAAAAACGATGATGTATGATGAAGAGGTAATCCTAATAGCTTCAAGTGGGAACTGAATTTGTACCAGGTATAGGGTGAATCCTGAGACTGTGCAGGTATGGGACAGCATGGTTAAAGGAGGTCGTATGAGGATTAGTATTGGAAACAGTATTAGTCGATTGCTTAGACGCAACGTAACTTTGAGAGGATTATTGTATCAGTTAAGTTTCGTGGGTTGTCAAGGGTGTTGTCACTTTGAGAGAAGGAAGTTGTGTGGTTAGGGAAGAACTATGTAAAAGTTGTTAGTGTTATCGTAATAGTTGTACAATGTGGAAGTCGGTGGCTTGAGATGAACTTGTATTCAGTAAGTCTTCAACATCAAACTTTCTGGAGCCGAAGTGTGTAACTAAGTTGTACTCATGGACCTAACCAAGACTGATGAAGTCAGTAGTGACCTTGTTTTGGAATTACTCAACCTCGAAGAACGACCTTTGTTAAGTGTGTTTAAGACTTTGGCGATTTTCATGATTTGCGTATTCCGAGGAAGAGTTGTTGTCGTTTAAGGAATCGAGCGAAGCGTAGTTGGGTATTGGGATCAAGTGAGCTATGGAGGAAGTGTGACTCAGTAAGTCTCGAGAAGTGTGTATGACGAATTGAGATCAGAGTAGCGCAATGGATGAAGGGAGGACCGGATAAGCTTGTAGTAGGTGTAAGTGGAATGCATGTGACAAATGTTTGATTGGAAGAACCCTGTGAGGAGAAACTCTCTGAGAAATGTTTTATCCATCCAGACTCTCAAGGATCCACCACATTCCAGCGGGATACTGTTGATGGATCGACATGTATATGTGGTTAGCATGTGGCAAGATATTCAGGGGACAATAGTTGTACAGGTGAGTATTGAGGATTAAGTGAGGAAAGGGTTTTAGCTTGAAGTGAACTTTCACTGTTGTGTCTGGTGCAAATTTGGGAACGCACGAAGACTTGGACGATGATTGCAGATCAATAGTTATAAGCGCATTTTGTTGGTAGGTCGTTGTGTGAAGTTGTTGAGTACAAGATTATAGTTATGGGTTTGTCTATCCTTATGGTTTCGGGTTGAAATGTTTTGCGTGAAGCTGAAATAGAGTTTGAGGTAAGAGATCTTGATACCGAGGTTGTAGTCGTAGAATGGTAACTCTTTGTAGTTTGTGATGGTAGAGACTTGTCTAAAGACTAAAGAAAGTATCAAATAAGGAGTTTTGTCGTATAAAGAGGGTAGATTAGGAGTGAGTCAAATTGAGCATATGGGATCTAGAAGATGGAACCAAGAGACATGACGAGCGGTTACATGACTTTGTTGGATGTGAGTATAAGCGAGACAGAGTTTTTATCATTGGAGAGAAACGATACAGCGGATATGTATGGATTCGAGGCAATGCAAGTAACTAACGGAGAGGAAGTGAAGTTCAGCATCATGACTTAAACAAGGATTAGCTTGGTAAACATTAAGGACGAGGATTGTTCGACTGAAATGGATTGTTAAAAATTCTTGGGCTATGCATACTCGATGTGAGTGGGTCTAGGCTGAAAACCTAGTGAAATTCCTGGCAGCAAATACGTGATGTCACAGAGAATGTTATGACACAGTATCTGACACTCTGTTAACAATTCACACAGTAAATTCAAACAGCAGTAAAGAACACAATAAATTGTTTACCCAGTTCAGTGTGTAACTACACCTACATCTGGGGGCTACCAAGCCAGGGAGGAAATTCACTATTAGTAGAATTAATTCAGGAATAAACCAACCAGTTTATCTCCTTCACTTAAAACCTACCCAATGCAACTTCAATCTAATTCCTACTTAGACCTGAGTTCCTACTCACTCCCCCTCAATCACAGCAGTGATATCAACCTATTGATTAATTGAATTGTGAAGACACTCTTCAATAAACAAACTTGATCCTGCTTCAAAGCTTTAATCAAGAGACACAACACTCGTGCTTCAAAGCTTTGAGTGATAAACTACCCTTACAACCAAATCCTAGTCCAAAGCACTTATCAATTGATAATTATTTGGCTCACAAGAGTAACTAGAATTACACAAATTACAACCTACTAAATCTTCAATACAGTCCAATGGCGCAGCAGCAGTGTAAGGGTTCAATCCTTATTATAGAAGCAGTGCTGTAAATTCAGTTTTTGGGCTTCCATAATAATAGCTAGGGTTCACTTAATTAATCCTAAAGACTTGGTCTTTTTAACAACCAATTTAGGTTTAACTAAGATTAACCAATTAGCCACGTGAGCATGTAATCTAATAACATAAAACAATAATAAAACAGCTCAACAAACTTCCTGAAAACTCTCAGGAAAAACAGATTCTGCAGAACAGTAAATGTCATACAGAATGTCATAACATCGGTTATGACATCAGTCAATCTTCTGCAGAATTCCAGCACAGTATTTGCATCCAGTTCTGAGCTATACTAAAACATCCTTCTCATGTAGGATTTATCTTTAACTCTGAATGTCATGACATCTATCAAGACATTGTCATATCCTAGTTTTACCAAAAAATTAATGCCAACATAAAAGCACTTACACCTAGAAAGAACCTTTTCCATGTAAGTCTCGGCGATGTACCAGATGAATGTGTTGTGAGACGAATAAGTCTTATAGTCATGATTGTTGAGAACATGAGCGTAGAAGGCAAAGGTGTTGTATTGGATGAAGAGACTTTTGGACGAAGTCGTAGGGTTCAACCAAGAATGAATGTAAGGAACATTCGACCCCTCGTTGGTAGAAGACGTGAGGCATCTGTTGTCATGGTTATCGGAAGGAATTCGAGGGAGAATTCTATTTAAGGGGTGGGGGAATGTAACATCCCAATATGTATATCACTATGTATGAGAAGTTGTATAATTATGTTTGGGAAATTATTAAGAAGTAAAAGAAGAACTAAGCTAGTAACTAAACTAGTTAGTATTGGACCGAATGGCAAACTTATAATATTGGCATGATTAAAGGGCAAGATAGTCATTAAGCACCCATTTCATGTGTTATTAAGGCCTTGTTTGGATAGAGAGTTATAACAATCAGAATTTATAATTAGAAACAAAGAGAAAGAAGAAGGAACTCATGTCAAGCTTCCATTTTCGCAACCTTGGAGAAGCCTCTACAAAACAGGTGATAACTTTCTGCTCATAACTTCGATTAACCTGATTCTTGACTTTTCGGAAATCTCACGAAATTCTATTCGATTTGCATATATGGTTTGTGTTCTGCATGTTCGTGATAAGTGAGATAAACGCGTTTGATGTTAAGGGTTTGATGTTGATTTTGGTGAAAAATCTGGGTACGGGATTTCTTGATCAGCTCCACTAATCAGGCTGTATGTTTTTACACGTAACTCCGATTTAAGAAATTCTTGAACTTCTGGAATATACAAGATATTCCCTTCAATTTGATATATTGATTCGTGATTATAGATTATGTATTGAAGGAGAAAAACCTGTTTGAAGTTTGATGAATCTTGCTGGAAATTAGAAGAAGGGCATTACGGGATTGTTGATGATGGAGATGGAATTTTGAGCATGAGAATAGTTATTTTGCTGTTGGATGATATATTGATCTCCAAAAAAAACTAAGGTGAGTCTCTTAGTTAGAGACTTGGGGAAATTTTGGGGTTTGAGAAAAGAATTGGGATTTCGGGTTGTGATTAATTGTTGATGCATGTTGGTATTTAATGATGAATTGTATGCTCTATTATTGTTTTCGTATTGTGACATCATGGGTACCCTGTTGGAAATGATTGAATGGGGTTTTGGGACTCCATTGCAGCTCTATTCTAGAACTCAGTTTTGTAGAAAACGCAGACCGCGCTTAGCGCGGTATTGGGGCTTAGCGCGCCCTGAAGCCTTCTGGAAAAAAATGAATTATTTTCCCCAGACCGCGCTTAGCGCGGCCCGGATCGGGCTAAGCGCGAAACGTTCTGTCCTAAACCCTTTTTATTGAAATAAGTAGAGTGTTCCTGGACTTTAATCCCTTCCAATGGTTCCTTTAGCCTAGTAATCCTTTAATAAACATAGGATAAGTAATAAATTGGAATTTTAACGATTATTCTACTTCGACCGATTTTCGGTGATGACTTCATCCAATTTGTCTATGACTCGTATGTTATTAAAATGAGTATTATAATGATCTATGCCTGATTTATGATATAATGTGTTGATTTGATATGCATGATGAATTGAACCTTAATTTCCCTTCGTTCCGGTTGAACATTCGAAAGACTTGTTTGGTGGCTTGTTAGCCTTGGTGTGTGCCCTTGCGGCTTGTTGAATACTATGATTTGGAATATACTTGAATTGGAGTAGAACCAAACTTCCAGGTGGTAAATCCTGTTTGATATTGTTGGCCAATTGCGCCTTGACTATTTTATTCTATTTCTACACATGAGCTACCAAAGGCGATGTGCATATGGGGTCCTTTATGGCGTCTCCCACTAGTGCCTCATCAGTATTCTTGGTATTGGTGGGTGTGTGATGCCACGTAGGCTACGTCACCAGATTACTTACCATATAGTGATGTCATGTAGACAATGTCACTAGGCTTTCGCCCGGTGGCGTGTACGTTCGAGACGGCATGTTGCACTTGGTTACTCATCGGCATAAATAGGATGAATACCATTGCGGTGGAGCAGGATAGGGGTTTTGAGGCGTTTCCCACCTGGTTACCCACTTGCGTGCTTGGTGATGGGCGATGTGATGCTACATAGGCAATGTCACACAGAGTACCCATCTCGGATGGAATTCCATTTAGGAATGATCTGATTTCATCATGTGGTGTGCTTATGCAAGTCTCTCGATAACATATATACCAGGGTCTCACCGAGGGTGTTATATTTGTTAGCCTGGGCAGATAGGTATAACTCCTGGATTCCTCACATATGGATGTGGGTCTGCATATTATGTGGTATGTTATTTGTGTTGTCACCCCAATGGTTAGTTATGGGACTTCCACTGGTGGTGTTTCCCTTGTTTGTACTTGCACCGTGACGTGAGATATAACCCCGAGTTCTAGGTGAATCTGTTATTTATGCATGTATCCTGTAGAACCGAGCATACCCTTAGGATAGGGAGGCTCACTGAGATTTAGTAATCTCACCCCAATCCTCTTATTATTTTTCAGGAACAGGTTATAAGTGGTAGAATTATTAGTTGATCGATTTCAAAGACTGCAGATGTGCAAGGCATGAAGACCTTATCAGATCTTATCTTTCCGTTGTGCGATGAAGAAGACAAGATGTATTGGATATGTTCTGGTGGAGAATTGTGTTGTATTCAGTTTTAATTTCTTGTCTTTTTCATCTAGTTGTATGTTTCTTGTACCATAATTAGCATCACTACATATTATTCTAGACATATATGTACAGGGTGTTACAGTTGGTATATGAGCCTGGTTGATTCTTGTCTCTGCCGTGAAACATCACTAGCAATTCTTTTCTCCCTCAAATGTGAGTGTTGCTAACCAGATTTCTACTATCGTAGTATTTAGTCATTGGGACTGGTCATCTCACTGACTGCATATTCGATGGATAGGATCACAGTGGAGCCACAACGAGGACGCGTAAGATCTGAAGCGACTCGAGCCGAGGTGGCAGAAACTGGTCGAATTAAGAGAGTATTGGGATTATTTAGTATTAATGGAGCATTTGGTGCGGAGTAATTGACGACCTTGTCATGGTGAAAATCTGAAACAACGGGAGTTTCCGAGGTTTGATTGGGCGAAATGAGACCTTATCTAGATCCCGGTAGCATTGGAGTAAGTTTCGTGAAGAACTTGAGTAGGACTATAATGAAGGATTTCAGGATGGAACGGAATCTGAGACCTTTAGAAGATCCACTGTTTAGTCCTGGTGCTAGTGGATGAGATGACTTGAGTATTTGTCGGACGGAAGACTTTTGGGAGTTTTGATGAGAGAGTCGAAATCTTCTGGTTACCCTAGAAAGAGGAGTTCTTGGATGAGCAAAGTGCAACCCTTTGAATCATTTCGGTATGTTGTAAGATTGGCGTGGGATGCTCTGTAAAGGATTGATTGGAAGAGTAGGTGTGGCGATCTCTAATTAGGAGACTGTTGGGCACCCGATTAGGGAAAAGGCTACTGTATCTCCGTCCCTGCTAATCCGTGAATGAGTCCTAGAACTACGCTAGGCGACGACTAAAGCAAGTGGAAGCGGGGATATGTTGTAGTCTAAGTTTCTTACTAGTTATGATTCGTCTAATCTCGAGTGATGTCATAAAATTACGCTTAGTATTGGGAAGTTGGATGAATGGAAACTAGTATCCTTTCGAAGCATCCGCAGGATGATCGAAGTCGTATCGACTTCCCAGAACCACGGTAGTATTATGTGAAGAGCCATTCTTAGAATTTCTTATGCATGCACTGTGCGAATGAGTACGCGCATGGCATAGTAATTTGAACCGAATTCTTAACCATTCTGATCGAGCTTACTATTCCTAGTAGGTAAACCCTAAGCGAAACACTCTTAGGTTTTAGCATCCTAAGGCGTGTAGTTTGAAGGCTTTGAATGTCAAAGACCTCGAAGGAGACCTGTTTAGGCATTTGTCGATCGTGACTATAGGATACAGTTGGAGATATTTATACGCTGCAGAGTAGGTTGCATTATTATATGGCTTTGGAGTTGGACAACCATTTTGGTACTACCAGACAACTATAGTGCCACGGTATCTCTATCGTGCACGAGATCTGACAGATGTAAAGCAGTGTTGACCGGAACTTAAGATGATTTTCTGATCGATATTCGTGAGACGCGAATTTGAATTCTCATGAGGTACGTGTGACTAGGACCCATATGTCGTGTTAGGTATTGGGTGAGATATCATACGATAGTGAAATGGATCAAGTTCTGGTACTATTCTCGTGAGAACCTTGAGTGGTTGTGATCGCGTGGATGATATGAGATGATACCTTGTAGATGTTTCTTGATTTGCAGATTGATAGGTGATGGGTATGCGTGAATTTCAGAGATGGAGATGACATGATATTATTATACCTTGGTCGACATGTTGTGTGGGTAGCCTTACCATTGGTGACAAGTGTTGGAATAGAAGTATATTTTGGTTTTGCTAATATGAGATGTACCTAAGGGAATATCTATAGAATCTCAGGAGTGAAGTGATGTCAGTCTCGAATAGCGGAGACACATTGAAGTTAGAGTGTCGAGAAATTCCAAAGAGGAAGGTTCGAAGCACGAAGTATGATTCTTGTAAAATAGTCGAGCTCGAGACATTAGAAATCTTGCAATTGGGAGCGCAAATGAGATAGTTGGTTTGGTGGCATTTTCAAAAACGATGATGTATGATGAAGAGGTAATCCTAATAGCTTCAAGTGGGAACTGAATTTGTACCAGGTATAGGGTGAATCCTGAGACTGTGCAGGTATGGGACAGCATGGTTAAAGGAGGTCGTATGAGGATTAGTATTGGAAACAGTATTAGTCGATTGCTTAGACGCAACGTAACTTTGAGAGGATTATTGTATCAGTTAAGTTTCGTGGGTTGTCAAGGGTGTTGTCACTTTGAGAGAAGGAAGTTGTGTGGTTAGGGAAGAACTATGTAAAAGTTGTTAGTGTTATCGTAATAGTTGTACAATGTGGAAGTCGGTGGCTTGAGATGAACTTGTATTCAGTAAGTCTTCAACATCAAACTTTCTGGAGCCGAAGTGTGTAACTAAGTTGTACTCATGGACCTAACCAAGACTGATGAAGTCAGTAGTGACCTTGTTTTGGAATTACTCAACCTCGAAGAACGACCTTTGTTAAGTGTGTTTAAGACTTTGGCGATTTTCATGATTTGCGTATTCCGAGGAAGAGTTGTTGTCGTTTAAGGAATCGAGCGAAGCGTAGTTGGGTATTGGGATCAAGTGAGCTATGGAGGAAGTGTGACTCAGTAAGTCTCGAGAAGTGTGTATGACGAATTGAGATCAGAGTAGCGCAATGGATGAAGGGAGGACCGGATAAGCTTGTAGTAGGTGTAAGTGGAATGCATGTGACAAATGTTTGATTGGAAGAACCCTGTGAGGAGAAACTCTCTGAGAAATGTTTTATCCATCCAGACTCTCAAGGATCCACCACATTCCAGCGGGATACTGTTGATGGATCGACATGTATATGTGGTTAGCATGTGGCAAGATATTCAGGGGACAATAGTTGTACAGGTGAGTATTGAGGATTAAGTGAGGAAAGGGTTTTAGCTTGAAGTGAACTTTCACTGTTGTGTCTGGTGCAAATTTGGGAACGCACGAAGACTTGGACGATGATTGCAGATCAATAGTTATAAGCGCATTTTGTTGGTAGGTCGTTGTGTGAAGTTGTTGAGTACAAGATTATAGTTATGGGTTTGTCTATCCTTATGGTTTCGGGTTGAAATGTTTTGCGTGAAGCTGAAATAGAGTTTGAGGTAAGAGATCTTGATACCGAGGTTGTAGTCGTAGAATGGTAACTCTTTGTAGTTTGTGATGGTAGAGACTTGTCTAAAGACTAAAGAAAGTATCAAATAAGGAGTTTTGTCGTATAAAGAGGGTAGATTAGGAGTGAGTCAAATTGAGCATATGGGATCTAGAAGATGGAACCAAGAGACATGACGAGCGGTTACATGACTTTGTTGGATGTGAGTATAAGCGAGACAGAGTTTTTATCATTGGAGAGAAACGATACAGCGGATATGTATGGATTCGAGGCAATGCAAGTAACTAACGGAGAGGAAGTGAAGTTCAGCATCATGACTTAAACAAGGATTAGCTTGGTAAACATTAAGGACGAGGATTGTTCGACTGAAATGGATTGTTAAAAATTCTTGGGCTATGCATACTCGATGTGAGTGGGTCTAGGCTGAAAACCTAGTGAAATTCCTGGCAGCAAATACGTGATGTCACAGAGAATGTTATGACACAGTATCTGACACTCTGTTAACAATTCACACAGTAAATTCAAACAGCAGTAAAGAACACAATAAATTGTTTACCCAGTTCAGTGTGTAACTACACCTACATCTGGGGGCTACCAAGCCAGGGAGGAAATTCACTATTAGTAGAATTAATTCAGGAATAAACCAACCAGTTTATCTCCTTCACTTAAAACCTACCCAATGCAACTTCAATCTAATTCCTACTTAGACCTGAGTTCCTACTCACTCCCCCTCAATCACAGCAGTGATATCAACCTATTGATTAATTGAATTGTGAAGACACTCTTCAATAAACAAACTTGATCCTGCTTCAAAGCTTTAATCAAGAGACACAACACTCGTGCTTCAAAGCTTTGAGTGATAAACTACCCTTACAACCAAATCCTAGTCCAAAGCACTTATCAATTGATAATTATTTGGCTCACAAGAGTAACTAGAATTACACAAATTACAACCTACTAAATCTTCAATACAGTCCAATGGCGCAGCAGCAGTGTAAGGGTTCAATCCTTATTATAGAAGCAGTGCTGTAAATTCAGTTTTTGGGCTTCCATAATAATAGCTAGGGTTCACTTAATTAATCCTAAAGACTTGGTCTTTTTAACAACCAATTTAGGTTTAACTAAGATTAACCAATTAGCCACGTGAGCATGTAATCTAATAACATAAAACAATAATAAAACAGCTCAACAAACTTCCTGAAAACTCTCAGGAAAAACAGATTCTGCAGAACAGTAAATGTCATACAGAATGTCATAACATCGGTTATGACATCAGTCAATCTTCTGCAGAATTCCAGCACAGTATTTGCATCCAGTTCTGAGCTATACTAAAACATCCTTCTCATGTAGGATTTATCTTTAACTCTGAATGTCATGACATCTATCAAGACATTGTCATATCCTAGTTTTACCAAAAAATTAATGCCAACATAAAAGCACTTACACCTAGAAAGAACCTTTTCCATGTAAGTCTCGGCGATGTACCAGATGAATGTGTTGTGAGACGAATAAGTCTTATAGTCATGATTGTTGAGAACATGAGCGTAGAAGGCAAAGGTGTTGTATTGGATGAAGAGACTTTTGGACGAAGTCGTAGGGTTCAACCAAGAATGAATGTAAGGAACATTCGACCCCTCGTTGGTAGAAGACGTGAGGCATCTGTTGTCATGGTTATCGGAAGGAATTCGAGGGAGAATTCTATTTAAGGGGTGGGGGAATGTAACATCCCAATATGTATATCACTATGTATGAGAAGTTGTATAATTATGTTTGGGAAATTATTAAGAAGTAAAAGAAGAACTAAGCTAGTAACTAAACTAGTTAGTATTGGACCGAATGGCAAACTTATAATATTGGCATGATTAAAGGGCAAGATAGTCATTAAGCACCCATTTCATGTGTTATTAAGGCCTTGTTTGGATAGAGAGTTATAACAATCAGAATTTATAATTAGAAACAAAGAGAAAGAAGAAGGAACTCATGTCAAGCTTCCATTTTCGCAACCTTGGAGAAGCCTCTACAAAACAGGTGATAACTTTCTGCTCATAACTTCGATTAACCTGATTCTTGACTTTTCGGAAATCTCACGAAATTCTATTCGATTTGCATATATGGTTTGTGTTCTGCATGTTCGTGATAAGTGAGATAAACGCGTTTGATGTTAAGGGTTTGATGTTGATTTTGGTGAAAAATCTGGGTACGGGATTTCTTGATCAGCTCCACTAATCAGGCTGTATGTTTTTACACGTAACTCCGATTTAAGAAATTCTTGAACTTCTGGAATATACAAGATATTCCCTTCAATTTGATATATTGATTCGTGATTATAGATTATGTATTGAAGGAGAAAAACCTGTTTGAAGTTTGATGAATCTTGCTGGAAATTAGAAGAAGGGCATTACGGGATTGTTGATGATGGAGATGGAATTTTGAGCATGAGAATAGTTATTTTGCTGTTGGATGATATATTGATCTCCAAAAAAAACTAAGGTGAGTCTCTTAGTTAGAGACTTGGGGAAATTTTGGGGTTTGAGAAAAGAATTGGGATTTCGGGTTGTGATTAATTGTTGATGCATGTTGGTATTTAATGATGAATTGTATGCTCTATTATTGTTTTCGTATTGTGACATCATGGGTACCCTGTTGGAAATGATTGAATGGGGTTTTGGGACTCCATTGCAGCTCTATTCTAGAACTCAGTTTTGTAGAAAACGCAGACCGCGCTTAGCGCGGTATTGGGGCTTAGCGCGCCCTGAAGCCTTCTGGAAAAAAATGAATTATTTTCCCCAGACCGCGCTTAGCGCGGCCCGGATCGGGCTAAGCGCGAAACGTTCTGTCCTAAACCCTTTTTATTGAAATAAGTAGAGTGTTCCTGGACTTTAATCCCTTCCAATGGTTCCTTTAGCCTAGTAATCCTTTAATAAACATAGGATAAGTAATAAATTGGAATTTTAACGATTATTCTACTTCGACCGATTTTCGGTGATGACTTCATCCAATTTGTCTATGACTCGTATGTTATTAAAATGAGTATTATAATGATCTATGCCTGATTTATGATATAATGTGTTGATTTGATATGCATGATGAATTGAACCTTAATTTCCCTTCGTTCCGGTTGAACATTCGAAAGACTTGTTTGGTGGCTTGTTAGCCTTGGTGTGTGCCCTTGCGGCTTGTTGAATACTATGATTTGGAATATACTTGAATTGGAGTAGAACCAAACTTCCAGGTGGTAAATCCTGTTTGATATTGTTGGCCAATTGCGCCTTGACTATTTTATTCTATTTCTACACATGAGCTACCAAAGGCGATGTGCATATGGGGTCCTTTATGGCGTCTCCCACTAGTGCCTCATCAGTATTCTTGGTATTGGTGGGTGTGTGATGCCACGTAGGCTACGTCACCAGATTACTTACCATATAGTGATGTCATGTAGACAATGTCACTAGGCTTTCGCCCGGTGGCGTGTACGTTCGAGACGGCATGTTGCACTTGGTTACTCATCGGCATAAATAGGATGAATACCATTGCGGTGGAGCAGGATAGGGGTTTTGAGGCGTTTCCCACCTGGTTACCCACTTGCGTGCTTGGTGATGGGCGATGTGATGCTACATAGGCAATGTCACACAGAGTACCCATCTCGGATGGAATTCCATTTAGGAATGATCTGATTTCATCATGTGGTGTGCTTATGCAAGTCTCTCGATAACATATATACCAGGGTCTCACCGAGGGTGTTATATTTGTTAGCCTGGGCAGATAGGTATAACTCCTGGATTCCTCACATATGGATGTGGGTCTGCATATTATGTGGTATGTTATTTGTGTTGTCACCCCAATGGTTAGTTATGGGACTTCCACTGGTGGTGTTTCCCTTGTTTGTACTTGCACCGTGACGTGAGATATAACCCCGAGTTCTAGGTGAATCTGTTATTTATGCATGTATCCTGTAGAACCGAGCATACCCTTAGGATAGGGAGGCTCACTGAGATTTAGTAATCTCACCCCAATCCTCTTATTATTTTTCAGGAACAGGTTATAAGTGGTAGAATTATTAGTTGATCGATTTCAAAGACTGCAGATGTGCAAGGCATGAAGACCTTATCAGATCTTATCTTTCCGTTGTGCGATGAAGAAGACAAGATGTATTGGATATGTTCTGGTGGAGAATTGTGTTGTATTCAGTTTTAATTTCTTGTCTTTTTCATCTAGTTGTATGTTTCTTGTACCATAATTAGCATCACTACATATTATTCTAGACATATATGTACAGGGTGTTACAGTTGGTATATGAGCCTGGTTGATTCTTGTCTCTGCCGTGAAACATCACTAGCAATTCTTTTCTCCCTCAAATGTGAGTGTTGCTAACCAGATTTCTACTATCGTAGTATTTAGTCATTGGGACTGGTCATCTCACTGACTGCATATTCGATGGATAGGATCACAGTGGAGCCACAACGAGGACGCGTAAGATCTGAAGCGACTCGAGCCGAGGTGGCAGAAACTGGTCGAATTAAGAGAGTATTGGGATTATTTAGTATTAATGGAGCATTTGGTGCGGAGTAATTGACGACCTTGTCATGGTGAAAATCTGAAACAACGGGAGTTTCCGAGGTTTGATTGGGCGAAATGAGACCTTATCTAGATCCCGGTAGCATTGGAGTAAGTTTCGTGAAGAACTTGAGTAGGACTATAATGAAGGATTTCAGGATGGAACGGAATCTGAGACCTTTAGAAGATCCACTGTTTAGTCCTGGTGCTAGTGGATGAGATGACTTGAGTATTTGTCGGACGGAAGACTTTTGGGAGTTTTGATGAGAGAGTCGAAATCTTCTGGTTACCCTAGAAAGAGGAGTTCTTGGATGAGCAAAGTGCAACCCTTTGAATCATTTCGGTATGTTGTAAGATTGGCGTGGGATGCTCTGTAAAGGATTGATTGGAAGAGTAGGTGTGGCGATCTCTAATTAGGAGACTGTTGGGCACCCGATTAGGGAAAAGGCTACTGTATCTCCGTCCCTGCTAATCCGTGAATGAGTCCTAGAACTACGCTAGGCGACGACTAAAGCAAGTGGAAGCGGGATATGTTGTAGTCTAAGTTTCTTACTAGTTATGATTCGTCTAATCTCGAGTGATGTCATAAAATTACGCTTAGTATTGGGAAGTTGGATGAATGGAAACTAGTATCCTTTCGAAGCATCCGCAGGATGATCGAAGTCGTATCGACTTCCCAGAACCACGGTAGTATTATGTGAAGAGCCATTCTTAGAATTTCTTATGCATGCACTGTGCGAATGAGTACGCGCATGGCATAGTAATTTGAACCGAATTCTTAACCATTCTGATCGAGCTTACTATTCCTAGTAGGTAAACCCTAAGCGAAACACTCTTAGGTTTTAGCATCCTAAGGCGTGTAGTTTGAAGGCTTTGAATGTCAAAGACCTCGAAGGAGACCTGTTTAGGCATTTGTCGATCGTGACTATAGGATACAGTTGGAGATATTTATACGCTGCAGAGTAGGTTGCATTATTATATGGCTTTGGAGTTGGACAACCATTTTGGTACTACCAGACAACTATAGTGCCACGGTATCTCTATCGTGCACGAGATCTGACAGATGTAAAGCAGTGTTGACCGGAACTTAAGATGATTTTCTGATCGATATTCGTGAGACGCGAATTTGAATTCTCATGAGGTACGTGTGACTAGGACCCATATGTCGTGTTAGGTATTGGGTGAGATATCATACGATAGTGAAATGGATCAAGTTCTGGTACTATTCTCGTGAGAACCTTGAGTGGTTGTGATCGCGTGGATGATATGAGATGATACCTTGTAGATGTTTCTTGATTTGCAGATTGATAGGTGATGGGTATGCGTGAATTTCAAGAGATGGAGATGACATGATATTATTATACCTTGGTCGACATGTTGTGTGGGTAGCCTTACCATTGGTGACAAGTGTTGGAATAGAAGTATATTTTGGTTTTGCTAATATGAGATGTACCTAAGGGAATATCTATAGAATCTCAGGAGTGAAGTGATGTCAGTCTCGAATAGCGGAGACACATTGAAGTTAGAGTGTCGAGAAATTCCAAAGAGGAAGGTTCGAAGCACGAAGTATGATTCTTGTAAAATAGTCGAGCTCGAGACATTAGAAATCTTGCAATTGGGAGCGCAAATGAGATAGTTGGTTTGGTGGCATTTTCAAAAACGATGATGTATGATGAAGAGGTAATCCTAATAGCTTCAAGTGGGAACTGAATTTGTACCAGGTATAGGGTGAATCCTGAGACTGTGCAGGTATGGGACAGCATGGTTAAAGGAGGTCGTATGAGGATTAGTATTGGAAACAGTATTAGTCGATTGCTTAGACGCAACGTAACTTTGAGAGGATTATTGTATCAGTTAAGTTTCGTGGGTTGTCAAGGGTGTTGTCACTTTGAGAGAAGGAAGTTGTGTGGTTAGGGAAGAACTATGTAAAAGTTGTTAGTGTTATCGTAATAGTTGTACAATGTGGAAGTCGGTGGCTTGAGATGAACTTGTATTCAGTAAGTCTTCAACATCAAACTTTCTGGAGCCGAAGTGTGTAACTAAGTTGTACTCATGGACCTAACCAAGACTGATGAAGTCAGTAGTGACCTTGTTTTGGAATTACTCAACCTCGAAGAACGACCTTTGTTAAGTGTGTTTAAGACTTTGGCGATTTTCATGATTTGCGTATTCCGAGGAAGAGTTGTTGTCGTTTAAGGAATCGAGCGAAGCGTAGTTGGGTATTGGGATCAAGTGAGCTATGGAGGAAGTGTGACTCAGTAAGTCTCGAGAAGTGTGTATGACGAATTGAGATCAGAGTAGCGCAATGGATGAAGGGAGGACCGGATAAGCTTGTAGTAGGTGTAAGTGGAATGCATGTGACAAATGTTTGATTGGAAGAACCCTGTGAGGAGAAACTCTCTGAGAAATGTTTTATCCATCCAGACTCTCAAGGATCCACCACATTCCAGCGGGATACTGTTGATGGATCGACATGTATATGTGGTTAGCATGTGGCAAGATATTCAGGGGACAATAGTTGTACAGGTGAGTATTGAGGATTAAGTGAGGAAAGGGTTTTAGCTTGAAGTGAACTTTCACTGTTGTGTCTGGTGCAAATTTGGGAACGCACGAAGACTTGGACGATGATTGCAGATCAATAGTTATAAGCGCATTTTGTTGGTAGGTCGTTGTGTGAAGTTGTTGAGTACAAGATTATAGTTATGGGTTTGTCTATCCTTATGGTTTCGGGTTGAAATGTTTTGCGTGAAGCTGAAATAGAGTTTGAGGTAAGAGATCTTGATACCGAGGTTGTAGTCGTAGAATGGTAACTCTTTGTAGTTTGTGATGGTAGAGACTTGTCTAAAGACTAAAGAAAGTATCAAATAAGGAGTTTTGTCGTATAAAGAGGGTAGATTAGGAGTGAGTCAAATTGAGCATATGGGATCTAGAAGATGGAACCAAGAGACATGACGAGCGGTTACATGACTTTGTTGGATGTGAGTATAAGCGAGACAGAGTTTTTATCATTGGAGAGAAACGATACAGCGGATATGTATGGATTCGAGGCAATGCAAGTAACTAACGGAGAGGAAGTGAAGTTCAGCATCATGACTTAAACAAGGATTAGCTTGGTAAACATTAAGGACGAGGATTGTTCGACTGAAATGGATTGTTAAAAATTCTTGGGCTATGCATACTCGATGTGAGTGGGTCTAGGCTGAAAACCTAGTGAAATTCCTGGCAGCAAATACGTGATGTCACAGAGAATGTTATGACACAGTATCTGACACTCTGTTAACAATTCACACAGTAAATTCAAACAGCAGTAAAGAACACAATAAATTGTTTACCCAGTTCAGTGTGTAACTACACCTACATCTGGGGGCTACCAAGCCAGGGAGGAAATTCACTATTAGTAGAATTAATTCAGGAATAAACCAACCAGTTTATCTCCTTCACTTAAAACCTACCCAATGCAACTTCAATCTAATTCCTACTTAGACCTGAGTTCCTACTCACTCCCCCTCAATCACAGCAGTGATATCAACCTATTGATTAATTGAATTGTGAAGACACTCTTCAATAAACAAACTTGATCCTGCTTCAAAGCTTTAATCAAGAGACACAACACTCGTGCTTCAAAGCTTTGAGTGATAAACTACCCTTACAACCAAATCCTAGTCCAAAGCACTTATCAATTGATAATTATTTGGCTCACAAGAGTAACTAGAATTACACAAATTACAACCTACTAAATCTTCAATACAGTCCAATGGCGCAGCAGCAGTGTAAGGGTTCAATCCTTATTATAGAAGCAGTGCTGTAAATTCAGTTTTTGGGCTTCCATAATAATAGCTAGGGTTCACTTAATTAATCCTAAAGACTTGGTCTTTTTAACAACCAATTTAGGTTTAACTAAGATTAACCAATTAGCCACGTGAGCATGTAATCTAATAACATAAAACAATAATAAAACAGCTCAACAAACTTCCTGAAAACTCTCAGGAAAAACAGATTCTGCAGAACAGTAAATGTCATACAGAATGTCATAACATCGGTTATGACATCAGTCAATCTTCTGCAGAATTCCAGCACAGTATTTGCATCCAGTTCTGAGCTATACTAAAACATCCTTCTCATGTAGGATTTATCTTTAACTCTGAATGTCATGACATCTATCAAGACATTGTCATATCCTAGTTTTACCAAAAAATTAATGCCAACATAAAAGCACTTACACCTAGAAAGAACCTTTTCCATGTAAGTCTCGGCGATGTACCAGATGAATGTGTTGTGAGACGAATAAGTCTTATAGTCATGATTGTTGAGAACATGAGCGTAGAAGGCAAAGGTGTTGTATTGGATGAAGAGACTTTTGGACGAAGTCGTAGGGTTCAACCAAGAATGAATGTAAGGAACATTCGACCCCTCGTTGGTAGAAGACGTGAGGCATCTGTTGTCATGGTTATCGGAAGGAATTCGAGGGAGAATTCTATTTAAGGGGTGGGGGAATGTAACATCCCAATATGTATATCACTATGTATGAGAAGTTGTATAATTATGTTTGGGAAATTATTAAGAAGTAAAAGAAGAACTAAGCTAGTAACTAAACTAGTTAGTATTGGACCGAATGGCAAACTTATAATATTGGCATGATTAAAGGGCAAGATAGTCATTAAGCACCCATTTCATGTGTTATTAAGGCCTTGTTTGGATAGAGAGTTATAACAATCAGAATTTATAATTAGAAACAAAGAGAAAGAAGAAGGAACTCATGTCAAGCTTCCATTTTCGCAACCTTGGAGAAGCCTCTACAAAACAGGTGATAACTTTCTGCTCATAACTTCGATTAACCTGATTCTTGACTTTTCGGAAATCTCACGAAATTCTATTCGATTTGCATATATGGTTTGTGTTCTGCATGTTCGTGATAAGTGAGATAAACGCGTTTGATGTTAAGGGTTTGATGTTGATTTTGGTGAAAAATCTGGGTACGGGATTTCTTGATCAGCTCCACTAATCAGGCTGTATGTTTTTACACGTAACTCCGATTTAAGAAATTCTTGAACTTCTGGAATATACAAGATATTCCCTTCAATTTGATATATTGATTCGTGATTATAGATTATGTATTGAAGGAGAAAAACCTGTTTGAAGTTTGATGAATCTTGCTGGAAATTAGAAGAAGGGCATTACGGGATTGTTGATGATGGAGATGGAATTTTGAGCATGAGAATAGTTATTTTGCTGTTGGATGATATATTGATCTCCAAAAAAAACTAAGGTGAGTCTCTTAGTTAGAGACTTGGGGAAATTTTGGGGTTTGAGAAAAGAATTGGGATTTCGGGTTGTGATTAATTGTTGATGCATGTTGGTATTTAATGATGAATTGTATGCTCTATTATTGTTTTCGTATTGTGACATCATGGGTACCCTGTTGGAAATGATTGAATGGGGTTTTGGGACTCCATTGCAGCTCTATTCTAGAACTCAGTTTTGTAGAAAACGCAGACCGCGCTTAGCGCGGTATTGGGGCTTAGCGCGCCCTGAAGCCTTCTGGAAAAAAATGAATTATTTTCCCCAGACCGCGCTTAGCGCGGCCCGGATCGGGCTAAGCGCGAAACGTTCTGTCCTAAACCCTTTTTATTGAAATAAGTAGAGTGTTCCTGGACTTTAATCCCTTCCAATGGTTCCTTTAGCCTAGTAATCCTTTAATAAACATAGGATAAGTAATAAATTGGAATTTTAACGATTATTCTACTTCGACCGATTTTCGGTGATGACTTCATCCAATTTGTCTATGACTCGTATGTTATTAAAATGAGTATTATAATGATCTATGCCTGATTTATGATATAATGTGTTGATTTGATATGCATGATGAATTGAACCTTAATTTCCCTTCGTTCCGGTTGAACATTCGAAAGACTTGTTTGGTGGCTTGTTAGCCTTGGTGTGTGCCCTTGCGGCTTGTTGAATACTATGATTTGGAATATACTTGAATTGGAGTAGAACCAAACTTCCAGGTGGTAAATCCTGTTTGATATTGTTGGCCAATTGCGCCTTGACTATTTTATTCTATTTCTACACATGAGCTACCAAAGGCGATGTGCATATGGGGTCCTTTATGGCGTCTCCCACTAGTGCCTCATCAGTATTCTTGGTATTGGTGGGTGTGTGATGCCACGTAGGCTACGTCACCAGATTACTTACCATATAGTGATGTCATGTAGACAATGTCACTAGGCTTTCGCCCGGTGGCGTGTACGTTCGAGACGGCATGTTGCACTTGGTTACTCATCGGCATAAATAGGATGAATACCATTGCGGTGGAGCAGGATAGGGGTTTTGAGGCGTTTCCCACCTGGTTACCCACTTGCGTGCTTGGTGATGGGCGATGTGATGCTACATAGGCAATGTCACACAGAGTACCCATCTCGGATGGAATTCCATTTAGGAATGATCTGATTTCATCATGTGGTGTGCTTATGCAAGTCTCTCGATAACATATATACCAGGGTCTCACCGAGGGTGTTATATTTGTTAGCCTGGGCAGATAGGTATAACTCCTGGATTCCTCACATATGGATGTGGGTCTGCATATTATGTGGTATGTTATTTGTGTTGTCACCCCAATGGTTAGTTATGGGACTTCCACTGGTGGTGTTTCCCTTGTTTGTACTTGCACCGTGACGTGAGATATAACCCCGAGTTCTAGGTGAATCTGTTATTTATGCATGTATCCTGTAGAACCGAGCATACCCTTAGGATAGGGAGGCTCACTGAGATTTAGTAATCTCACCCCAATCCTCTTATTATTTTTCAGGAACAGGTTATAAGTGGTAGAATTATTAGTTGATCGATTTCAAAGACTGCAGATGTGCAAGGCATGAAGACCTTATCAGATCTTATCTTTCCGTTGTGCGATGAAGAAGACAAGATGTATTGGATATGTTCTGGTGGAGAATTGTGTTGTATTCAGTTTTAATTTCTTGTCTTTTTCATCTAGTTGTATGTTTCTTGTACCATAATTAGCATCACTACATATTATTCTAGACATATATGTACAGGGTGTTACAGTTGGTATATGAGCCTGGTTGATTCTTGTCTCTGCCGTGAAACATCACTAGCAATTCTTTTCTCCCTCAAATGTGAGTGTTGCTAACCAGATTTCTACTATCGTAGTATTTAGTCATTGGGACTGGTCATCTCACTGACTGCATATTCGATGGATAGGATCACAGTGGAGCCACAACGAGGACGCGTAAGATCTGAAGCGACTCGAGCCGAGGTGGCAGAAACTGGTCGAATTAAGAGAGTATTGGGATTATTTAGTATTAATGGAGCATTTGGTGCGGAGTAATTGACGACCTTGTCATGGTGAAAATCTGAAACAACGGGAGTTTCCGAGGTTTGATTGGGCGAAATGAGACCTTATCTAGATCCCGGTAGCATTGGAGTAAGTTTCGTGAAGAACTTGAGTAGGACTATAATGAAGGATTTCAGGATGGAACGGAATCTGAGACCTTTAGAAGATCCACTGTTTAGTCCTGGTGCTAGTGGATGAGATGACTTGAGTATTTGTCGGACGGAAGACTTTTGGGAGTTTTGATGAGAGAGTCGAAATCTTCTGGTTACCCTAGAAAGAGGAGTTCTTGGATGAGCAAAGTGCAACCCTTTGAATCATTTCGGTATGTTGTAAGATTGGCGTGGGATGCTCTGTAAAGGATTGATTGGAAGAGTAGGTGTGGCGATCTCTAATTAGGAGACTGTTGGGCACCCGATTAGGGAAAAGGCTACTGTATCTCCGTCCCTGCTAATCCGTGAATGAGTCCTAGAACTACGCTAGGCGACGACTAAAGCAAGTGGAAGCGGGATATGTTGTAGTCTAAGTTTCTTACTAGTTATGATTCGTCTAATCTCGAGTGATGTCATAAAATTACGCTTAGTATTGGGAAGTTGGATGAATGGAAACTAGTATCCTTTCGAAGCATCCGCAGGATGATCGAAGTCGTATCGACTTCCCAGAACCACGGTAGTATTATGTGAAGAGCCATTCTTAGAATTTCTTATGCATGCACTGTGCGAATGAGTACGCGCATGGCATAGTAATTTGAACCGAATTCTTAACCATTCTGATCGAGCTTACTATTCCTAGTAGGTAAACCCTAAGCGAAACACTCTTAGGTTTTAGCATCCTAAGGCGTGTAGTTTGAAGGCTTTGAATGTCAAAGACCTCGAAGGAGACCTGTTTAGGCATTTGTCGATCGTGACTATAGGATACAGTTGGAGATATTTATACGCTGCAGAGTAGGTTGCATTATTATATGGCTTTGGAGTTGGACAACCATTTTGGTACTACCAGACAACTATAGTGCCACGGTATCTCTATCGTGCACGAGATCTGACAGATGTAAAGCAGTGTTGACCGGAACTTAAGATGATTTTCTGATCGATATTCGTGAGACGCGAATTTGAATTCTCATGAGGTACGTGTGACTAGGACCCATATGTCGTGTTAGGTATTGGGTGAGATATCATACGATAGTGAAATGGATCAAGTTCTGGTACTATTCTCGTGAGAACCTTGAGTGGTTGTGATCGCGTGGATGATATGAGATGATACCTTGTAGATGTTTCTTGATTTGCAGATTGATAGGTGATGGGTATGCGTGAATTTCAGAGATGGAGATGACATGATATTATTATACCTTGGTCGACATGTTGTGTGGGTAGCCTTACCATTGGTGACAAGTGTTGGAATAGAAGTATATTTTGGTTTTGCTAATATGAGATGTACCTAAGGGAATATCTATAGAATCTCAGGAGTGAAGTGATGTCAGTCTCGAATAGCGGAGACACATTGAAGTTAGAGTGTCGAGAAATTCCAAAGAGGAAGGTTCGAAGCACGAAGTATGATTCTTGTAAAATAGTCGAGCTCGAGACATTAGAAATCTTGCAATTGGGAGCGCAAATGAGATAGTTGGTTTGGTGGCATTTTCAAAAACGATGATGTATGATGAAGAGGTAATCCTAATAGCTTCAAGTGGGAACTGAATTTGTACCAGGTATAGGGTGAATCCTGAGACTGTGCAGGTATGGGACAGCATGGTTAAAGGAGGTCGTATGAGGATTAGTATTGGAAACAGTATTAGTCGATTGCTTAGACGCAACGTAACTTTGAGAGGATTATTGTATCAGTTAAGTTTCGTGGGTTGTCAAGGGTGTTGTCACTTTGAGAGAAGGAAGTTGTGTGGTTAGGGAAGAACTATGTAAAAGTTGTTAGTGTTATCGTAATAGTTGTACAATGTGGAAGTCGGTGGCTTGAGATGAACTTGTATTCAGTAAGTCTTCAACATCAAACTTTCTGGAGCCGAAGTGTGTAACTAAGTTGTACTCATGGACCTAACCAAGACTGATGAAGTCAGTAGTGACCTTGTTTTGGAATTACTCAACCTCGAAGAACGACCTTTGTTAAGTGTGTTTAAGACTTTGGCGATTTTCATGATTTGCGTATTCCGAGGAAGAGTTGTTGTCGTTTAAGGAATCGAGCGAAGCGTAGTTGGGTATTGGGATCAAGTGAGCTATGGAGGAAGTGTGACTCAGTAAGTCTCGAGAAGTGTGTATGACGAATTGAGATCAGAGTAGCGCAATGGATGAAGGGAGGACCGGATAAGCTTGTAGTAGGTGTAAGTGGAATGCATGTGACAAATGTTTGATTGGAAGAACCCTGTGAGGAGAAACTCTCTGAGAAATGTTTTATCCATCCAGACTCTCAAGGATCCACCACATTCCAGCGGGATACTGTTGATGGATCGACATGTATATGTGGTTAGCATGTGGCAAGATATTCAGGGGACAATAGTTGTACAGGTGAGTATTGAGGATTAAGTGAGGAAAGGGTTTTAGCTTGAAGTGAACTTTCACTGTTGTGTCTGGTGCAAATTTGGGAACGCACGAAGACTTGGACGATGATTGCAGATCAATAGTTATAAGCGCATTTTGTTGGTAGGTCGTTGTGTGAAGTTGTTGAGTACAAGATTATAGTTATGGGTTTGTCTATCCTTATGGTTTCGGGTTGAAATGTTTTGCGTGAAGCTGAAATAGAGTTTGAGGTAAGAGATCTTGATACCGAGGTTGTAGTCGTAGAATGGTAACTCTTTGTAGTTTGTGATGGTAGAGACTTGTCTAAAGACTAAAGAAAGTATCAAATAAGGAGTTTTGTCGTATAAAGAGGGTAGATTAGGAGTGAGTCAAATTGAGCATATGGGATCTAGAAGATGGAACCAAGAGACATGACGAGCGGTTACATGACTTTGTTGGATGTGAGTATAAGCGAGACAGAGTTTTTATCATTGGAGAGAAACGATACAGCGGATATGTATGGATTCGAGGCAATGCAAGTAACTAACGGAGAGGAAGTGAAGTTCAGCATCATGACTTAAACAAGGATTAGCTTGGTAAACATTAAGGACGAGGATTGTTCGACTGAAATGGATTGTTAAAAATTCTTGGGCTATGCATACTCGATGTGAGTGGGTCTAGGCTGAAAACCTAGTGAAATTCCTGGCAGCAAATACGTGATGTCACAGAGAATGTTATGACACAGTATCTGACACTCTGTTAACAATTCACACAGTAAATTCAAACAGCAGTAAAGAACACAATAAATTGTTTACCCAGTTCAGTGTGTAACTACACCTACATCTGGGGGCTACCAAGCCAGGGAGGAAATTCACTATTAGTAGAATTAATTCAGGAATAAACCAACCAGTTTATCTCCTTCACTTAAAACCTACCCAATGCAACTTCAATCTAATTCCTACTTAGACCTGAGTTCCTACTCACTCCCCCTCAATCACAGCAGTGATATCAACCTATTGATTAATTGAATTGTGAAGACACTCTTCAATAAACAAACTTGATTTTGCTTCAAAGCTTTAATCAAGAGACACAACACTCGTGCTTCAAAGCTTTGAGTGATAAACAACCCTTACAACCAAATCCTAGTCCAAGGCACTTATCAATTGATAATTGCTTGGCTCACAAGAGTAACTAGAGTTACACAAAATACAACCTGCTAAATCTTTAATACAGTCCAGAGGCGCAGCCGCAGAGTAAGGGTTCTATTCCTATTATAGAAGCAGTCCTGTAACTTTAGTTTTGGGTTTCCATAATAATAGCTAGGATTCACTTAATTAATCCTAAAGACTTGGTCTTTTTAACAACCAATTTAGGTTTAACTAAGATTAACCAATTAGCCACGTGAGCATGTAATCTAATAACATAAAACAATAATAAAACAGCTCAACAAACTTCCTGAAAACTCTCAGGAAAAACAGATTCTGCAGAACAGTAAATGTCATACAGAATGTCATAACATCGGTTATGACATCAGTCAATCTTCTGCAGAATTCCAGCACAGTACTTGCTTCCAGTCTGAGTTGTACTTAAACATCCTTCTTATGTAGAATTTATCTTCAACTCTGAATGTCGTGACATCTATCAAGACATTGTCATATCCTACTTTTACCATAAATTAATGCCAACATAAAAGCACTTAGAAACTCCCCCTTTGGCACATTTTTTGGCTAAAACAAACTAAGTTATCAGAGTACCCATGCAGCAGAAAAATAAACTAGTCTAAGCTATTCTAAGCTTAAAAACCAGATCCTAGAGAAGATAAATTCTACCCACAATTTTTCATACAATTGCCCCAATTGCCCACATATACTTCTCCCCCTTTTTAGCCTTAAAAGGGCCAAAGGAACCAGTACAAATGCCCCAATCATTCTTCATATATAAAGAGTACCATCACAGTTAAAGATTACAGCTCTGTCAAATTAGTACAATTATCCAAAAACAGAATAAAGAAATAGCAGAGCAAAGTTAATCATCAAAACAACAAAACAGAAACAAGTAATCAACAAGCAACAGGACTCCAGCTCAAGTGCTTTCTTCTCCTGAAGAAACACTATGGAAAGAATCATCTTCAGAACTTCCTTCAGCACCAGTCATTTGAACATCATCAGCATCATTATCAGCATCACCATCACCAGCTAACCCTTCATCCTCAACCTCTGTGTCCTGCTCCTTTTCCAGTTGAGAGATCAGTTCTTCAAGGCTTTGCTTTCTTGCATCAAGGTCCTTGCAGGTTGCTTTCAGCACAGCTATGACAGTTGCCTTCTGAGAATTTGTCTTGACATTGAATGTCTCAGCACATGTCATGACAATGTCTGGGACATGTCTTCCTTGAAAGAGCTTGTAATGAAATCCAAGTGCAGGGGCTCTTTTGCAAACTGTATCTCTATCAACAAGAATATCAGGATACTGATCCATTATAATTCCACACAGGAGGGAGGGAAAGGCTATTGGTCCTTTTATTGCATAGCTTTCAGCATGTTTGAGGGTTTGCTCAAAAATGTAGGTTCCATAATCAAATTTTGCTTGAGTACCCACTGCAAATATGAATCTTCCCAGTCCAACAGAGATGGTTGACTTGTGATTTGTTGAAACCCAGTTAGCAACACCTATTTTGTGCAAGATGGCAAATTTGACACTCAGTTTGCTGGCTGTGAGTTTTCTCTTCAGAGACCAATGCTTCACTTGCTTAGCAGTGATTGTTTGACAGATTTGGGTATCAGTTTCCTCAAGCTCTGGGTGAGCATCATCTGATATCCCTAAGAATCTGTTGATCACACTTGGAGAGAACTTCACTTTTCTCCCCCTTACATACACAGTCTTAAAATTAGCTGACTTACCATCCGCACAACCACTTGACAAGTTCACTATGAACTCCTTCACCAGCACATCATAACAGTTTGAAAACCTCACAACAGTCTTCATTAAACCGCCTCTTTGATCATATCAATAACCTCCTTGCACTCAAGGGCACTCTTATTCAGCTCCCTTTCCAGAGAAATCCTTTTCAAGCACACATATTTCCATCTGCCAGCATTCTCAGGGTGATGGAAGGAGATGTTATCAATGGCCACTTCAGGCACTTTGGGAAGTTTCCCAAGAGTTGGCTTCTTCCTTGGATGAATGTCTGAGACATTCACCTCAACGTCAAACTCAGAGTCTTGATCAGACTCTGAAGGTTCAGGTACCTTCCTCTTCTTCACAATTGGTGTTCTCTTGGGTCTAAAGCCACCACCAACAGTCTTCACCCTACTCTTCCTTGTAGAGGGTCCATCCTTGTTGTCCTTTTCAGCCTTATACACATCTTCAGCAACCTTTTTTTTTACAGGACTCTGAGAGGCAGCCTGTTTCCCTTTCCTTCTCATCATCCTCTTAGCAATGCTTGGATTGACATTGGCAATGAGGTCATTGTCTGAGAATTCTTTATCCAAGTCAATGACAGGGGGTTCCATAATATTTTCAGAATCTTTAACTAGAGAGTTTTCCAAGTTATCACCAATTGGTTTCTCTGGAGTTTCTTCTAGAATACTATCAGAGATATAATCAGCAGGATTCACAGGGGACTTATCAGCAACACACTTTTCTGGGGATTCTTCAAGAATTCCATCAGAAATATCATCTTCACTAACCACAGGGGGCTCTATAGTGGTATCATCAACACGAGCTTTAGGGTTGTTATCAGAAGTATCAACATTACACTTCACAGGGGAATCAACAGAGGATTCAGTAATAGGATCCACAGGGGTTTTCTTGACTTGATCATCAGATGTCTTGACATTCTCAGTGACATCTGGATCAGCTACTAAACTAGGGCTAGCAGATTTTTGGTTTAGAGGGACAGAAACCCCAGGCACATAGTGGTTTTCATTCAAGATCCTGGTTACTATCCTAGCAATGGCTTCATGCACATACCTAGAACCTTCTCTGTTTGCTATTTCAGGAGGAACAACGGAATATGGTTCAGAGGTCTTACCAGAAGGAGATGCTTGTGACCTTCGTGCATTCCTGGTGCGAAGTTTCTTGACCTTCTCAGGGTCAGTTGCCATTCCACGTAGTGGGGTAACCTTCAGTGCTTCAACCTGCATGGCTTCAACATTTGCCCTAATCTCAGACATGGTGGGAGATGAAGAACCAGAATCTTGAGATGATGAGGAGGACGAGGACAGGTTCTGTTGAGACATCTTGAGGAAGGCAAGAAAAATACCACAGAGAGTTTGAGAGCTTTTGTTGATGAAATGGCAAGAGAGACTTTCAAAAGAAGAAACTGAAATATATATATGCCTCTTCCTATTCTTGGACTTTTGAAAAACAAGAGGAAAATAATTAATTACTCCACTTAGAATTAAATGAAATAAAAAGTCTCTTCCATTCCCGGTTGTGAGCAATTTTAATTGCTACACCTCATATTGGCAATACCCACTTGCCCCTTAAATTCTCAAACCGACTAGCATCAAGAGCTTTAGTAAAATGTCACCATTGAAGTTCAAGGCTACATGCTCCAATTTAATCACTTTCTTCCATAAGGTCTCGATGAAGTGATGTCTAATGTCAATGTGCTTAGTCCCACTGTGTTGTATAGGATTCTTTGAAATATTAATAGCACTCAGTTGTCACAAAGACAATGTCATGACATCCTGTGACATTGTACTCAACAAGATCCGCTTCATCCGACTATCCGAGAACAACTCGCTACCACTACTATGTATTCACCAAAGAAGGACAAGGATTACGCTTTGTTTCTTGCTGAACCAAGAAACAAGATTGTTTCCCAAGAAGAAGCATCCTCCAGAAGTGCTTTTTCTATCATCAGCACTACCAGCCCAATCAGCATCACAATAGCCAGACAGAATTGGTTCACATCCATGAGAATACAAGATACCATAATTGCAAGTTCCACTCACATACTTCGTAATTCTTTTCACCGATTGATGTGACTCACTTTAGGTTCACGGTATCTTGCACATACCCCAACAAAGAATGCAATGTCGTCTCTGGTCATATACAACAAGCTTCCTATCATGCTTCTATACAATCTTTGATCAACATTTTCTCCACTTGTGTCTTTGGACAACTTTAAATGAGTAGGAGCAGGAGTCCTTTTATGGCTGGCATTCTCCATTCCAAATTTCTTGACAATATTCCTTGCATACTTGCTCTGTGAAAGAAATGTTGAGTCTTTCATCTGTGTGACTTGCAGTCCAAGAAAGTAAGTCAATTCTCCCATGAGGCTCATTTCAAACTCAGCTTGCATTTGGTTGGCAAAATGCCTCACCATTGTGTCTGACATTCCTCCAAATACTATGTCATCAACATAAATTTGAGCCACCATTATCTTTCCTCCTTCATCCTTGACAAAGAGGGTTTTATCCAAGGCTCCTTTCCTATATCCTTTGTCAGTAAGGAACTTGGTCAGGCTTTCATACCAAGCCCTAGGAGCTTGCTTCAGACCATATAGGGCTTTCCTCAACTTGTAGACATGATCAGGAAAATTTGGATCCGAAAATCCTTTAGGCTGCTCTACATATACCTCCTCATTCAAGTTGCCATTTAGGAAGGCACTTTTCACATCCATCTGAAACAATTTGAATTTCAGAATTTAAGCAACTCCTAGTAATAGTCTGATTGATTCCAGCCTAGCCACAGGAGCAAAAGTCTCATCAAAATCAATCCTTTCAACTTGAGTGTATCCCTGAGCAACAAGTCTTGCTTTATTTCTGGTGACAACACCTTCTGCATCAGACTTGTTCTTGTAGATCCACTTTGTGCCAATGATGTTTGTTCCTTCTGGTCTAGGAACTAACTCCCACACTTCATGTTGCTTGAACTGGTTTAATTCATCTTGCATTGCTCCAATCCAGTATTCATCAGTTAGAGCCTCTTTGACATTCTTTGGCTCAATCTTTGACACAAAGCAAGAGTTTGAGACAATTTCTCTGGATCTTGTAATGACACCACAGTTAGGATCTCCAATGGTGAGTTCTTTTGGATGATCTTTCTGAATTCTGATGGAAGGATCTTTGTTAGCTTCCTCTTGTTCAGACTTTGGTGAAGTAGGGACAGGCACATCATCCTTATCAGACACTTGTGGTGATATCTCAAACAATGTCTCAACATCATATGTGACATTTTTTTCCTGATGGTGATCATGAACTATGACATTAATAGACTCCATCATAACTTTAGTCCTGGAGTTGAATACTCTATATGCTCTGCTGTTTGTAGAGTATCCCAGAAAAATGCCTTCATCACTTTTAGAGTCTATCTTTCTCCTTTGATCACGATCTGTCAGAATATAACATTTGCTACCAAAAAACATGGAAATATTTCACAGTAGGTTTTCTTCCCTTCCATATTTCATACAGGGTGGAAGATGTTCCCTTTCTTAAGGTGACCCTTTGTGAACATAGCAGGTTGTATTCATAGCTTCAGCCCAAAAATGAATAGGAAGTTTCTTAGCATGAATCATTGCTCTGGCAGATTCCAGTATAGTCCTATTCTTCCTTTCCACAACTCCATTTTGTTGAGGAGTTATAGGAGAAGAGAACTCATGATTGATTCCTTCTGAGGAACAGAATTCATCAAACTTGTTGTTCTCAAATTCCTTTCCATGATCACTTCTTATTCTGACAATGCAGCCTTCCTTTTCTCTTTGAAGTCTTTTGCATAATTCTTTAAAGACATCAAACATATCAGATTTTTCCTTGATGAAGTTTATCCAGGTAAATCTAGAGAAATCATCCACAACAACATAAGCATATCTTTTTCCACCAAGACTCTCAACCTGCATAGGCCCCATCAAATCCATGTGCAGCAGCTCTAGCACCTTAGAAGTGGTCATATGTCTTGACATTGGATGTGACATTTTGGTTTGCTTTCCAACCTAACATTCACCACAGACTCTCCCTTCATCAATATGAAGTCTTGGAATCCCTCTGACAGCCTCCATGGATATGATCTTTTTCATCCCTCTAAGATGCAAATGACCAAGTTTTTGGTGCCACAATTTCACCTCCTTTTCATCCTTGGCTGTAGAACACACAGAAGATAGGTTGGTGTTCTCAGACTCCCACATGTAACAGTTGTCCTTTGATCTGACTCCTCTCATAACCACTTCTTGTTTTTCATTGATTACAAGACATTCAGACCTGGTGAAGTTGACTTTGAATCCCATATCACATAGTTGACTTATGCTTATGAGATTAGCAGTCAGGCCTTTTACCAGCAACACTCCATTTAGGTTTGGAACTCCAGAACAGTCTATGTTTCCAACACCTTTGATTTCTCCTTTGGCTCCATCCCCAAAAGTAACAAAACTGGTAGAATATGGTTTGACACCATTCAGAAGGTTCTTGATTCTAGTCATGTGCTTAGAACATCCACTGTCAAAGTACCAGTCTTCCTTGGCAGAAACTCTAAGGGAAGTGTGAGCTATCAAAGCTGCAGTCTTTCTTCTTCCACTGTTGAGTGTATGGTACCTTGTTGGTCTTAGGCTTGACATAAGGAACCTGATTAGGATATCCGTGTAGTCTATAGCAAAAAGGCTTTATGTGTCCAAATTTCCCACAATAATGACATCTCCATCTTTGAAACTTTTTCTTCATGTTTCTCTGATCTTGATGTTGAACCCAATGTTGTGACATCTGCTTTGACATTGGTTTATTAGGTCTGTTCTTCTTTTTGTTATCAGCAAATTTCTTTGCATCCACATATCCTGAGCCAGACCTATTTCCTGCCTTATGTTGTGACATCTGCTTTGACATTGATTTGCCAGGCCTGTTCTTCTTCTTGTCACCAATAGGTTTCTTTGCAGCCTCATATCCCAGACCATGCTTATTTCCTACATTCTGTCCAAGCTGAAGGATTTCCTCTAACTTATCAGTACCAGATGTCAGCATCTTGACAGACTTAGACATCTGATCAAGTTCGGAGTTCAACACTATAATTTCACTGTTGAGGTGACTTATAGTAGCAGTGTTTTCCTTCTTCTCAGCCTCCAAATTCACATTTTCAGCTTCCAACTTCACAATCATCTTTTTCTGTTTCTCATTCTGCTTACATACTTCACCACTTCTTATACACAGCTTCTTGTAGGTTTCAGCAAGCTCTTCAAATGTCACTTCCTCATCACTAGAATCATTATCAGAATTGCACACCAGAGAGCAGTGACAAGTTTGGTCGCTTCTTCTTCGATTCACTTCCCGAGTCACCATCGACCAAGTGACGCCATTCCTTTCTTTTGTTTCTTTAGAAAGGTAGGACATTCACCTCTAATATGCCCATATCCTTCACAACCATGACACGGATTCTCGCTTTGACTTCCTTTCTTCCGACTTGGATCTTCTTGAGTCATAAGATCTCGCTAATGTCGATGGAATGTTCTTGACATTGACCTGACTTGGGATCAATTCTCTTGATAAGTTTGTTGAATTGTCTTCCAAGCATAGCTATAGCTTCAGATATCTTCTCTTCATCATCATCCTTGCATTCCTCTACGGTATTGGATACAAGGACTATGCTCTTGTTCTTTCTGTCAACATTTTCACCGATTCCCATCTCAAATGTCCAAGAGATCCAACAAGTTCTTCAACTTTCAAGGTGCCGATATTCCTCTATAGCATCACTTTCATTGCAAACCTTTAGGCAAGGATCCGAGAATTTTCTCACCAGCTTTTCTTCCGACATCTTTTCTCCCAAAGGTTCTCGAGGTGTTGGCAATCTCCAAGATATTCATGTGAAACTCATGAATGGTCTCATCTTCCTTCATCTTCAAATTCTCAAATTTGGTAGTGAGCATCTGAAGTCTTGACATCTTCACCTTGGATATCCCCTCATGAGTAGTTTTGGGAGTGTCCCAAACATCCTTGGCCAGCTCACATTCATGTACTAGTCTGAAGATATTTCTGTCAATTCCATTGAATAAGGCATTCAATGCTTTAGAGTTGCCCAGTGCTAGCTCTTCTTCTTCTTTGCTCCATTCTTCCTCAGGTTTCAAGACAGTAATCCCATCTTTCTCAAGCTTGGTGGGATGTTTCCATCCTTTGTCAACAGCTCTCCAATCTTTAATATCCAGTGACCTCAAAAAAGCAACCATACGAGGTTTCCAGTAATCATAATTAGATCCATCCAGTATGGGTGGTCTACCTCCAAATCTTCCTTCCTTATCCATAACGCCAGAAACTATTATCCCTAAATCTCACCCAGAAATAACAGGCAGGGTGCCTGCTCTGATGCCAATTGAAAGTCCTGGCAGCAGATACGTGATGTCATTGAGAATGTTATGACACAAGATTCGACACTGCTAACAATTCACACAAGAATTCAAACAAAGAAAGAACACAATAAATTGTTTACCGGCTTGTGTAACTACACCTACATCTGGGGGCTACCAAGCCAAGGAGGAAATTCACTATTAGTAGAATTAATTCAAGAATAAACCAACCAGTTTATCTCCTTCACTTAAAACCTACCCAATGCAACTTCAATCTAATTCCTACTTAGACCTGAGTTCCTACTCACTCCCCCTCAATCACAGCAGTGATATCAACCTATTGATTAATTGAATTGTGAAGACAATCTTCAATAAACAAACTTGATCCTGCTTCAAAGCTTTAATCAAGAGACACAACACTCGTGCTTCAAAACTTTGAGTGATAAACAACCCTTACAACCAAATCCTAGTCCAAGGCACTTATCAATTGATAATTGCTTGGCTCACAAGAGTAACTAGAGTTACACAAAATACAACCTGCTAAATCTTTAATACAGTCCAGAGGCGCAGCCGCAGAGTAAGGGTTCTATTCCTATTATAGAAGCAGTCCTGTAACTTTAGTTTTGGGTTTCCATAATAATAGCTAGGATTCACTTAATTAATCCTAAAGACTTGGTCTTTTTAACAACCAATTTAGGTTTAACTAAGATTAACCAATTTGCCACGTGAGCATGTAATCTAATAACATAAAACAATAATAAAACAGCTCAACAAACTTCCTGAAAACTCTCAGAAAAAGATTCTGCAAAGAATGTCACACGTAATGTCATAACATCGGTTAGGACATCATTCAATCTTCTGCCGAATTCCAGCACAGTACTTGCTTCCAGTTCTAAGCTGTTGATAACACGAATTTATATAACATATTTGACGTAATTTTCATAGATAATATTACTATTTTTATTTAATTATTCTATTTTATTTCCGTATTATGTTGGTATTTCTTTCGTTTCAGGTATTTGCATTAAATAAAGATTAATTGAGCAAAGGAATAAAATCGAGGAAAAATCGGATTAAAAAGATAAAGAAATGAAGCAAAGAGGTAACAATAGTAAAAGGATGGGTAAAAGAAGGAGAAAACAATTATACAAGCCAAGCGAGCAAAGCCCAAAAGAGCAAAGCCCAACAAGCCAAGCCAAGAAGCGTGACGCGGGGCCCACAAGCTGTGACAACCGTCACAGATGTGAGACGACCGTCTCACTTTCCTCACTAAGGTGGAGGCGCCCGCCTCCCACTCTGGGCCCACTGTCCTCAACTTTGGAGACCCACGTCTCCTATTCCTTTGGTGAAGTGAGACCCACGTCTCACACTCCCAGCTTCTCTCCCACGTTCTCCCACGTTTTGGCAGTTTGTACACACGATCAAGCAGTTCTTGCACACGTTCCCCACTAGCTTCGTATGAAATTGGAAAAGGGTAGTTACAAGTGAAGGCTATAAATACACCTTCAAGCATTCAGTGCAAGGGTCGGAGATTTTCTTCCCGAACAACCGTTACTTCGTTTTTCTTTCATTTATTTTCTTTTCAGCTTTTATACTTTTATTTTCTATTTCAGTTTCTTGTTTAGTTTTTATTTTAGTTTTAAGTTTTTGTAATTTTCTCACAACAATTTCTACACCGGAAATTGTTGTGTAATTTTCACTGATCTAACCTTACGTTAGATCTAGTGCTTTTTATTCTTTGTCATGATTTTTCTTTTCGATTCAAGAAGTCTCCGAGCAGATCCAACCGACCTGTGGTGGAATGCTCGTTTATTTCGAAGAACGAGATTATTCAAGTATTATTATTTCCAGGTTCTTAATACAATTGTTTTATTTTATTTAATATTGTTGCTCGATATTTATTTATTTAATTATGGGAATGTTTAAATATATTGAACCTTATTATTTAAGCATGTCCGAATTAATAAATATGTCCGGCTAAACCGTTTAGGTATCGGTAAGTAATAGTAGTAAAAGTAGGAATTAAATTGTTTCTAAGCTAAAATATTAATTAACACAATTTCTGGTTATGACTTTTTATAATTAAAATCCATCTTTTCGTTACGAAAGTAAGATAAGTAGAATAGGTTAGGATCGAGACCACGAAAGTGTGAGGTTTTAACCGGATAGCTAAAGTTAGGCATTTGATTTAAATACAGTGAAAGCGCTTTAAAACAAATTAGAATTAATTAAGTTTCCAAAAAGTATGTTCTAAACACTTATAGGCTAGCGAAAGCAGGTATAGGGCTTTAGACGTGTAATCCGAGATAAGACCACGAAAGTGTGAGATGAGGGTTTTTAAACTGATTAATTCTACAGATAAATTAAGTTAACTATCTTTATACGCTTAGGTTCAATTTAACCCGCTTAGGTTCACTACGTTACATACCGATATCCATTTTATTTATATTTCTATTTTTCCTTAAACCAAAATCTAAAAGAATTATTCACCTTAGCTGTATACCGTAACTTAGGATAACAATAGATCGATTTATAGTCTCTGTGGGTTCGATATCTTTTTAAAACTACGCGATAGGACAGTGCACTCGCGGTCTCCCGATTAATATTCGATAAAGTCCTACGATCAAGTTTTTGGCGTCGTTGCCGGGGAATATTTAACTCGATATTGTAACTCTGGTGTTACACCGTATAGACTAAGGCACCTTTACCTTATTTACTATGTATAGCCCAAATTTTTCCTACGCCCATTATTAGTATTTTGAGGAACCACAAGAATCCCATAAATCTGATCTTGAAATACTGATGGAAGATTTCAATGCTTCACAAACCTACTCTTACCCAAATTACCTCCAAAACTACCAATCCCCACATTTTGAGGAACCACAAGAAACTTATAATTTCAACCAAACTTTTCCTCAACCCAATTTTCTCTACAATCATCAAACCCAATATTTTGAAGAATCACCAGAACCATATAAATCTGATATCGAAATATTGATGGAAAATTTTAATGAAACATCTAGGATGATAGAACGCTTCGGGGAAACGCAAAAAGAAACTTTAACTTACTTCCAAGACTCTGAAGAATCACAAGATTTTAACTTCGAAACACCAATAGAGGATTCAGATGAGATGATAACTAACTCTAGGTTAGAGTCTATGATTGAACACTTTGTAGAGACACAAACTATCCAAAATGAAGAAGTAAGAAAACAAAGTCTTCAAAATAATGAAACCCTTAGCCAACTAAGCATTATGGTTGAATCACTCGCGATTCACAACATTGGTTTAGAAACTCAAATCTCCTAACTCGAACAAAACCTTCTAGGACCTTTACCCGAGAAAGATATGGATGTTGAAACAACCATTATAGAAAAATTATTTGAAAACCTAGAAAGTGATGATGAGTTTGAAGAGAGTGATATTGCGACCGAGGAAAGTTCTGACGAGAAAATAGTGGAGATTGAGACAGATTCACCAACGCTGTTCGAAAAGGAGGTTGTAAAAGAGGTAGAAGAGGAAGCGCATATAGTTATCTCAAATCACTACACCCCACTGATTCCTGTCCCAAAATTTTTTATGGAAACTCCGGTAGACTCCAAATTTAAAACGTATGCTGCGGTATTAAATAATATCCACATTAATTCACCACTATTTGAAGTCTTGCCTAAAAAGCGAAAATTAGAGGACCATAAAATTAAGGATATAATTACCGTTAAGAGGGTAAGGTTAACTTATGAGGCGATGGATGAAATCACTAAGCCCGAAATTGAAAAACTTATACTTAGGATAAATCCAGAACCACTACCAAAACGTCGAAAGAATAAACCACCCTACAAACGTAAGAAAAGAAAAGGTGAGGGATATGTGAGATGGCTTGATAAGTGGCCATGGAAAATCAACGAGTAGTCGTTCTAGTTTCTAATTTTAAATTTTCTTTTTCGTATTTTCATTTTTTCTATTTTATGTTGAGTTTTAAATTTTTACTCGATTATTGGTTGCACCCCTTCTTCTGATGCGTTTGAACTACTTCCCCAAAATACTGATAATTATATTCAATTAAATAACCTGCATTAATATTTATATAATAATTGAATATTCTAACTATCGTATTCTTCTATTAATATACAGAATTAATACTTCCCAATATTTATTATATTAATTATAAAGCATTATATACTAGTATTATATATATATTATTAAAATTAAAATTCTAGTATTATATATATACTATTAAAATTAAAATTCTAGAATTATTTATAATATTTATATATGCAAGTATATAATAAGTGTGCATGTGTTTTCTTGAGATACATTTAAGATTTCCTGCCAATTCATCACATGCATATCTCGTTCCACTGCCCAAGACGGTCGTTTCATTTTCCCCATGCTTGCTGCTATGAGACAGACGCCTCAGGCATTTGTCTCCTCCTTGAGACGGACGCCTCCTGCTTGTTCTGCATGCATTCTACTTTCCGTCCTTGAGACGCCCGCCTCGCTTGTTCCCTATAATTTTCACTTTTTCGAGACGCCCGCCTCCTGTTTCTGCATGCATGCAAATTTTTTGAGACCCCCGCCTCAGCTCGTGTCTCCCATACGCGTGAGATTCTCTTCTGATTTTTCTTGACTGATTGTTTTGTCTATTTCCTTCTTTTTCCACATCCAATATAACTCTTATTCATATTCTTCCATTAATCATAATAATTTCTTTTCATCTCCCAACATAACTCCTATTCAACCATTACTTTATTATACCATTAACTAAAATATTCATTCCATTTCCCACCATCAATTCAAATTCAAACTTCTCCCTCCTCATTTCCCAACATACCATTATTTTTATTTATTCCTCTTCACTCTAAATCAACTATAAATACTCTTCCATTCTTCCTTCCATTTCACAACCACTACTCATAAACCTTCTTTCACACATTTCCATTTTCTCCCATTTTATCCTTCATCCTCTATTCTTACTATGGCTCCACGAAACAATCAACGTCAAGTTAAACCAGACCGACCACCACCCGACCTATCCAATATTATTTTCCGAGATAGAGACGACGGCCAACAACGCACAAAATATCTCAAATTCTATACCCGTTCGGTCGTCCCTACAAAATATGTAGGTTCGGAGTGTTTGGAAACCTTAGGAATGACCGATAGCATCAACTTCATGCTCACTAACACCGGTTTACTCAGTCTCTGCACCAACCCATATCCAACCTATGAACCACTCATGCTTGAATTTCTTAGTTCTTTTTCCTACACAACACCTACCGACGATCCTTACACAACCGGCAATGCTAACTTTCGCATGTTCAACCAAGAGTATTCTCTTGATCAAGAAAGGGTCGTCGAGCTTCTACATTTTACTCGGGGTGAGCATGTTCATTACAAACCGTTCGACGATGACGGCGATTTTTGTTGGGATCAAATCGGCTTCGCCCTATGGAATGATCTTACCGGTCAACCCACGGAAAGTTGGCGAGATCTCTATGCTTCCCACGTCCATAATCCCGCATTAAGGTACTTTCACCGCATACTTGCTAACACCATTTTTGGTAGGACCAATAATCACAAGGTCAACCAAAATGAGTTGTTTCTCATTTTTTGTGCCCTCAATGGTCATGTTGTCAACGCCGCACCCTTCTTGCTCAACCACATTCATACATGCGTCAACGCAGCAGGTACAAATCCATTCATTTTTAGTGGCATCATCACATCTTTAGCATATGCTTTAGGCCTTTCCGCCGAGCTATTTTCTTTGTCACAATATATGATGCCAGCCAATCTACTTGATGTCATCTATTGTCGTGATTCTCACATCATATCTCCTAGACAAGATGGCCGGTTTACATTAATGATTAATCATCGTCAAATACCCGGTGTTGTGTTACCCTGTCCCAATCAAATCGACGTCCGAGTCCGTGCTAATTGGCGTTTTTCTCTCGATGCACCTGCCGCACAACAACAAGAAAATCCAGCTGCACATTTCGCGGCTATGCAGGCTCATATGAATCGTCAAGATCTCCTGTTCCACGCCATGCAACAAACCCAAGCTGAGACTATACGTCTCGTACAAGAAATGCGACGCGAACACCAAGAATATGCTTTTCGCAATGATCGTAACTTCGAAGCATTGCAAGCTCGCATAGCGGATGCGCTTAAGCTTAATGATTCTGATTCCGACCGGCGTCGACGACCTCGTACTAGAGGTAGAGGAGCAAGTGGACAACATTTTCCGAGCGACGAGTGACCCCCCTTTTTCTTTCTGATTTCTCCTGGTTCTTTCGCATTGAGGACAATGCTTACTTTAAGTTTAGGGGAGTCAGAACATTTCTTTGTTCGTTTTTATTTTCTTTGCTCTAGTTAGTATTTCCTTTCTGTTTCTTTTTCCATGTATTGCAAAATTTCCATTTAATAAAATACATGTTTATGTAATTTTAGTCTCTTATGTTTAAATTTCGTGCTTATTCGAATTCCTCCTTTTTCTTGAGCCATAACGAAAAATTCAAACGCTATATTAACATATTCAACTAGTATTAAGATTGCTTATTTTTATAAATAAGAACTCGAGCGCGACCAAAACAAAATTATTATCGTCATAACACTTCAAAAACCCCAACGCGTTAGATTAGTTTAAGTACTTATTATAGCAACACCTTAAGACTTAGTTTTAAAGTAATCCTGAGTAGTTTATAAAAGCAGTCGGCACCGCCTTAAACGACAAACTACGTGGAGGATCGATGAATATAAGTGATTGATCAAGAGTTTTTAAGAAATTTTTATTAGACGATGCACTTATTAAGTTAGATGGTCCTTACCAGATCATTTAATCCAACAGTTGCAGAAACTATAAAATATTTATGCAAACGACCATTATGAATTGGTTCAGTTGTTTCTGGTGTTGAACTTGGTAGGGCCGACGACGGTCCGATCCCCCGCAATTTGTAATTGGATAAAGGAGTACCAAATATAAGTACCAGAACTCCAAGTTGGATTATAAAGATCAAAGTCACTAACCGATTACTCCACTATATGCGCGTAAGATAAAGGGCTTAATGTGATTGCGCAAGAATGAAAACGGGTGAAACGAAACGAAAGTGTTAGGTCGAGTTATAATTCATGACTTAATTTGGTCTGCATAAATGAGGTTACCTAGTGTTATTACGGTAATTTTGGTGTCGAAGTCTGTACTTGAGTTATCCAACAAAGAAGTGAATAGCAACCGAATACGAATTGAATTGTGTTATATATCTGCGTTTGACATATGCTAAATTGATTTTTCATTTTTACTTTTTGCTTGAGGACAAGCAAAGGTTTAAGTATAGGGGAGTTTGATAACACGAATTTATATAACATATTTGACGTAATTTTCATAGATAATATTACTATTTTTATTTAATTATTCTATTTTATTTCCGTATTATGTTGGTATTTCTTTCGTTTCAGGTATTTGCATTAAATAAAGATTAATTGAGCAAAGGAATAAAATCGAGGAAAATCGGATTAAAAAGATAAAGAAATGAAGCAAAGAGGTAACAATAGTAAAAGGATGGGTAAAAGAAGGAGAAAACAATTATACAAGCCAAGCAAGCAAAGCCCAACAAGCCAAGCCAAGAAGCGTGACGCGGGGCCCACAAGCTGTGACGACCGTCACAGATGTGAGACGACCGTCTCACTTTCCTCACTAAGGTAGAGGCGCCCGCCTCCCACTCTGGGCCCACCGTCCTCAACTTTGGAGACACACGTCTCACACTCCCAGCTTCTCTCCCACGTTCTCCCATGTTTTGGCAGTTTGTACACACGATCAAGCAGTTCTTGCACACGTTCCCCACTAGCTTCGTATGAAATTGGAAAAGGGTAGTTACAAGTGAAGGCTATAAATACACCTTCAAGCATTCAGTGCAAGGGTCGGAGATTTTCTTCCCGAACAACCGTTACTTCGTTTTTCTTTCATTTATTTTCTTTTCAGCTTTTATACTTTTATTTTCTATTTCAGTTTCTTGTTTAGTTTTTATTTTAGTTTTAAGTTTTTGTAATTTTCTCACAACAATTTCTACACCAGAAATTGTTGTGTAATTTTCACTGATCTAACCTTACGTTAGATCTAGTGCTTTTTATTCTTTGTCATGATTTTTCTTTTCGATTCAAGAAGTCTCCGAGCAGATCCAACCGACCTGTGGTGGAATGCTCGTTTATTTCGAAGAATGAGATTATTCAAGTATTATTATTTCCAGGTTCTTAATACAATTGTTTTATTTTATTTAATATTGTTGCTCGATATTTATTTATTTAATTATGGGAATGTTTAAATATATTGAACCTTATTATTTAAGCATGTCCGAATTAATAAATATGTCCGGCTAAACCGTTTAGGTATCGGTAAGTAATAGTAGTAAAAGTAGGAATTAAATTGTTTCTAAGCTAAAATATTAATTAACACAATTTCTGGTTATGACTTTTTATAATTAAAATCCATCTTTTCGTTACGAAAGTAAGATAAGTAGAATAGGTTAGGATCGAGACCACGAAAGTGTGAGGTTTTAACCGGATAGCTAAAGTTAGGCATTTGATTTAAATACAGTGAAAGCGCTTTAAAACAAATTAGAATTAATTAAGTTTCCAAAAAGTATGTTCTAAACACTTATAGGCTAGCGAAAGCAGGTATAGGGCTTTAGACGTGTAATCCGAGATAAGACCACGAAAGTGTGAGATGAGGGTTTTTAAACTGATTAATTCTACAGATAAATTAAGTTAACTATCTTTATACGCTTAGGTTCAATTTAACCCGCTTAGGTTCACTACGTTACATACCGATATCCATTTTATTTATATTTCTATTTTTCCTTAAACCAAAATCTAAAAGAATTATTCACCTTAGCTGTATACCGTAACTTAGGATAACAATAGATCGATTTATAGTCTCTGTGGGTTCGATATCTTTTTAAAACTACGCGATAGGACTGTGCACTTGCGGTCTCCCGATTAATAGACGATAAAGTCCTACGATCAGCTGTACTTAAACATCCTTCTTATGTAGAATTTATCTTCAACTCTGAATGTCATGACATCTATCAAGACATTGTCATATCCTAGTTTTACCAAAAAATTAATGCCAACATAAAAGCACTTACACCTAGAAAGAACCTTTTCCATGTAAGTCTCGGCGATGTACCAGATGAATGTGTTGTGAGACGAATAAGTCTTATAGTCATGATTGTTGAGAACATGAGCGTAGAAGGCAAAGGTGTTGTATTGGATGAAGAGACTTTTGGACGAAGTCGTAGGGTTCAACCAAGAATGAATGTAAGGAACATTCGACCCCTCGTTGGTAGAAGACGTGAGGCATCTGTTGTCATGGTTATCGGAAGGAATTCGAGGGAGAATTCTATTTAAGGGGTTGGGGAATGTAACATCCCAATATGTATATCACTATGTATGAGAAGTTGTATAATTATGTTTGGGAAATTATTAAGAAGTAAAAGAAGAACTAAGCTAGTAACTAAACTAGTTAGTATTGGACCGAATGGCAAACTTATAATATTGGCATGATTAAAGGGCAAGATAGTCATTAAGCACCCATTTCATGTGTTATTAAGGCCTTGTTTGGATAGAGAGTTATAACAATCAGAATTTATAATTAGAAACAAAGAGAAAGAAGAAGGAACTCATGTCAAGCTTCCATTTTCGCAACCTTGGAGAAGCCTCTACAAAACAGGTGATAACTTTCTGCTCATAACTTCGATTAACCTGATTCTTGACTTTTCGGAAATCTCACGAAATTCTATTCGATTTGCATATATGGTTTGTGTTCTGCATGTTCGTGATAAGTGAGATAAACGCGTTTGATGTTAAGGGTTTGATGTTGATTTTGGTGAAAAATCTGGGTACGGGATTTCTTGATCAGCCCCACTAATCAGGCTGTATGTTTTTACACGTAACTCCGATTTAAGAAATTCTTGAACTTCTGGAATATACAAGATATTCCCTTCAATTTGATATATTGATTCGTGATTATAGATTATGTATTGAAGGAGAAAAACCTGTTTGAAGTTTGATGAATCTTGCTGGAAATTAGAAGAAGGGCATTACGGGATTGTTGATGATGGAGATGGAATTTTGAGCATGAGAATAGTTATTTTGCTGTTGGATGATATATTGATCTCCAAAAAAAACTAAGGTGAGTCTCTTAGTTAGAGACTTGGGGAAATTTTGGGGTTTGAGAAAAGAATTGGGATTTCGGGTTGTGATTAATTGTTGATGCATGTTGGTATTTAATGATGAATTGTATGCTCTATTATTGTTTTCGTATTGTGACATCATGGGTACCCTGTTGGAAATGATTGAATGGGGTTTTGGGACTCCATTGCAGCTCTATTCTAGAACTCAGTTTTGTAGAAAACGCAGACCGCGCTTAGCGCGGTATTGGGGCTTAGCGCGCCCTGAAGCCTTCTGGAAAAAAATGAATTATTTTCCCCAGACCGCGCTTAGCGCGGCCCGGATCGGGCTAAGCGCGAAACGTTCTGTCCTAAACCCTTTTTATTGAAATAAGTAGAGTGTTCCTGGACTTTAATCCCTTCCAATGGTTCCTTTAGCCTAGTAATCCTTTAATAAACATAGGATAAGTAATAAATTGGAATTTTAACGATTATTCTACTTCGACCGATTTTCGGTGATGACTTCATCCAATTTGTCTATGACTCGTATGTTATTAAAATGAGTATTATAATGATCTATGCCTGATTTATGATATAATGTGTTGATTTGATATGCATGATGAATTGAACCTTAATTTCCCTTCGTTCCGGTTGAACATTCGAAAGACTTGTTTGGTGGCTTGTTAGCCTTGGTGTGTGCCCTTGCGGCTTGTTGAATACTATGATTTGGAATATACTTGAATTGGAGTAGAACCAAACTTCCAGGTGGTAAATCCTGTTTGATATTGTTGGCCAATTGCGCCTTGACTATTTTATTCTATTTCTACACATGAGCTACCAAAGGCGATGTGCATATGGGGTCCTTTATGGCGTCTCCCACTAGTGCCTCATCAGTATTCTTGGTATTGGTGGGTGTGTGATGCCACGTAGGCTACGTCACCAGATTACTTACCATATAGTGATGTCATGTAGACAATGTCACTAGGCTTTCGCCCGGTGGCGTGTACGTTCGAGACGGCATGTTGCACTTGGTTACTCATCGGCATAAATAGGATGAATACCATTGCGGTGGAGCAGGATAGGGGTTTTGAGGCGTTTCCCACCTGGTTACCCACTTGCGTGCTTGGTGATGGGCGATGTGATGCTACATAGGCAATGTCACACAGAGTACCCATCTCGGATGGAATTCCATTTAGGAATGATCTGATTTCATCATGTGGTGTGCTTATGCAAGTCTCTCGATAACATATATACCAGGGTCTCACCGAGGGTGTTATATTTGTTAGCCTGGGCAGATAGGTATAACTCCTGGATTCCTCACATATGGATGTGGGTCTGCATATTATGTGGTATGTTATTTGTGTTGTCACCCCAATGGTTAGTTATGGGACTTCCACTGGTGGTGTTTCCCTTGTTTGTACTTGCACCGTGACGTGAGATATAACCCCGAGTTCTAGGTGAATCTGTTATTTATGCATGTATCCTGTAGAACCGAGCATACCCTTAGGATAGGGAGGCTCACTGAGATTTAGTAATCTCACCCCAATCCTCTTATTATTTTTCAGGAACAGGTTATAAGTGGTAGAATTATTAGTTGATCGATTTCAAAGACTGCAGATGTGCAAGGCATGAAGACCTTATCAGATCTTATCTTTCCGTTGTGCGATGAAGAAGACAAGATGTATTGGATATGTTCTGGTGGAGAATTGTGTTGTATTCAGTTTTAATTTCTTGTCTTTTTCATCTAGTTGTATGTTTCTTATACCATAATTAGCATCACTACATATTATTCTAGACATATATGTACGGGGTGTTACAGAAAACTTGTTAACTTTTCTCTTAGTATTACAAAATCAAAAATGGTGGTGTGATATATTTATTGTATTTGTCCCAACACCTTAGATGTTGGAAAAAATTTTGCCCTTCCCAAATCCGTCATAAATCATCTAGAGGTTGCAGTTTATTAGTCTATCATATTTTGCTGCGTTGTTTCAGTGTTGTCTAGAATTGTTAAAGGTTGCATCTCCGAGGATATAGATCAATGTGATGAACAGTGATATATATGAAAGGAGTATAATTGCTTGACTTTCCACTAAAGACATTAGTTGAGTAAGTTGGATAACTCTTAGAAGGTGAAGCTCAGATGGTTGCAATGTTTCAGCATTGTCAGTTGATCGTGAAGCTGTCAGTGTTGAGTTATCATTGTGTGTGATGTAGATGTTTTGGATGTTGATAGAAGATGAATTTTTGTGGATTTTATGGTTGAAATCATATAAATGACTATCGAATGTCGTGGATGTTGTTGGGTGTTTGTGAATCGCAAGTAAGAGCCGTAACTCGAAGATATGAGTATTTTTAGTGGAAGGTTATAAGAGGAGTGGAATTTCAGGAAGAAAAATAGCAGGATTCTGATACTGCAAAGCGAAAACCGGTTTCTAGCTTTAGAGAAACCGATTTCCTGATCAAAATTTGCGAAGAATGGCTATTGATATTATGGAAATCGGTTTCCAGTATTGGGGGAAACCGATTTCCTGAAGTTGACAGCATTTTTCTCAAAACTTGTAAAATTCATAACTTGAGTTTTGGACATTCGATTTGAGTTTCGTTCAAAGCGTTAGAGAGCTAACGTAATGAACTTTGTTTTAAAAATGGTTCCAACACCTGGAAGTAATTTATTTATCACGTGGTGATGTTGGAGGAGAGACAAAGTTGTTGTTGATCTCGTTCTTGGTACAAAACTTGTTCCTATGGCTCCGTACAGGATGTCCGTTCAGAGTTGGAAGAATTGGAGGAGCTATTGGAGATGTGTGGATAAGTAGATTTATAAAACCAAGTGTATCATTTTGGGAGCTCTGATTTCATTGGTTAAGGAGAAATAAAGTAGTACGAAATTGTATGTGGATTATCATAATTGATTAAAGTAGTGATTGAGATTAAATATTCACTTCAAAGAATTGACAGTATAATGGACCAATCGCTAGGTGTGTATTGAGGGAAATCTAATTCAATCTAAGCCAGAATATAGGCATGATGAATTGCGATGTGGATTTCGGCATTGAAAGTGAGGAAAATTTATGTTAAGTTGTCACGGTGTAAATTAAAGTTTGAGGAGGTGAGTTTTATTGAGTATTCTATTTTGGGTGGTGGTAAATATAGATCCATTCCAAGTAGATTTAGTTCTATATTATGAGGCTCTGAACTTAGTTCCAGAGACCAAAATCTTTTTGGACATAAATGGAATTTGTCGCTGACGAGGTGAAGAATGATATGTTGTTAATAAATAAGATGTTGGTATTAGTAAGGATACGAAGGAATTGGAGAAACACATAGAAGAGAAGTTTATGCCAATTGAGAATGGTCAGAGTGGAGAAATATTTGAGGAAAAGAGGAAGTTAGATGGTAGAATGGGTTGCGTGTTATTGATAGTATAATATTGATATGTGTTAGGAAAATTCTAAAAGTTCCTATTATCACCCGAAATATGGAGATAGTATTATTGAGATTGCGATTGGAATGTGATTCAAATGTGAAAAAATATATATATCCTTGATGCGGTGATATTTTAAGGAAAACTAAGGTTGTATGAATGTGGATGGAGCCCTCTACATGGATAAATATTTCAATTAGAACAAAATGAATTATGATGTATTTGGTATGTAGAATTTCCTTAGTTGGAAAATACTTAACATTTGCATGATGCTAAGTGAGTATGAAGACGATTAGGTAATGTTTTGGGGAGATGGTGTCTCATCGACGATATCGAATGAGAAGGAAATTATGGAAGAATATATGAACCTCAAAGGAGATTATTGAGCTTTGGTCATCTAGGTGACTTTGAATCCAATTTCTAAAGGAACGCTATTATAGTTTGGTAACGATGGTTTATGCTCCATTATGATTGAAGACTACCTATTGACAAATTAAGGAACTAATCACCCTTAATCTCTTGTTGATAGTAGACGGGATTGTATTGGATGAGATAAACTTATCGTGCTAGCTTGATGATGTGTAAAGTGAATTGGTGTCTTATCGAAAGGATAGTTGTTCACCATTTTGTGTGAACCTAATACAAAAATTGTATATGAAAGTTGGGATTTGTTGAACAGTTCAGAGACTTGATTTGGAATGCAAGCTAACGGTGTAGAGTGGAAGGGTGATGATGCCAAAAAGCGAATGTTGACTTTCTAGTGGATTCCAAAGAGAAACTGAAGATAGATATGGAACTCATAGATCTAATAATTGATGGGAATAAAAAATAAGGACAGTGACTTTAAGGTAAATGATCATATTTACGCGGCCGAAGAGTGAAATGGCACAGTCTCTTATGCGTAAGTGACTTGTTAGGGGTCGAAGGTTAAATGTTAGATGCCTGAAGGAATAATGCAAACCAGCGGATATTCCATAATGGAAGCAATAGGTGGAGAATTTGTATGTTTTTCTTGTTTCTAACATGTCAATAGAACATATTGAATTGCATGTTCGATTGGTGAAACATAGCATTGTAGTACTGGTGCGTGTGTGTGTGCGTGTCCCCGTTTTTGAAATTGTGGTTATGTTTATGTGCTTACGGTGACGTCTTTGTGTAATGAAGTGATGGATTTTGTGTTCTAGAGTGATGGGACAAAGAGGGAATTAGGTTGTGCATTCATGACTCGGTAGTAATGCATCTTGTTAGATTATTGTGGTTGACGATATGGAATGTTAGATGGTAGTATTCGAAAGGTTTTTAAGGATGATGATGAGACTGGAAGATAGAATGCGAGAGTCATATCTAGAGTTGTCCGCATTAGGCGATTTTCGAGGACGAAAATATTATAAGTGGAGAAGAGTTGTAACACCCCATTTTAAATTAGAAGTTATTTTATTAAAATAAATAGATGATTTGGTGCATTTTTGGTGAATGGATGTGTTTATGATGCTTTGTTGATGATTAGACTGCTTAAGAGGTGGTGGGTGGATGTGATTAAATGTGTAGAGACATGGGGGTGTGAGGACTAATGCATAACTATTAGTAAATAAATATTAAGTTATTATTAATATTATTTTATGGCTAATAGCATTATTATAATTATTATTATTATTATTAAATAAAATAATTGGGTTAATGAAGGGCAAAGGTTGGAATAATAGAATTAAAGGAATTAAATAGGATTAGAAGAGAGAAAGAGTGAGTACGTAGAAATTGAGAAGAACAAGAAAGAGAAACATAGAAGTGAGAAGAGAGGAAGAGCAAGAGAAAGTTAGGGAAAGGAATTTTTCGGTAGAACGCTTAGAATCCTCAAATCCAAGGTAAGGGTGGGGTTCTAACTCTATAATAGGTGGTATAACTATAGGTAGATGATGATTTTCATGTTAGGGTTGTTGTAGATGTCTTGTTATGAATTAATTGGTTTATGTGCGTTGCAATTGTTGATTTCTTGATCAATTGAGTGTAATGAATGTTGGGAATTACTGTATGCATGTTGTGTAAATTGGTGTAACACAAATCGCTGATTTGGTATGTGAATTGGGATGATTTGGGGTTGTTTGGGATGAAAATCGCAGCCTGTTCTGTAGCAGAAAATTCTGTTTTCTGCAGCAGAAACCGGTTTCTGGTTTTGGGGAAACTGGTTTCCGCTACTAAAATTTCAAAATGTACAGGTTTCTGTCGAAGGAGAAACCGGTTTCTGGTTTTTAGGAAACAAGTTTCCTCTTCGAAATTTTCTGAAAAAATTTCTGTAAAAATGCAGAAACCAGTTACCTATTTTTAAGAAACCGGTTTCCTACCTGTGCTGAACCAAAATATTTCCAACTTTGAAAATTCATAACTACGCGCTCGGGTGTCCGTTTGACACGTCGTTCGGACCGTTGGAAAGCTAAAATTGTGTTCTATATTGTGATATACACCTTGATAAGAGTAGATCAATATTTGATTAAAAGAATTTATGATGTGCGTGTGTATGTGGTATTTATAAAACCTTGAATTATTCTGATTGCTTGAGAAGTTGTTGTACGATGAATTTGTTGGTTCTGCATAATGCATGATATCATGATGATGTTGATGATGGCCTGTATTGGCGTGAAATTTGTTTAATATGATAATTGATACGAAGATTATGTTTTTGACACATGCATTCATGAAAGATTGCCTAAATTAGCAAATTATGGGCTGTTGTAGCGGCAAAAACTTTAACACCCCAAATCTACCCCTCGAATATTATTTAAATCAGAGTGCTGAAAAGATAAACATGCAAGGGATATCACAATTTCTTCGCAAAACAACATGCATTTAGTCGCAACTATACAGATACATAACACTTAGATCATGGATGAACTTATAACAACACTTTTCAATTGTTTCAGTTACTCAATCTAAACCACAGAATCATAATTCTTCAATAATAACAACAATACATCTTTTATTCAACCTCAAAACATTTCACAATATTATTAATATTATTTAACTTCACTTAGCATAATTATTCAACTAAATCAACTTCAAGAAACAACATGATCAAGTATTCACATTATTCATAAACTTCAACAATTTAAGCAACTACAACAAATTAAGCAACGTTCATCCCCCTGAGTGTTACGTATCAGAGCAATGACACCAATTCGAACTAACAGCAACTAACAACTTCATAATGCTACTTCGAACTTCCATGGCTATCCCTGAGTACCTGCCCATTTCCCATGGTAGGGGAAATATCATCAGAAGGGGTGAGATATCCAACAATATAAACAAGTGTGTGATAAATAATATGCTAGGATTAAATCATACAAAATTATCACATCGCAATTAGCACATCACAACAACTTCCCAATTAACAACAACATGAAATCACTTCACCGTTAGCAACGACCTAATTCACTTCACAGTTAATAACAACATAATTCACTTCACAGTTAACAACAACATAATTTACTTCACAATTAACAACATAATTCACTTCACAGTTAAAAACAACATAATTTACTTCACAGTTAACAACAACGTAATTCAAATGAGACACAACAATGCATATGCATGTGGTACCAACGGAGCTTCAGCTCCCTTCACTATTGCCAATTAATATAGGCACAAGGCATAAGCCTTATTCACAATTCCGCCAATACAGGCCTTCACAAGGATGCAAATGTAATGCAACACTAACAACATACAACAACAACGTAAATTCACTTCACGAGGCATACGCCTATATCACTGTTATTACCAATAAATAGAGGTAAACATCGTCACTGAATCATCCTGCAACTTCGCATAAAACAACAACAACATATGGCAACATACACATCGCTAATAATTCACAAAGAAAATCACAATACAATATACTCAACATAATTTCACAAAACAACTCAATCAAGATTACCTACTAACAAACACGAACTACCACGACAATTTTTTTAGTTAATTCCGAGCAACTAATTTTACCGCTTAATTTACTAGCTCGGTTAATTCGGTACTGTTTTAAGTACTATTCTTATTATTATCATTTATTGCAGTGTTCCATTCTAATTATACTGCTGATAGAATTATTTTCCTGTTTCTAAAATTACACTGCTATCCAAATTCTGGTACTGCTGATGACATATTACGGTATGCTATAACCTGCTACTTAACCATGTTTTCTGTGTTTTCTACTAATCTACAAGGTAACACTTAATTCACTGCTAATTATTCTATATTGTCATTGTTAGTTTAACTCCAATATTTTATTTTATTGTCATTCTACTATTCCATCAAATAAATTAACTTTGTTACCAATGCATTTGTTAATCTATCTGTTACTTTCATTCTCACCCACTTGCATCTTCTTCCACTAATATGATACCATAAATATACCCAATTATGCTTACAGTATACTATTAGTGTCTTTTAATATTTCCAAAAGATTTATGAAATGGAGAATCGTTAATATTTCATTCCAATTAGTAAGCAAAATAGACAAAAGAAAGAATAACATCAGGTCCCCACACACACCCCAAGGGCAGACGTCCCACCCAACTAGAGCCCTTAGGGCGATCGCCTCAACACCCTAGACGAACGCCTCCTCCCTTTACAACCTTAGGGCGGCCGTCTCACTTCCTTTACAACCTTAGGGGCGGTCGCCCCACCTCTTATACATGCTATTATTATTTATTTTTTTAATTACTCATCGGCGTACGTTTTTTCTTCTTCATCAATTTCCAGTAAAACCTCAATTATCACAGTAACGAAACATTCTCATATACCTTTTAGTTTCTACAATCGATTTACACCCATAGCACTGGTACAAAATCTAACAATTATTCTAAGCACAATCTACACAAACGGAGATAATTCCATACAATTTCATCCCTACATACGATTCATCATAATCCCGTTTAGAGAGTTAGAACCTCATCTTTATCTTAGATTGACGGTCTCTCTCTAATTTCCGGTCGAATTCCGATTTGGCTTTCCGGTCTACAATTCCTATTCTGACGGCAGTTTCTTCCAAACCCTTGTTCCTCTTTTCTTTCTCCCACGTACAACTTTTTCCTAAAAATATTCACTAAACCCTTATAATTCTCCTTTTATATCTCTTATAATTAAATCCAACTTATAATAGTAATAATAATAATAATAATAATAATAATAATAATAATAATAATAATATTTCTATTAAGCCACACTTATTTCTAATATTATTTCCAATAATATTCTATAATAAAATTAATTCATCATTAATTAATCTCAACTTCTGATAATTCACTTAATCATCCTAAATCAATTTATAAATTTATTAATGCTCCTTATAATTCTACTGATAAATCCAACTTCGACTAAATTCCAATAAATACATCCTTTAATAACTTAATTAAATAATTAATTAAATTTGGGGCGTTACAAAAACTGGGAGTATAAGCCATTGAATTGACTTAACTCAAAACATAACAAAAGAGTCACCACCGCGCTTTTATTTTATCCAAAGGACTAGGAAAAAGAGCGAATAAAATACTACAAAAAAAAATCAGAGATCTGGGACCGGGGGTTAGTTATGCAAATGGAAGGTGTTAGGCACTCAAAGCATCTAAGGTACTCCGTAGGAACCTTTTTGAAAATTTGTATATGTGTGCTAAAACATATATATGTACAAAGTGTCTGGAGAGATGAGAAAAGAAGTATTTTTATATAATTTTTGGTTTGATAGAACTTCCAATGAGTTCCAGGCCTACATACCAACAATGTGCAATGTTGAAATCAAAACTAAGTAGTTCGGCTAGAAAAGACCAAAGTAGTGTGTTGGTTGATTTTTAAAAATGTTAGTTTAGAAAAGCCACAAAGAGCTCAAAAAAAAATTGGATGAGGTTAGGTTTTTTTTAGTCTTAACAAAAGAAAAGTCAAAGTATTATTACGTGGATTGGAAGTTTATTAAGAAAACAAGTTTGAAAATGCATGGACCTAAGTCCAAGTTTTTTAAGAAAGCTCTTCGAGTTTTGAAAACAAGAATCCTTTGAAAAAGAGAGGAGATTTTGAAAATTAAAGAATGGGGAGGAGATGAAGAGGCTAACCTATGTGCATAAAGTAAAAGGTAAGGGTAAAGAAAAATCTAACCGGGTGAGAAGACTAGTAATTGACATCAAGAGCCAATACCATTTCTCATCCTTTGGATTACCACATAAACAACAAATAACCAAATAAAAAAACAAGCTTCAGATAAATCAATGCTTTTAAGCAAACTTTTTCCTTGAGAAAAACGGGCAGAGTAACGGCTGTATTTTGAGGAAATCCACTCTTAATCGAGTATAACGGAATAACCTGCATACAAAGATAATAACCAAACAAGACAGAATAACACCAAGGGCACAGAGATCTCCAAGATGAGGTAGATGTCCTAATCTTAAGTCCAAAGATCAAGCTCCAAGCACAAGGATAGTAACCAAGTCCAATTAAGAATTTCTTATGTTCAAGTTGAATTATTAAGTGTTTTGGAAAAGAAAAATAAAGCTCAAGTGAGCAAATTTAAAATAACAAGAAAAATAAAATGCTCAAGTGGGCAAAAGAAAAATTATAATAAAATAAAATGCTCAAGTGAGCAAAGGAAAAATGACATAGAAAGTAAATGCTCAAGTGAGCAAAGAAAAAATGGCATGAAATGTAAATGCTAAAAATAAAGTGCATAAAAATAAAGAGCATAAAAAATAAATGCGGAAAATAAAGAGCGAAAAATAAAAAGCAATTAATAAAGGTTAGCAAGATGACCATCTTGAAACTTGTCAAGTATATCATCGAATTGTTAATTGTTAGTCATCAGCAAGGTGACCATCTTGAAACTTACGCATGAAGACTTGCCAGAAGCTTGATAGAATCAACGCGACCACACGACCAGTTTCAATTGTTTTTTGTCAAGTATATCACCGGTTTTTGGAATTATCACATCAGTTGATCAAAGATGCTTGAGAATTTCAAATGGACAAAGTTAGTGGAAACTTGTCAGAAGCTTGATTAGAAATCAACGCGACCACACGACAAGCGGCACAAGTGTTGAACCAAAATCAAAGCTCAAGTCATCTTTTGGGGCTTATGTTAGAACATTGAAGTTCATGCCACCAATTGATCACTTTCCGATTCGGGACAAAGAAAATAAGATGAAGAAGCAATGTAGCGCTATGTTAAGCAATCGCCAAGTGACTTATGTAGAAGCCACCCTACAACGAGGTCGGTCAATGGTGATGTATGTGTTGAAAAAGCAAACGATAAGAATGATATATAGATCATCTTCTAATGTTTTTCAACACATGTAAAAATAAAAAAGAATGATAGATCAACTTGAATTATCTTCTCTAATTTCTTCCATCTTTAAATTCAATCACTCATCTTGATGGATTAAGGCACAAAATATATTATTGACTCAAAGCACCAAAAATTAATTGTATAATTAATCCTTTGGTAGATTTGAATCACCAATACATTTCTCTAACCTCATCAACACCTAAAGTCCATTGAGATTAAAGAGGAATTAGGTATTCAAGACTACAATCCAAGGCAATCATCAAAAGAATGGAGTAGAAGAAGAGTAATCATTCAAAACAAGTCAAAAAAACAAGTGAAAATCACATTTTACACTTTGTGCAATCGGTTGCATCAGGATGCAAATTCATTGCATCAGCATATTTTTTCAAAAAAAAAAATCAGAAATGTAGTCCGTGCAATCGATTGCACTACAGTGAAAATCGATTGCTCATTGTAAAAAACAGAAAAATCACATTACTAAAGGGAAAATTCTTGTTCAAACTTTTTCACAAACACCTTGTGTGTCTTGATTCAATTAAGCACGAAAATTCCACCAACTTTTTGAGAAATTAACATCAATGGAACTAAAAACAAGTTTGCTCAATGAATCAAACCACAAAAATTATCAAGAGTTCACATTGTAAAAGATGAAGATCAACACTCACCACTTGTAGATCTTGAGAAAAAATTGCAAGAGTAACACTTCAAATTGCTTTAATTCAACTTCAAAAATCAGAATCACAAGCCTAGATCTAAAGAATTGATGAAGAAAAGGAGAGTGGATGGAGGTTTAGCTCAAAGAATTAGAGAATTTCAATGAAGAACTCACTATTCTTTATGAAGAAGAAAGAGCTTTGAGTGAATTTGGAGAATTGGAGAAAAATAGAGAATGAAGAGAGAAGAGAAATATTTTGGCAAGGTGAGTTTGGCTATCAAAAGCTTGAAATTTGAATGAGAGAAGGCCTCTATTTATAAGGTTTTGGTTTGGGAATGAGTGGTGGTTTGGAATTTGGTTTGGAAATTAGAATTTGGCTTGGAAATTGATTTTGGAGCCAAATTTGAAATAAATTCGAAATTAAAATAAAATAAAATAAAATAAAATAAAATAAAGAAATTGGAGCCTAATCCCAGAAAACTTAAAAATTGAAGAATTTTTCTGATTTTCACGCAGTGCAATCGAGTGCACTGAATTTTTTTTTTGAAATTTTATTGAAAATAACAGTGAGCAATCGATTGCTCCTCAGTGCAAATTGATTGCACTGCAAAAAAGTTTGAAAAAATTGGTCTAAAACAAGTGTGGGGGCAAAACACCGAAAAACTTTCACTTGTTAGATCCTTTAGCTTGATACCTACAAAATACAAATATACAAAGACAAAAGCAAATATTTTTGGTATTTTAACTCAAAGGTTAGAAAAATGTAAACTACAAATATACAAAATACAGAGTTAAGGTGCTTGGCGATCCCTTGAGAGTAAACTTAAGAATAGGAGAAGCGGGAGAACCAACCCTTGTATGTGATCTTGATACATTGTGATAATGAAATGATGGAAAGTCATAGGGCAAAAATTGGGGTACAACACTTGTATTGGTGAAAGATGGCGTGTATTGGCGCTGCCCACAGATGGCATTTACTAAGATGAGGGTTTTTTCCTGATGGTACCACATGCATATTGCATCAGTGTCAATTGCATTGCATATTGTTTGGTTGTTTTTATGAAGATGATGTAATTGTATAACTATACATGTGAATGCATTCTTGTTGATTATGATGAACCTTAGTTGATGATGTTGAACACTAAAGTCTTACATGATATATCTGCCGTATACCTGTAATTATATGATTTATTATATTGTTATGATATCTCACCTCTTCTGTTGTTATGTTGCCTCCACGTGGGTAACGTGCAGATACTCAGGAGTAGTTTGAGTAGCATGAGTCGAAGAGGTTACACTTCTTATTTAGATTGGGTGTCGATGCTCTGATATGTAACACTCGGGGAGTTGAACGCTCGTTTTTCTTTATTTGCTGTTTTGTTTTTGAGAATTTTGTTGGAGCAATTTGAACCTCTATTCTTTTGATTTCTCGTTGTTCCATGTTTTGAATTAAGATGTTAAAAGATGATTATTGATTCTTTTTCTGCTGAGATATTAAAGTTGATATTTGAGACTATTTTTTGAAGTTTATTGTTGGTTCAACCAAAGTTGTTGTGTTATGTATCTGTTTATTATACTTGAGCAGGTTTTTAAAGATGTCGAAAGATGTGACATCCTATTTCGAAAATTTTATTTCGCTCTGCTTTTCATTAATTTATTCGTTGGAGAAATAAGGTGTTACAACCCACCCAGGTCGGCTCATCAGGAGATCCTTGAGGAGGAGCAGGCGACGAGGGATCAATGCCCAGGACGTGCTGCCTAAGTGCCACCGTATCATGGAGCTTGCTAGGGATGGCATCGACAGAGGGCTGTTTCCTGACGGATCCGATGTCAGAGGCATTTTGGAGGCCATCATGGCAGAGGCTCAGGGTGTCGTGGTCTACAGGAGGCAGCGGAGGAACGCCTTGAGGGTGATAGACCGGCTCCGCCATAAGCAATAGTTTATTTTTGTTGTATTTTAACTTTGTTTTTTTATTTCGTATTGTACCGGATATGTATTATGAATACTATTATTATAAAATTTATTTTGGATAACAATTTTGGGTGCAAAATGTGATTTAAATATTGCATGATTTTAATTTAAATAACAAATGTAAATTTTAAAGTTATTGCTTATAGTTAGATTTTCCTTCTAACTGTCATGCACAGAACCGAAAGTTTATTTCCGGTAATAAATTGTAAGTAAATTTCTGATTTCACTCAAAAATTTCAGAAAATGGTGTGTATCAAAAATAAATTTCTGATTTTATGAACAATATTTTAAAATTTTACGGGTGTGCCCCACCCTTATGGGTGAATTAAGAAATTCACTTCTTTTTTTTACTTAATCCTTTCTTCTTTTTTTAAGTCTTCACCTCACTTTTCTTCTAACTCCCAAAAGAAGCCTGATGAGATTCGTAGGATTATTTGCCACCATCTTCATTTTTAAAAACAAAAATGAAGAAAAGAAATCTTAAAATAGCATTTCGTATTTTCATTTTGTTTAGTAAAGTATAAAAGTGTCAATCAGTTACAGTTGTGTATCGTTGTTAATTTCTCGGTGTAACTTGTAAACTCTTGATGGATGATAGACATCCTATATTTTCGGGTGGAATTCAATGCTCCAATCCGCCAACTTTTTGTTTTTGTTTTAACTATGAAAGAATATAGCTTATATAGCTTACATTCTGCAGCCCAGTTGGTCAACATTTGAATTCCATGAACCCAAGAGCATTACAAATTACGAAGCCATTAATCAGGTAGAAAACTACTAATGGAATATGCAAAATCCTTCAACTACAAGGCCTGAAAATATCGAGCTCATTACAAAGAAACCAACAAGATAGTCCAAAACAATATTTTCCCAAGAAGCAAATAATTCACAATATCTAATATTGTTCATATGAAAACAGCTTGGAACCCAGTGTGAATAAACGATTTAGTTGATGCCGAACAAATAAACAGCATAGACAATACAATTTTCTGTCAATTACACCCCGAAACGACACCGACACATAGAAACCAGTAATCATTTGAAAATAATGAATAAATTAAATGTAATTAGAAATGTCAGGTAGATGTCAGACACAGACACACCTATTTTTAGAGGCATCATTGCTACAGTGGTAGGAAGGACTAGAAGAAAACATACTGAATGATTTCATATTGAGAGAAATAAAATGAGTGAATCAAGAAACCTATGAAAGTTTATCTAAAAAGTGGGAAAAGGCCTATCCGAAAATTAATCAGGTAAAACCAAGCCAGGTGGTAAGGTTTAAACCATTGCATTGCATATACAATTTTTCTATACACAGGGCTTGGAACTGAGAAAATGAAAAGTAAATGATAACTAGATTAAAGAATCTGCACATACATACATATATGGATTGCAAAGATCTAACACCCCATAGGGGTTGATTAGGCAACCTAGTACAATTCTTCTCATACATTTCCAGTTGCATGGTTCTATGGCGATGAAGCGCAATAATATAAGTTGAAAGAAATAGACCAGAAATAGAAGATTGGGAAGACAACTAATCAAAAAAGATGGAATAATGAATTAATTAATTAATTATCAAAGTGAAAGACATTGTACTCTGTCCGGGAGATTCCTAGGCAATGGAACTTCAGTAACAAGTTTCACGGGAAAAAATCTCTGAAAAGTATCAGAGGATGATGAGGTCTCTGCCCCATCATGCTGTCCCCGTGAATGAAACTTGGCAAATCTATTGATCACAGAAAACCTTTCTAAATCCTGACACTCTACTCTCAAGTCCAAAATTGAGGCTCTGCTATCCAACCTGCAATTAACAAGATAAAAAATGGTATAAAATATGCAAGTAGTGTACAACAACGTTGTAGTTATCATATAATTTGAAATACAACATAATTATAGTAGCAGGCAACCATATTTTAAGGGTAAACATGAAAGACAATTTTTAGCACAAGCTTTGCATGGGATGCAGCACATACAATCATCGCCGTGTAATAAATTATTTCAAGTAAATCAAAAAGTACAAAAGGGAATACAACTGAATTAAAAAATTTAAGAACTCATTCCCCAACAAAAGCTGTATCTTTTTTTCACGAGCAAATAGCTGACTGAGAGCATTTGAGCCACACTTGAGATTAATAAATAGAGTAACCAACAGAGACAAAAGCTATGTTTCAACAATTTCAATTTGTCAGAACGACAAGTATGTGCAACCTTAAATATTTTAATGCCAAAGCACCTGCTCAATTGCACTCATACAGACAGACAAGCCTCTATGAAATTTTTTACTTGTAAGCCAGACAATTATCTAAATCCTGGAACAGAATAAAATAATGGATAGAACATATAAAACTCAACATTTTGATGTTACCTTAATATATCATCTTCCAGTTTCCTTGTTCTATCAAAGAAATCCATAACTTTCAAGTTATAATGATCAACATTGTCAGCTGATGTCCCTTTTTTAGGTAGTCTACAGAACACCACACAAACCATTATACAAGTCATTCAAATAGTAACACTCATAATCATTATACAAGCCATTCAAAATAAAAATAATAATTATAATAATAATAATATTAATAATAATAATATTAATAATAATAATAATAATATTAATAAATAATAATAATAATAATAATAGTAATAATAATAGTAATAATAATAACAATAATGTTAATAATTCTTACAGGATTGTGCTGCCAAGAGGCAAAGAAGTGTCACATTCAGACCATGAGATAGAACTGCAAGCTTCTCCTAATGTTAATCTGGAAACAGAGTAGACCACACTTTCATGATGCAACTTCATATCTTCAACAAAAACTATTGCAGGAGGCGGGCTTAGCAGTTGCTGCATAAGTTGCGTAGTCAAGACAAGTCTTCTTTTTGCCTTCACCATCATTGATAGATCTTCAACAGCCTCAGTACCAGCTTCAACCTACTCATTTTAGCAGCATAAAGAGAAATCATTAACTAATGAATTTATTATATTATGAGTTGTGAACTGAGAAAATTATAAACCAACCTTCTCAGCAATTCTGTTTGCAGTTTGGGCCCATAATAATTCTGCCGCACTGCCAAATAATAAGGAATATATGTTATCTATTAATAAAAATGATTTCATGCTAACATAACAAAAAAAGAAGGTATTCCTCTTTCAAAACAATAGGAAAAATGTAATATAAGATGAAGAATCTTCCCCAAAACCAACATTGGCGGTAAAAAATGCATTAAATGACTGACAACCACCTGAGATCTCGAAGCCGTTCAGAACCCTGAGTAAGTTCTTTGTGCCATGACAGGAGTTCAGATATGGAACTTTTACGTTTCTTTGAACTTAAACTAAGTAAGTCAGGTTCACCCATAGGAGTTGATAACTGAGAACATTCATTCTCACTCTCAACTGAAGCAGGCATTGGACTATGCCTGGTGCTACCAAGTTGATCATCACTACGACTATTAACTTGCTCTACTGAATTTTGGAGATGCAGACTATCTGATTGGTTTGGTATAATGAAAGGTTGGTCCATAGTCTTCGCAGCAGTTATCTTCTGTGCATCATAAACAGGCAATATCTTACCATTCTTAAAAGCTCCATATTGTTCAAACCACGATGGTGCCATCTGAGGACTTATTGGATAATGACCACTTCTGATAGAAACTGCTTTATTACTATCTGAAACATTAACAGATTTTTCCTGATCATCTCCAATCACCTCTTGAGAAGTTGCATTTATGTTCTGTACATTTTGTGGCTTTGCTGACAAGCATAACATACTGGGATCTGATGATGTGATGGAAGAATAATTTCCAGATACATCTTTGACCACATTGTTATATCCATGTGACAATTGTTGTTCGCGGTTGGAATCTATCTGCTGTCTGTTTGGCATATTATCTGAAACTTTCAATCTCTTGGCTTCCGATTACTAGGATCAATCTCCTTGTTTCTCATGGACTGAACTTGATTCAGAGAGGAGAAATTGTAATTCAAAACATTGTTTGGTCTTAAAGACTGACCTAGAGCCTCATTGTCTCTAGAGGTCGCATCTAGGTTTGGTTGAGAAGCATCGGGTACACACACAACAGGGTCTATCATGTGTGATGGAAATGCAGCCTCTTCAGCCCCAATGGAAGATAATCCCTTACCATCTTTCTCTGGACCCTGATTACCTGGATTGCTGGAGTCGGCTATCATTCCACAGTTGTCAATTTGTTTGGGCAGTGATGAAATCTTCAAAGCATTAGGATGTTGCCTGCTAGAAACACTGGTCCATAAATTCTGCATAACATTCAAAGGGGTGCCATGCAGGGATGCACCGTATATACCAGAAGGCTGACTACCACGAATTTGATCTGTACCACTCGGCTGGGACATGTCCTGAGCAGATGCAATTTCAGGTTGACTAGCTTGAGCTCTTTCACCATATTCATCTATCTGATTCGAGGAAGCAGGCTGATTATTTGTTACTTGTCCACCAAGATGAGCTATATTCTGATTCTGATTATAGTTCTTGGAGAATGGAAATCCAGATGTAAAAGCCGGTGGAATGTTCCCTAGCACGCTGTACTGAGAAGCCTTACCAAAAACTTGCCCTGTGGTACTAGAAATACTATCCCTATTCTCCCCAGGAGATGACTCTTGAGGAGGAAAAGTCTGGTTAGTAGCAGACCATGTATGCCCCTGAGTAGGTGGAGCCAATTGTAATCCAAAGCCCCGAGTTGAAGAACTTTGATTCCTCTGAGGATGTGCAGCAAATCCATCTGAAGATTCAGTTTCAGGCACCCTGGAAGAAAAATTATGGTCAGAGAGGCTTTTGTCTGTTGGAATGTCAGCCCCCGTGACTGATCCACTCAAAACTCAAGAAATTTTGAAATGCAACAATTTTAGCAAACTGAAGTAAACAGTTGAGCTGAGGTCATCGCGTAAACTTGAAAAGTATATATAATATAGTGCATGAAGGAAATACAGAAACATGTACACAAATGCTGGTTAGACCAGAAGTTTAGCAAATGAAAAGGTCTTAAAAAATCATGTCATCTTTGCTTATGATTACGGAAAGCCGAATATTTCTACAATAATTAATCATGTCAGCTTTGCTTATGATTATGGAAAGCGGAAAGTACCATATCATGGCTACATTCATATGTTAAAAACGCAGGAAAATTTAAAATCAAGTACCTGGGTAAAGCAGTATTCTGCAAGGCATAATTACCGACACTTCTATCCAATGGGGTCATTGTTTTGGGGATTTGCGTAGGGAGTACACTTTTTGAAACATTATTATCCAACCTCTCCGACTCACCCTGAAAATCAAGTGCCACTTCAGTCACATTTTAAAGGACATAAACAACTTCCGGTTCTCTAGGACATAGAGATAAGCTAGTGTGTGACACTAGCATGTATAATTATAAAACAATAAAACATGGTATCTTAAAAATTACCTTCTCTGTTTCACTATAATTCACGTCAAAATGTCCATACTTTGATTGCCCAAGAGAGCTATAGATACTTCCCTGATCTTTAAGTCCTCCAAAGTGGTGATGGTTCATAGCTTGTGAATTTATGACCTTTTTGTTTCCATAAGGTTCCACTTCAACACCAAGATCCCCCATCGGATGATACTGAAATTTACGAGTTATGGAAGATCTTTGATGTGCCTGACCAGCTGACTTTGGGCTATGCAAATCATTGCCATCAAAATCAGCATTTTCTCTCATACTACCATCTCTTGAATGAGAAGGATTAGATCCAAGACCATCTTCTGATTTTTCAATTTTATTACAGTCATCCGCATCATCTGCATCACCTTCAAATTTTCCATTCTTAGATGATTCTAAAATTAAAGGGTTCTCCATATGATGCTTGTATTTTCCTGGACCTTCACTTCTTTTATAGCTACCTGCTGACTCTGAATCTCTACATACATCAACGTTAGAGAGCTTCTTGCTGCTTGGCTGGCTGAACCATGCAGGGACCGAATTTGGCAATGCGGCAATACCATTCATACCAGAATCCTCCCGACAAATTTGCATATTATCAGTAGATTTCTCATGTTCCAACTCAGCAGATAAATTAGCATCAGAATTAGGCTCCCATGAAGCAGGTACCTGGCTCATCTCTTCATGCACAGGTTTCTCTTCATGGTGCTTCAATGAGTTTTCACTTTCATGGGTTTTGAAAGTAGAACTACTATCAAATGGGGTTGAGTTTGTAACGTCCCAACCATCAGACTTATTGAACGGACCGCCACTACCACTACATGATGATATGGTGGGTTGATGTGTCCAATAATCTGATAGAACCTTTTCATTTTTTTCTAAACCTGAAGAGTTAGTAGTTTTTCCATGTATACCTTCAGAGAACTGTTTTTGCTGAGAACTGCAATCTAACCACCTGCCTCTTTCTAAATACTGTGGAATTGGTTTCTGAGAATCGGTCTGTAATCTGTCATGATGTTGATGTGAAGAGTCAGGACCTGACTGATGTAATTCAGAAACACTACAATGGTTTTCAGCTGTTGGGGGTCTACTAACATCATTGGGCTGAATAAAAGGTCTTGAATTTAAATTGGAAGGGGATTGCAAGTTATTGTTAGCCCAAACTGATTGCTGTTTGCTGCCATCAGTAGCTGAAGGTTGCTCATTTCCAGATAACTGCCCCATATTCCGAAAACCTATACCACTCCACTCCTCCTGGATACCCACATCACTACTAGATGTTTCTGCCACAGCAGACTGCATAAGCGCACTCCAACTCCCACTCTGAAGGGATGGAAATCCACTAGAACTATCTGTACCATCCAGCATATTGAAGTCACCTATATTTGCACCAAATCCATCCCACAGGCTATCATCTGAACCAAACAAAATCTTCTCTTCGGTTGGATCTAGTGTAGCTACGTTCTGAGAAGGAGGAACCTGCACTATCTTGTCTTGTGATGATAGCTCTGAAGATCCAGCTAGTTCTTGTCTTCCATTAAAATCTTGCATTGATACAATTCTTTGCTCAGAATTCATTTGCTGCAAGTTTTCCACATTGACTCTACTATTTATACCCCGAGCAGTAGGTCCAAACATGCTCTTTTCTTGAATATCCTGTCTTGAAACTAAAGGTCCATCACTTGTGTTACTTTGATCTGAAAATGCAGCATATTGGTGAGCTGGAAATGAATTACCACCTGCTGTTATATGTGACAGCGGAGATTTGTTCCCATGAACATGAGAGTATTGCTGTGGGAAAGAAACTTGAGGCATTACGGGCTTATCTGCTTGAAAGTGATAATAAAGGTTAGGAGTGCCTCCTGAACCAGATACTGGAACACCATAAAGAGACTGGTCTCCTCCCTGATTATGAACCAAACCCATCATGCGCAATGCTTGTCCTTGTTCGGGAGATAACATAAGCCCATTAGAGGACCCGTGCATAACTGGAGATGCACCACGCTGGAGCCAATTTGCATTACTTGGTGTACCATCAGGCTGCCACATAAAGTTAGATGCCTCATTTACAGGATTTCCATTAATAAGAGATGTGGAATGGCCAGTAACTGTCTGTTTTGCAATAGACTGGGCTGGGGCCATAGAATTATGTTGTTTTGCTTCTAGTTGATGAAATTGTTGCTGCCTCTGAAGTTCTTGCATCTGGTTAAGTAATGCTTGCTGCTGTAATAGATGCATTTCATTTATTCCTGAATGCTGTCTAAGTAAAGGCTGAAGCATTCCATTCTGGCGGCCACTTACTTGCTGTTGACTTCCAAAGAAATCAAAATTGACAGGAGATTCGCCAGCATCATTCCTAGCCAAATTTTTCTTATAAAGCTCAATACCACTACTCCCTTGTGACTCTGGCACGGGTATTCCTCTTGATAGGTTGTGCCAATCAGACTCAGTATCCACTCCCATAATATTAGATCCACTGTGCCTAGTCTGGAATACCTGTTGTCCCTGCATGTAGCCATTTACAGCTGCTTGTTGGTTTGGCAGCTGATTTCTTCCAGACTCGGACCTCAAATTTGATTGTGATAAGTTCAGACTATGACGCATATGTGGAGAGCTTATGTGTCCCTGCTCAGAATCTTTGTGACGGGGAAGGAAGTGTAATCAGTAATTAATAAAGACAATCTCAAACAACATTACAAAGTCAAACTTCAACATCATTGTTTTAGCAATTTAAAAATTATAATTATAATTTGTTCAAAAAAATAAATAAATAAATAAATGTATAAAAACTGGATAACGACAAGTGAAAAAGTTATAAAATAAACGTTGTAGAATCCCTACCAGATTGCTGTTGATTAAAATTCTTCAAATTGGAAATAAAAGGCACACCAGTCGATCTCTGGCTGCCAACCCATATATTGTTGTTCTGTCCTGGCCAGTTCCCATCAACCGCTTGTGAATGATACTGTCCCTGGGACAAGTTTTCTTGACCAAAAAAATTATGGACCCTGTCTACTGCTTCGTTTCCAGGCATAGATAATCCAGCCCACAAACTTCAAGCATCCAACTATTTAAGAGAATGCTTGACCAAGAAACAAATTCTTTAACAACCTACGTAGAAGAAAGATGTCCAAGAACACAACTCCGATCAACTACAATTAAAACCTGAAAATTATCAAAATACCCCAGCAAGTAAAAATCCATTTGAAATGGAACATGTCTCACAGGCCAGCAATATAAGATGCAAAATTAATTTTTCAAAAAGGAAAGTTTATGATAATCATATAACATTTCTAGCTGAAAAAGTCTAGTCAAAAGCAAAAACTTAGTAGGCATTCAATCTAGCTATTTGTGCTATGTCATACTTAAACCAAAATTTAACTTTTCCTGCAACTTACAATCACATGAGTGGACCACTCACATTAATTCTTCAAATGGAAAATCAAAGGTACAATTCATTGCAAAATCATAACCAGTTAATATGCCAAGGAGAATCCAAAAACTTCTAATCATTTCATTTGTAGTCTCAATACATTCCCCTTTTGCATGTGTGCACATTTACTTTAAAGACAAATTATACTAATCACAAGAATTTATCATCTTTTTCCATACCGATCAAATTCATATGGCAAGCAAAAGCTTCAAATGTTTTTAAAGTGGGAAACCTATTTCTATTAACCAAACTTAAATTAACTAGAGATTATTCATAAATAGAGTATTTACATGAATCAAGTTGTGAATAGAAGAAAATGGAAGACGGGGAGAAGCTATGTGAATTAGCGCATTAATTCTTTATACCAATAACATCATGAAAGCATGAAGAACCTTCGTAATCATTACAACATATTTCTCACTTATGTTATATTTACAAGAGCATCAAGTAGATTAACATATGTGAATCTCTATCCTTCCAGTCCCTCTAACTCTCTATGTTTTTGTGTGTAGAATAATTCCATTGTTTATCTCTTTTATCTCAAGATGCAAATAATTAGTGTACATTATAACTTTGCTTGCCCGTGTCACCTGACCCTATTGAAGCTAAGGCAAACTAATGAAAAAGTAGAAGAAAAAGCCATACAATTTCACTAGATTCTCAGTCACTTCAAAAAAACAAACTAACTAAGTCAAGTGACAAAGCCACTACAACAACCAAATAATTAATACTGGGACTGCCTACACGAACCAAACACCACAGTTTCCTATCTTAAATCATGTGTCTCTAATTAATGAAAGATCATTTAATCATTATGTCCTTTTATTAGTTCCAATTCTAGCCTTCTTTAGTCTTTCTCAACCATAATTACTACTACCTCATCCTTAAATACAGGACCATATGACTAACTTACTAAAATTAAACATGAACACCAAAAACACGACACTGACACGTCGACGCAGATAATAATTTAAAAATAAATTAATTAATTAAATATAATCAGACAAAGACGCCAACACGGACACACATTTGTTCAAAGATGCAGTCACAGGTCAACACCGATAATCACTGATAATAATTTGAAGAAATAATAAATTAAACATAATCAAAAATGTCGGTGTTGGATTCGTTTTTCGTACACAGACGCTGACACGAACACGCATTTTTTCAGAGGTGTCAGTGCTCTAGAGAAATTAAGCTTATATTAGTGCTAAATTTGTTAAATGTTGGTAATGCTTTTCCAAATTTATCCTATGGTACTTATTCTTAATTATTACATACAAACACAAGATGTAAAGTAATTATTAAGTAATTATTAAGCATAAAACTCTTCTGCCCCAAACACTCGCAGCTTCTACGCTCAACAAAAAGAAAATAAAACTCCAAAATCACACATTCATAGAGAAAACACACGAGATCGGAAGCTAATACTAGTAATACACAATTACATCAACAAAAAACTACAAAAGCTTCCACAATTGCACACACGCGTAGATTCGTTTATCTCTTCGCAAAACGATGTTAGAGAGAGAGAAAGCTAGGGTTTCTAGAGAGAGAAAGCGGGTGCGGGAACTCACAGTGACAATGAAGAGACTCCATTGAAGGAAAAAGCTGATCCTGGAAGCGCGTTGAGAATCGACGCGTTTGTTAGGGTTTGAAGGAGGGGAGAGAAATGGTGGCGCGTTGGGTTCGGAGAGAGAGAGATAATGATCGAGAAAATAATAAGTGAGAAAATTTTCAACGAACGAGAAAGATACAGGTTCGGATACGGAAGGTGGGTGGTTCGGATCCGAGGCTCCGTTTGTTGGGCAATTTGGAAAGCGTTTTGATTGGGAAGAGACGGTGAGAAAAGTTGTTGGGTGTTAAGTTGGTAAAGGCTATATCAGGTCGCTGTCCAATCAATTTATGACAGGTGGCGTTGATACATGTGGGACCTGCTATGACCCGTTTTGAACTTTTTTTAATTTAGACAAAACGGGTTAAACACTTTGTTGATTACTGATAAATGATTAATATATAAGCCTTCATTTTGTGTAGCAGTTCAACAATTAAGTTAATACTATTCAATTAACCGTTCTTCCTAATTAATTAATTGTTCTTCCTAATTAAGTTAATACTATTCAATTGACCGTTCTTTCTAATTTGTCTTTTTTCAATTTTTAATTAAGCTAATATTATTTAATTGACCGTTCTTTTTAATTTGTCTTTCTCAATTTTTAATTTTACTTATCAAGTTGGACATATCGGTAAATAACAAATGTCACTCTATTCTTTCTGACTTTGTTAACCAACGCCAAGTATTGTATTTTAATAGGTCATTTTCAAAGAAACGTTAATACCCTCTAATACCCTATATTATATTACCCACCATGTAATACCCTTCATCTATATTTTCGTATGTTAAAATAAAGCCTTTTATTATTTTTGACAAAGCCTCTGAAAACGATTGTGAACCTCACTTTCCGAAGTCAACCTCACTTGCCGAAGCCAGATCTCAAAACATTTTCTTCTTCATCTCCTTCCAAGGTAACTCTGTAAATCTATATCCTCAAATCTTTTCTCTTAACTGAATTTGATAAGTTCTTGTCTTACGACTTTTTCCATTATTTACATAGCAACACCATGAGTTTTGAACTCACTCCTTAATTAAATGAAACATGTTTCTCTCTGTATTCTCTTCTATTTCTTTTTCAGAAACCCTAACAATCCACTGTCTGTCGGCTTTCGTCTGTTAGAACAAAGTTTGTTTCTAATAATATGTTAAAGTTTTGATGATCACAAGCATAATAAATTTTGTATGAATTAATATGATTCTCTGACTTGTACATGTTTCGTTTCAGAAGATGTTCTGACTCTAGTGCAAAATGGAGAATATATCATGCTGAGCAGAAGATGAAGTTAGAAGTTCTAATGAGAGCAGAACTTCTGGACAAAGCACACTCAAAGCAACTGTTGATAGAAACACGCTCTAGAAGTTCGAGTGAGACAGAACTTCTGGTCAAGCACGCTCAAAGCAACTACTGATATAAACGAGCCTTAGAAGTTCTAATGAGAGAAAACTTCTGAAACACGCACGCTACCTGTAAAGCTTATGAAGTAAAGAATGAAATTCAACTTCTGAGAGAAGCAAGCAAATCACAACCTCTGATAAAAAAAGCACCAACAATATGTTTTGAATAGAAGATGTATAACAAGGCTTACAGAAGATCATGAAGTATTATAAGTTCTAATGAAGACAAAACTTCTGGTCACGCAAGCTAGGAAGCAACTTTTGATAGAAGCAAGCTAAACGCAATCTCTGATAGAAGTAGATAAGCACAATTCTGATAGAAAGCACCAACAGAATGTTGTGATAAGAAGATATTCTAACAAGGCTTACAGAAGATCATCATCTAAATATACGTCATCTTCTAAGAGACAAAACCTGCTACAACAATGTTATCCTACTAAGCTAAAAAGGCTAAGTACTTGAGTGGCACAACTTTCAAGGTTCATTGGTTAAGCAAAATCACGTGGAGATTAGCAAGTTAATTACGTTTTCCATTCTTCAAGACACGCTACCTCCAACGGAAAGTTTTCCTATAAGCTCTATATAAAGTCTTCAATTGAAAAAGGAAAACAACAACTACAATAATGTATCAACGAAAAAGGCAGAACAACAACATCATCAACATTGAACAATCATTCATTTCAAAGTAAACTCACGCTGCAAAAAAATAAAGAGTCATTTCTTGTAATTAGTTTACTAAATACGTTAAGCTTCATATTTGTGTAAACTTTACTTTGTGAAGAATAACTTTTCTATAAGCAATATTGTACACAGTCAGTCAGAATTCACTTTCTGATAGTTGTTCCTTGAGAATACCAGTTGGGTCTGTATTCTTGAGAGGGCTAGGACTAGTTGAGTCTTAGAGGCGTTAGTCAAAACGGTTGGTTGTGCAGTTTGTTTCTTGAGAAGACCAGTTGGGTCAGTGTTCTTGAGAGGGCTAGGACTAGTGAGTCTTAGAGGAAGTTAGTCACACCAGTTGGGTAGTGCACTCTGTAATCGTTGATTATAGTGGATTAAGTCCTCGTTGAGAGAGGCGAAATCACCTTGACGGGTGACTGGAGTAGTTTGAGTTTCAAACGAACCAAGATAAAAATCCTCGAGTACTTAGTTTGTTGTTTGGGTAAAAGTATTTAAAATTAGAAAAACTTATTCGACCCCCTTTCTAAGTGTTTTTCCAAGCCTTCATCGTCTCCCTACTATCGGCCACCACCACCTCAAATGGAAAAAATTAAAGGCTTATTCACACTTCTCATCTCACGGGCTTCTTAATGAATCAAATAAGGTATGCATTATTTCATGTATTTGTTTGTTGTTTTTACTAAATTCATGTTAACTTTCCCCTCTTTCACTTTGTATTGCAATTTTGGTTGAAACATTTTTCCGGTTTAAATATTTCTTTGTTTGGTATCTCTTTATTTTGTTTCAGATCTAGAAACATGGAAGTTCTCGTCACTGTCTTCATGGGAACTGAAATTCTTACAAGATTTTGAATATGTGAGTTTTGAGGAGGGATAAGTGATTGATGATGCATTTGTCGTGCATTCATTCCAACAGCAACTCACCTCACTCACTCTTTCAAGATCTTATTTTTCACCATGTTTGAGGATTCAACAAGGTATGTTTATTTCTCTGTATCCTATTTTGTAAATTTATTCTCTTTTTCTATTTTTGTTCCTCATTCAGATTCATATTTTGTTCTTCATCTTCCCCTTTCAAATTTGTGAATTGATTTTAGCAAGGACATTATTTTTTATTCTTTAATTCCAATCTTTTAATTCTTTTTTAAACATATTTGGATGGATATGATGTCTATTATTTTCATGTTCTAAAAATTAGATTAAAAAAAGATTTACATTATAGAGAAGTAAATTTATGGATTTGAAGAGTATATTTTTTCCAAATTTGAAAAATAGCAGGGTATGAACAAATTTACATTAGAAAGGAGTAAGTTTAGATAGAACCGATGTGCATATTTTTTCCTTATCGGAAAATTATATATGAGTAAATTGATAGATTACAATTTAGAAATTAGAGAGGAGTAAAACATGTTGAAAGTTGCCCTTGCAGTGTTTTCTCATTGTTGCATAACTCCCATATTCTTATGTCATTGAAATCAGGCCTCTTTCCTCTTTCCTCTTAACTTGATAATATAAAATTCATCTTTTTAAATGATAAGCTACTTTTTGCAAAGGGATAACAATTTTTGTCTAATTATTGGTGAAAGAAAAAAGTTGCAGATCTTTTTTTCAAAATACTCATCTCGCTAATTACTTATTTGTTGCAGTTGCTGAATTTTTCTCCAAAGACTATTGTTGGATTTTTGATGAAATTGTCCTTATAGACACAAACTATTAGCATCGATAAACACCACATCACCAACTAGCAAATAGTCTATTTGAAGACATATACTGATTTATCATGATGGTTTACTTACATATCTCATTTACATTGAATATTTTAATACAATGCTTAATGTCTACATCATTATGTGATTATACATGTTGTCAAAGTTATACAATTATCTACCGTATAACGTATAAAACAGTGGTATATTAACATGTCTACATGTTGAATACTTTGTTGTTTATCACAACTTTTCTCAACTAAAATGTGACTTCTCTGATCATTATTAATTGAAGCATGCATGTTCATGATTTCTAATCACATAGAAAGTACTATTCCGATCTATGTAAATCAAGTTATAGAAGCCTTTACCACTTGTCTTAATAAGATGGCCTTTTATACTATCCACATGTGCATAAAGCTTACAATGAAAGAGAAATCCTTAACATGTTGGACCACCCTTTTCTTCCTGCATTATATGCTTCCTTTCAGGTTTGAAATTCAAATATTACTTTCAAATAAGTGACTCTATAATTTATGGAAAATAGTTTCATGGATTATATTCTCTTTTTTCATCTAGACTAAAGCCTTTTATATATTAAATTCCTCAAATATTTGAAACTTGAATGACTTGCATACCAAAACGCATGTTTGTTTGATAACTGATTACTATCCTGGTGGAGAACTATTCCTGCTTCTTGACTAGCAGCCAATAAAGGTTCTCAAGGAAGATGATGTTAGGTATATTATGCTTCTACATGGAGTATTTATGTATATACTCACGATTTTAGTTGTTTAGTATTTAATCTTGCGTAATGGAAAATTATGTTCACCATGTTCTATGAAAATTAGTCACTTTTGCATTCAACTTAACAGAAGGGAAATGGGCAATTTCTAATTTCATATTAACGTTCTCAATCGTCTTCTATATAGGTGAGTGATGAAGTTGAATTTCTTACACAAATATGCCCATAATGAATATATTGTTATGTCTTTGTGGCATGACAAGTTGAAGCTGTTTCATGTCACTGCTGGAGAAAAGGGTTTCATAAGGTATTCTCCATCCAATCCTTATTTTGAATTTCTTATTTTGACATAAGGTATGCTTCATGTCACTGTGGATGTGCAAGTTTTAGAAGAGCAGCAACGACGAAAGCATGAGGACAAGCCATGGATGTTTCTGTCATGAAATTATAGTCACTTGATAAGAACGCATTTATGCCGATTCTAGCAGAAGGTTTATTTAGAACATAAGCAGGATTATCATATACAAAAACTGCCCCTAACACTTATGTTTCTGCAACAACATTGATTTGTTTATTATTTAAGAAAAGTAATGTCGCAATTTTAATGCAGCTAACGACAATGTATATTAATCTTTTACAACTTTGTCTTGATATCAAGTTAATGTCAATGTGTACATGTAAGCATGTGTTGTCAAGTTAATGTCAATGTGTAACTAAAACATATAGTTACATTTATAGAATTGTTATATTTATATGACACATAAAAAATCAGTTGAAATTTGAATGTTTATCTCCTGGATTTTGTTACGATATTTGACGCACTATATCATATGGTGGCCTTCCTTATAAATGTTTCTGTCATTTATGTAAGTGATGTCGTTTTCAATTCTTCAAATTTGAATCAAAAAGATCAGATGAACTGTCGAGATTTGGATCTGGATAAAGCTTCCTTCCTACTTAAATTAGGATGATAGTTTTATAAATTAATAGTTTGTAGGCAAAATATCCTTTTTGGTTCCTTAACCATACCTCAGGGTACATTTTGGTCCCTTATCTCTAAAAAAGTGTCAAAATGGTCCTTTAATTGTTCAAAAAGGACCACGTTAATCCTTTTTGTCCATTTTTTTCAAACACCGTCAACTTTTCCATGTTGGCATCTGATGTGTAACACACGTGGCATATGTTTAGAAAGGTTATTAAAATTCTGGAAAAAAGACATTCCAACATTTTGCACTTGGACTAGATTCGAGCCCAGTATATCTTTATTATTGGTAGTTAATATTTATCACTACAACATTTCACAGTTGATGTCAACTTCTTCATTCAAATATATTATTAAGTCACCCTACAATAAGCAAGAGACTAAATATGCATTACAACATAACATATTTTCAATTTTCTAACAAAAATTAAATATGTACTCTCTCACACTCAACGTAACTTCATCCTCTCTTTTCAATACACCCAGATTATGGTGGCTTCCATGGTGGCCGGATGTCATCGGCAGTGGCCGTCATGGAGAAGCTTCACCGAAGATCCAAACAAACACCCAACCTAACTCCTTTCAATGGCCTGATTACAAATATGGTGATAGATTTTGCAAAGAACAATCCTATAAAGCAAGATCTAAAAAGGGGAAATCCAACCCTAACTCAAATCAAACGTTGAAATAAACACAGAAACGATAATAAAAAGGAAGGTGTTTGATTTCTTTTCCAAAATTCAGAAGAAATCATGCAATCAACAATAGCTTTCAAGTCTGCCATACTTTCAGAGAGATTTCGATAAAACTCTTGCCGGAGAGAATCTGATATGTTTGCTTCAGTTTGATATCAAAACAATGGGTTCAAATTAAGGCAAAACAAATACTACTGCATATTAAAGGAAAACGCATGAAACAAAATAATGCAGTGGATGCTAAAAGAATGATATAAACCATTTTTGTTAACCTTTTTTGATTTGTTATTTATAAGATATGTGGTATAAGATAGCCATTGAAGTTGTATTGCAGTTTGTAACTTAAATATACACAGACAAAAGTGGTCCAGTGGTAAATATGTTGTGCAGCATCCAAGATGTCCTTGGTTTGAATCTTAGCTTAATTCAAAATCTTGGATTTTTTTTTATAGAATTTTGATGACATTTGATTATGAATAGATGCCACGTGTACAAACATTGCGCCATGTCAAATGCCACCTAAACAAAAGTTGGCGCTGTTTGAAAAAATGGACGGTAAGGATTAACGTGGTCCTTTTTGAATAATTAAATGACCACTTTGACACTTTTTATTCAATGACCACTTTGACACTTTTTAGAGATAAGAGACCAAAATGTACCCTGAGATATAGTTAAGGGAACAAAAGAGATATTTTGCCAAATTTCTATATAATGAGAAACAAGTCGTTATACTTTATTGGGTCAAATAAAATGTTATCATGTTTTATAAATATATTTAATCTGTATGAATAACCGGAGTAATTTTCTTTTATACACATGGTCCATCACATTATATTATGTAACTACCTATGTAAATATTTTCAAATTAATTTATAAAAGTATGACGAAGAAATATTTGTATACTATTCTATTAACAACTAATTTATAAAATGATATTATAAAATAATTTAATTGTATTGTTTTTTGTAATAAAAAATTATACTATCAATGAACACAAATTTGTTTGGAATTTTCTTATAATTTCTATACTACTCCATTCAGTATCTATGTGAACATTGTATATTTGACTACATAGTGATTGATTATTTAAAAATTAATGGATACATTGATTCCTTTTGCCTACACTTTCGCGATAGTGAATGATTTTGTTATAATTTGATTTAAATAACTTTTTAATTTTACGAGTCATTATCAAATTATTACCTTTATTTGAAGAAACAATTATTATTTCTAAATGTCGTTTTTTTTCTTTTAATGTCATAAGTTTTTTTATATTATTTAATATAATTGAATTTATAAAATAATTATTTTTTACAATTCTATAATTCAATTTAAATTATCATGTGTATTGCAACACCCGAGGCTAAAGAAGGCCGAGTGGTTACACCACATGTAACACCTTAGGCCGAAGGAGACAAGAGTGGCCGTCACATCAGAATGAGAGGGATACTGAGACTATGCAGGTATGAGACTGCATGGTTGAAGGAGACTTATAAGGATTAATTAGTACTACTTATACAAAAGATGCATATTCTTTTCGGTAGCTTATCTATAAGAATTCCACTGTTAAGCGTGTCCAGAAAGCGTGCGAGTGAGGCCAAATCATACTGAAAAGACTCGTGTTGGAGACTATGTAGGTATGAGACTGCATGGTAATTGATACTACCTATACAAATAAGATGCATCTTCTTTTCGGTAGCCTATTGTTGCACCCCAAATTTTACCCTGCTATTTTTCTACTCGCATTATATTTAAAATAAAAAAACAGTCATTCACACATTGCACGTGCATCATTACGTCGTATTTAAATTGACCAAAAATCAGTTTAAATCGATATTTGCATCGTTTTATAATTGTAAAATACCCGTTATTTTAATTCATTTATTTTTACCTCTCTGCCTGATTATTGCGTTATTTTAATTTATTTATATGTCGATGATATCGATATTTCGATTTTATAAACAGACTGTTAAAAGCAATTCGATACTGTGCGAAAATTAGCGGAGAAAATATTTTAAGTTTTCATCTTTTACTCACTGCTTTATGAATCTACGTGTCGCGTAGATCGTAAAAATGTGTTCTCCGTAATTTTTCGATAAAGTTTGAAGACTCGTTTTTAACTTTAAGTTTTTTAAAAGTCGGGTATTCTTTATCATCATTTTATTTCAATTTTTAACCATTTCAATAATTTTCCTTTAATTTACAAGACTCGTAGTTTATTTTAATGTAATTATTTTATTTTTCGGATAATTTATTGTCCGAACTTTTACCGTTTTTGACAATTTTAGGTGTCTAATTTTTATCTCAAAAAAATCAAACAAAAATACCTTTTGGGCTTATTATTTTTAAGTGACCCATTTTTGTGGCCCATTTAGTTATGAAGGGCATTTTTGGTATTTTGAAAAATAAGTTAAACCTAATTCTTTTAGTATATATATGTTGATAATTGTTAAGAAAGAGGGGGCAATTGGAAACCAAAAACCGAACACGGCAGCCAAAATTGGAAACTGATCAAAAACAAAAATTATAAACTCATCTTCATCACACCATGATTCCTCTTGCTGTCCGTTGCTTCTCACGATAACACTCCCATCCAAACAAACCGCTTGCCACTGTTCACTCTCATCCAACTGCAGCTTCGGTCTCATCTCCCTCGCCGTAACCCCCATCTGCCTCTCTTCATAACACAACCATCATCTTCTCCATATCGTATCACCCCTCGACCCTTCACTCCCTCTCACCCTTCAGCCGCTCCTTCATCTTCCAACAGTCAGCCCTTAAACACTTCCGTTTCTCCTTGCCGTCACCATCTGTAACACCCTGTTCCCGCCGAAACAAACCCTCACCGGCGACACACACCCCCTTTAACCTCACTGTTTCCTTCCGTTACCCTTCCTCTTCATCAGAACAACCTCTCACAACCGAAACCCCCTTTCATTTGCCTCGACAGAAACTCACCTCTGTTCCTTCATACAACCGCCGTTAACCGCCTAACTTCCATCCACCGTAAATACTCCTTCCGCCATCCCGATAAGCTCCAGTTTTTCCTTTACCATTTTAATTTTGGGTTAGATCTATGTTACTGTTTGAATATAATAAGCTGAATGTTAAAACTGATAATGTCTTTTTAATGTTTGAAACAAATTTGAGCAGTGAGATTTTTCTGTGTTTAAATCTACAGATTCCATGGTTTATGTTTATATTAGTTTCTTGCTAGTTATTTTCCCTGTGCTTGTAATATCCTTCATCTTGAGTAAAGGCTTTCTACTAAGTCATGATTGAAGTTATCATTTTTTTTATATAATAGAATATCTTTCTAATACGAAAGTTACATGACAGAACAAAGAAGCAAAATAAGTTAAGTCACTAAACATGTTATCCTTGTTTTAGTTAGTTTTCTGTACAATCTTAACTATTTGTGGTTTTTTTTTGCTAAGTGTTTTTTAATTATGTACTCTTTATCCTTTCACCCAAAACATGTATATGATAATTTTAGTGAATATTCGGTTACTAATACATGCTAATTAGTTGCAATTTCATTTTGATTTTATGTGTGCAAATACTAATTTATTTTCTTGTTTTCTTACTTGTAAATGTCTCATCCGCTCATGTACGCTCATGCTAATTTTATTTCGATTATACTTCTTTGTTACTAACCATGTTAATTTTAAAGCAATTTCATTTCAATTTTATCTCACACTCATGCTACTAATATGTTTGCTATTTATGTAGATATTATTCGAGGATTGTAAAAAAAAAAAAAGCATTCAATTTCTTTTAGTATTGACATTACTGTTTTTTTTAATTTTATTTAATATTTAATAATGTACATACAATATACTTGCATTTTTATTTTATTTTATATTTTATACCGTAAATATAAATATACATATTATATTTATTTCTTATATTTAGTATTATATATACTATATACATATTATTTTTATGCTTTATTTATTCATCGGTAAATAAATTCAAATTATACTGTAATATAGTGGTTGCATTTCTTAGAGTTAGTTCATATAATCTATTCTAATTAATAAAATAAAATACACTAATCGATATTTAAATTTTTCCGCATTTTAGTTTTTGTTTGAATTTACTGTTTTTCTCTTTAATTCAATTTATCCCCATTCGAAAAATTGTACCCCAATCCCCTTGATGCGTTGTAAATAATTTTATCGCTTTCTATTTTATTTTACCGTTTAATCCCCATTTATATTTGATGTATCCCTCTCCCAAGAACAATTCTTGTAATAATTTAGTGCACATTTATTTTATTTAATTTAACTGTCACTTACACAAAACAAAAAAAAAAAAAAATCTTTTTAAACTAATATTTGTAAATCATTTTAAACCCGTAAGTCGACAAAGCTACGAAGCGTCGCGATGACCACACATGCACACATGTACGCTTGATCCTGGGCCTTCTTACAGTGAGCCTATTTCGATCAATTGTCCCAATTGGTCGTCTTAGTAGACTAGCCCACTTTGCTAGTACACATGTAATTTAATTGTTTTTATACTTAGGTTGGCCACCTTGTATGGGCTTTGTCGATTTTTCTTGTGATTTACAATTGTCTCGATTCTATTCTTTTTCCATTCACCAAGCATTTAAAACACCTTCAATAAAACTCGATCCAACGTCGAGTCTTCTTCTCAAACCTCGATCCAACGTCGAGTTATTTTCAAAAATCAATTTTTCTACAGAAAAAAAGAACACTTGGATAAGATTTGTTTTAATGGTTAGAGGTTAGCCCAACGATTAAAACAAATCGAAGTTTCTAATTGATTAGAGGATAACCCAATAAATTGAGAAACTTCAAATCCATGTTCTAAAACAAAAAAAAACATGGTGCTATGGTATTTAAGTAAATCGTTAGAGGAAAGCCCGACGATTTAATTAAAATGTAGAGTATTTGGGCCATTAGAGGGGTAACCCAATGACTTGAATACTTTATTCCATACACTTAATAAAAGTGAATTTGTTTCACCTCACCTTTTCATAATAAAGATTTTGGATGAGAGATGATCGGTTGACCTCAATCACCAATCTCGAGTATTGAATCGTTAGAGGATAATAGCGTTTTGATACTTGTCATCCACACTTAAAATCAATTTTAACACACTCAATATCTTTTGTGCGCTCCAAACACCATTTACCTTTAAACCCTTTTCAAGATTAGACATGATTCATTTACAAATGAGATGCTTCTTCCTCTATTCCCAAGGTTTTCGACTTCTCCACTTGAGTACTAGAGGTGTTCTCAAACCTCCCTCATGTTGGTGCGTAGTCTTTTATTCTTTATCACACCTTGTGGACGTTAGGCAGTCTTCTCCTTTAAAAATGACTTGTCTTTTCATTTAAAATCAATCAACAAACAAGCATTTTTAGAGGAACTACGGAGTTTTGACTTTCCCATTGCGAGGGAGTGCGTAGGCGCGGTTTCGAAACCGTGTCAAACTCAAAATTAATAAAAACATTTCTTCTCTCTTTCTTTATCCTTTTAAACCTTAGAAGATCGTAAAATTTTTACACTAACACACAACCACACTTTGAACTAAATGGGTACCATCGAGTACGATGGATGTGAGGGTGCTATTTCCTTACATAACCAACTCCCGGACCTATATCTCTTAATTTCGTAAACCGTCTTATCCATTTTAATTCGTGGGTTTTATCTATATTTTCCCGTTCTTCTTTTAGAACAAATAAAATTAGGTGGCGATTTCACCGTTGTTTCGAAAATTATTTAAATAATTATTTTTGAAAAAAATCGAGTTGCTTCAGTTGGCGACTTCACTGGGGACGATTTCTCAAGCGAGTTAACCCTAGTTTAGTTCTTTGTGTGGTTGTGTGTTTATCTTTTTATTTTACTTTCTTCTTTGTACTTTATATTATGTTTATGTTTCAATTATTTATTTTTCTATGCTTCATTTATTATCTTGTTTATATACCCATTGTGTGGGAATTCCTGATGGGATTATTGATGCATAGATAAGCCCACTACCCAGGCTTCTAGGTCACCTTTTTAGGAATAGAGGGTTGCGTAGCCTAGGTCCACGACTCCATTGTCTTGTTGGCCGGCGAAGACTCGGCTTAGAGTCGGTTGTTTTAAGGAGGTTGTTGGCCGATAGCGCGGGACATCAATCTTTGGACAAATGACCTATAACTCTAAGTTTGTTCATGTTGTCTAACCGAGACCAAGCGCTCAAATTTTGGATTTCGAGCATCCGTTAAAGCCGTTTCTTGGGGTATACTTTTCCAAATACTATTACCACGTAGGCCTCTCGCGATGATAGTGTTTGTTAAAGGGGATCGAGACTCAAGAAACACTTAGCGAAAACCTTAGAACCATCCATGGGAATTTGGGTAGAAAACTTAAAGCCATCCTATCATAGGATTCCACCTGAATAAGTTATTTTGATTGCTTGCATCATCCTGTTTCACATCTCTGTAAACTTGGTACTATCCATTATGTTGCATTCCATTTGTATATGTGACATTTCATTTCATTACATCTTTTGCATTAATAACATTACATTTCATTGCATAATCTGCATGTTTCATACATTCAAGTTGTCGAAAGACTCATTTAAATCATCTCCATCTTGATTGTTGATTTCTTGTCAAGTGATTCCTCTGCACAAGCACGGAACTAGAGCCAACGTCAAGAGAAGAATGGAATACCAAGAGCAACACGATGTAGAAGTCCGAATGGAAATCGATGAGTTGAAGTCAGGCATGACTAGACTTACTCAAATGATGCAAGTTCGATCGCGGTGAACAACCTCAAAGGATGTAATTTAAAGTCTCTTTGTTGTTGATCCTCAATCTTCTCGGATGCGATTACTACTTGGCGAATTTGGGTTACCTCGAATTACGTTCCACCTCTGCAACTACTCCAATGGTTGGCGAGTCTTCCCGACCGTTTTCCAGCTCCGATTTTCCGAGCCTCGGCCGATCATGCATCTTGCTCCTCTTCGACCTTTTGTGCATCAACCTCTGCACAAGTTGCTTATGAGAATCCTCTCTTTGATTACCGTAGTGGCGCTCCCGAAGTGTGAGTAGAAGATTTTGATGAACTTGAAGAAGTCATGAGCAATATCGGACTGGAAAGAAGGATGAGAGCTATGGAAGGCAACGATGTCTTTGGTATTCTGCGGAGAACATGTGTTTGGTTTACGATCGGTTATGCCTCATAAGTTCAAAACTCCGATTTCGAGAAATACAAGGGCACACTTGTCCAAAAAGTCATTTGTTGATGTACTTGAAAAATGCTTATCGAGGAATGACAAGCTTATCCTTTGTTTCCAAGATAGCTGAGTGGAGCTTCATTGAAATGGTATATGGGACTTGAGAAAGACCATATTCAATGCTTCAGGATCGATTAATGCTTTCATGAAACAATACCACTACAATCTTGACATGGCTCGATCGCGTCGATTGCAAAATATGTCTCGAGTGATAAGGAATCTTTTAAGGAATACGCTCAACGGTGGAGAGAGCTAGCTTCACAAGTTGAACCACCTTTATCTGAGAAGGAGCTCACTGGTTTGTTTATGGATACCTTGTCCCTTTCTATTGGGAGAAAATGATTGGTAGTGTGTCCTCCTTCCAGGACTTGGTGACTATTGGCCAAAGGCTAGAAGAGGAATCAAGAGAAAAGTGTCATTCTTTGGTGAATCCTCTAGTGGTGCCAAGAAATCTTTTGGAAACTTCCATAAGAAGAAAGATGGTGAAACTAGTGTTGTCTCGATTGAAAGGAGAAGACTTCGTCGTAGGCCTCAATACTATGACCAACCGCAAGTAGATGCCATCACTCCTACGATCGAGGCTCGACAAATTGATTCCTCAGCCGGTGGCGGACAAAATCGAACTATAATGCAAGGAATAGGAATCGGTTTGACCCTATTCCAATGACTTACACGCATTGTATCCTCACTTGGTTGAACTAGGTTTAATCACAACTAGGCCTCTAACTCCTCCGGATCCTCTCCCGGTAGGATTGGTCGATCTTCATTGTGAGTTCCACCGGGGCTGGTCACGATTTGGGCTTACCGAAGGCTAGAGTTCAAGAGCTAATCAGAAGCAAGGAGATAAATTTTGGAGATCCTCCGCCAAATGTTATCAACAATCCATTGCCAGGAAAAAGTGGCTGAAGAATGGGTCAGAATATCTCAAGTCACCTCCTAAAGCCAGTGTTTGAGACAGATGACTCATCCTTATGGCGATTAGTCACTAGGCCATGTTTCTTTGTTTGCATTTTCCCTAGTTTATGTTAAATTACTGCTTTCAAATCTTTGTTTGTAATTCCATGTTAATTTTAATGAAATGAGCATTGCACTCTTTTGATTCAAATAATTTTTGTTGGCTTCTTTCTTTTCAAATATATAGTTTCCTGTTTAATTTCTTTACCGAACTTTTGTTTTGCAAAGATTGGAGGAGGATGATAAAACGAGATACCCATGATTGTTGTTGGTATGCTTTCGAATAAAACTTTCTTGATGATATCTGAGCATTGTTTCAATTCCCAAACCTTGGAGAAATAAGGAAGTTAGTCCTTTGTCAACCCCTTGAGCCTAGAAGTTGGAGTCTCTTTCTATCGAAAAACCCAATTTTAACACAGGCGGGGTAGTTCTCGATTAATTCGAATGTGCATTTATTCAAGACACCTTTCAATAAAGGTCGAATCAAGTTTCCTTCGCACACATCAAGAAGTGTTGGAGATGTCATACAAGTCAAAAGTGATGATGATGGATCTCGTAATCATAAAAGTCAAGCGATCCACTCTTTCCAAAATATATAAAAGAAAAAATTCAAAAAGAGTTGACCAAAGTCCTCAAACGACAAAATGTTGCAAAAAAGTGCTATCTCAAGAATATATCAACTGAGCCATTATCACTATCGATTATACAATCCAAAATCTATTGGAACTTAAATGCACAATCTGATTTAAGGCGTGGGGTGAAGAACATCACGAAGATTGGGTTGGGTACAAATAAATTTTGAGCCTTTATCCTTTATTTCTTAAACCGTGAACGGACCACTACTGACCCTCAAAGACCTAATTGAAGTCGGGTTTCTTTTGAAAGCATACTACAACAAGGTTGCGTAATATGACTCCTAAGGTCTTTTGCAAATCAACTGTCTTGGTATATCCATACCGTTGTTTTCTCTTTCACTTTTAAATTTTCAAACCACTGTGTTTTAACCAGTGATCCATTTTCCATGCAGCAATTACGTCATTCCAAAAATGATTTTTATTTCAAAACTTGTGCATGAATTTTACATTAAATTTACCATGTTTGAATAAACAATTTTTGCTTGCAAACAAGCTTTCCTCATCAAGGAAGTCCAAACTATTATGAAACTTGGTCAGTGATCCTAATCAGGGGCAAGTATCTTTCAGATCCTGTTGTGAATCAGTTCAAGATTTGTTGCTCAGTGCAAGTCATTATCAGAATTGTTTTAATTAGAAGAGCATTTTCAAGACTTATACCGGGGCACTCCTTTCCCTCAGTCATTTCAAGAATTGAAGCCGTGATCGGTTTATCTTCAACAATCAACTAATCAGGGGCAACCCCATGCGGTGATCCTTCCTCCAAGGATCATCGTTTTTGACACAGTTCACAAGTATGTTAGAAGTGTTTCTCAAGACATTTTATCTCCAAGCAGAGTTGGCAGTGTTCTCCGTGTTGAGGAATCAGAGTTCCCATCTTACCTCCATAAAATAGTCAATCTCCGTTGTCATAAACGTCTGCATTACATACTACATGCATAGATCATTCATATATCATGCATCACAAAATTCACATATCATGCATAGCAAGAGTGTTTTATCCTCATTTGCATTTCCCGAGGTCTTGCTGCAGTCAATATCTTACCTTGCGGTCAAAATCCAACTTACTTGGTACCTAATGTCAATCTGTCTGTCTCTTTCCTTTCCGCCTAGTGCCATTTCTGGATGTCTGTCTATTTTTCACTCCAGTGCCATTCCTGGATGTCTGTCTATTTCCACTCCAGTGCCATTCCTGGATGTCTGTCTCTTTGTCATTCTAGTGCCATTCCTGGATGCCTTGTTTCTTTCTCCATCTAAAGCCATTATTAGATGTCTAGTCCCTCCATCTAAAGCCATTATTAGATGTCAGTCTTTTTTTCATCCAAAGCCATTATTGGGTGTCATGCCTTTCTCACTTTATTCAAAGCCATTATTGGATATTGTGATCTTTTTCCATCTAAAGCCATTATTAGATGTCAATCCTTTTTTTCATCCAAAGCCATTATTGGGTGTCATGCCTTTCTCACTTTATTCAAAGCCATTATTGGATATTGTGATCTTTCTCCATCTAAAGCCATTATTAGATGTCGAGTTTCTCCATCTAAAACCATTATTAGATGTCGAGTCCCTCCATCTAAAGCCATTATTAGATGTCGAGTCCCTTCATCTAAAGCCATTATTAGATATCGAGTCCCTCCATCTAAAGCCATTATTAGATGTCGAGTCTTTTTTCATCCAAAGCCATTATTGGGTGTTATGTCTTTCTCACTTTATTCAAAGCCATTATTGGATATTGTGATCTTTTTCCATCTAAAGCCATTATTAGATGTCAATCCTTTTTTTTCATCCAAAGCCATTATTGGGTGTCATGCCTTTCTCACTTTATTCAAAGCCATTATTGGATATTGTGATCTTTCTCCATCTAAAGCCATTATTAGATGTCGAGTTTCTCCATCTAAAGCCATTATTAGATGTCGAGTCCCTCCATCTAAAGCCATTATTAGATGTCGAGTCCCTTCATCTAAAGCCATTATTAGATATCGAGTCCCTCCATCTAAAGCCATTATTAGATGTCGAGTCTTTTTTCATCCAAAGCCATTATTGGGTGTTATGTCTTTCTCACTTTATTCAAAGCCATTATTGGATATTGTGATCTTTCTCCATCTAAAGCCATTATTAGATGTCAAGCCTTTTTCATCCAAAGCCATTATTGGGTGTTATGCCTTTCTCACTTTATTCGAAGCCATTATTGGATATTGTGATCTTTCTCCATCTAAAGCCATTATTATATGTTGAATCCCTCCATCTAAAGTCATTATTAGATGTCGAGTCTCTTTTTTCATCCAAAGCCATTATTGGGTGTTATGCCTTTCTCACTTTATTCAAAGCCATTATTGGATATTGTGATCTTTCTCCATCTAAAGCCGTTATTAGATGTCGAGTCCCTCCATCTAAAGCCATTATTAGATGTCGAGTCTTTTTTATTCAAAGCCATTATTGGATATTGTGATCTTTCTTCATCTAAAGCCATTATTAGATGTCGAGCCTTTTTTCATCCAAAGCCATTATTGGGTGTTACATCTTTCTCACTTTATTCAAAGTCATTATTGGATATTGTGATCTTTCTTCATCTAAAGCCATTATTAGATGTCGAGCCTTTTTTCATCCGAAGCCATTATTGGGTGTTATGCCTTTATCGCCTTATTCAAAGCCATTATTGGACATTGTGACCTTTCTTCATCTAAAGCCATTATTAGATGTCGAATCCCTCCATCTAAAGCCATTCTTAGATGTCGAGTCTTTTTTCATCCAAAGCCATTATTGGATGTTTTGTCTTCCGTGTTGTATCAGTCAATTTACCACAAATTTCTAATTTCGGTTTCTTTCAACAATTTTATGATCATCTCATATCATGCATCATTAAAAAATATATGTCAAAAAACATTGCATTCAACACTTTCTCATTATACTTTATTCACAGCATGCCCATTGCATCTCAGGGCAAAATTTTGGTTTTTTATATATATTTAATTATCTCCCACTGCGATAATATGAAGCTTGATCATCTCCATATCATCTGGTTGAAGATATTTAAATAGGGGCAACTGTTGCACCCCAATTTTACCACTATTTTCTACTCGCATTATATTTAAAATAAAAAGATCATTCACACATTGCACGTGCATCATTACGTCGTATTTAAATTGACCAAAAATCAGTTTAAATCGATATTTGCATCGTTTTATAATTGTAAAATACCCGTTATTTTAATTCATTTATTTTTACCTCTCTGCCTGATTATTGCGTTATTTTAATTTATTTATATGTCGATGATATCGATATTTCGATTTTATAAACAGACTGTTAAAAGCAATTCGATACTGTGCGAAAATTAGCGGAGAAAATATTTTAAGTTTTCATCTTTTACTCACTGCTTTATGAATCTACGTGTCGCGTAGATCGTAAAAATGTGTTCTCCGTAATTTTTCGATAAAGTTTGAAGACTCGTTTTTAACTTTAAGTTTTTTAAAAGTCGGGTATTCTTTATCATCATTTTATTTCAATTTTTAACCATTTCAATAATTTTCCTTTAATTTACAAGACTCGTAGTTTATTTTAATGTAATTATTTTATTTTTCGGATAATTTATTGTCCGAACTTTTACCGTTTTTGACAATTTTAGGTGTCTAATTTTTATCTCAAAAAAATCAAACAAAAATACCTTTTGGGCTTATTATTTTTAAGTGACCCATTTTTGTGGCCCATTTAGTTATGAAGGGCATTTTTGGTATTTTGAAAAATAAGTTAAACCTAATTCTTTTAGTATATATATGTTGATAATTGTTAAGAAAGAGGGGGCAATTGGAAACCAAAAACCGAACACGGCAGCCAAAATTGGAAACTGATCAAAAACAAAAATTATAAACTCATCTTCATCACACCATGATTCCTCTTGCTGTCCGTTGCTTCTCACGATAACACTCCCATCCAAACAAACCGCTTGCCACTGTTCACTCTCATCCAACTGCAGCTTCGGTCTCATCTCCCTCGCCGTAACCCCCATCTGCCTCTCTTCATAACACAACCATCATCTTCTCCATATCGTATCACCCCTCGACCCTTCACTCCCTCTCACCCTTCAGCCGCTCCTTCATCTTCCAACAGTCAGCCCTTAAACACTTCCGTTTCTCCTTGCCGTCACCATCTGTAACACCCTGTTCCCGCCGAAACAAACCCTCACCGGCGACACACACCCCCTTTAACCTCACTGTTTCCTTCCGTTACCCTTCCTCTTCATCAGAACAACCTCTCACAACCGAAACCCCCTTTCATTTGCCTCGACAGAAACTCACCTCTGTTCCTTCATACAACCGCCGTTAACCGCCTAACTTCCATCCACCGTAAATACTCCTTCCGCCATCCCGATAAGCTCCAGTTTTTCCTTTACCATTTTAATTTTGGGTTAGATCTATGTTACTGTTTGAATATAATAAGCTGAATGTTAAAACTGATAATGTCTTTTTAATGTTTGAAACAAATTTGAGCAGTGAGATTTTTCTGTGTTTAAATCTACAGATTCCATGGTTTATGTTTATATTAGTTTCTTGCTAGTTATTTTCCCTGTGCTTGTAATATCCTTCATCTTGAGTAAAGGCTTTCTACTAAGTCATGATTGAAGTTATCATTTTTTTTATATAATAGAATATCTTTCTAATACGAAAGTTACATGACAGAACAAAGAAGCAAAATAAGTTAAGTCACTAAACATGTTATCCTTGTTTTAGTTAGTTTTCTGTACAATCTTAACTATTTGTGGTTTTTTTTTGCTAAGTGTTTTTTAATTATGTACTCTTTATCCTTTCACCCAAAACATGTATATGATAATTTTAGTGAATATTCGGTTACTAATACATGCTAATTAGTTGCAATTTCATTTTGATTTTATGTGTGCAAATACTAATTTATTTTCTTGTTTTCTTACTTGTAAATGTCTCATCCGCTCATGTACGCTCATGCTAATTTTATTTCGATTATACTTCTTTGTTACTAACCATGTTAATTTTAAAGCAATTTCATTTCAATTTTATCTCACACTCATGCTACTAATATGTTTGCTATTTATGTAGATATTATTCGAGGATTGTAAAAAAAAAAAGCATTCAATTTCTTTTAGTATTGACATTACTGTTTTTTTTAATTTTATTTAATATTTAATAATGTACATACAATATACTTGCATTTTTATTTTATTTTATATTTTATACCGTAAATATAAATATACATATTATATTTATTTCTTATATTTAGTATTATATATACTATATACATATTATTTTTATGCTTTATTTATTCATCGGTAAATAAATTCAAATTATACTGTAATATAGTGGTTGCATTTCTTAGAGTTAGTTCATATAATCTATTCTAATTAATAAAATAAAATACACTAATCGATATTTAAATTTTTCCGCATTTTAGTTTTTGTTTGAATTTACTGTTTTTCTCTTTAATTCAATTTATCCCCATTCGAAAAATTGTACCCCAATCCCCTTGATGCGTTGTAAATAATTTTATCGCTTTCTATTTTATTTTACCGTTTAATCCCCATTTATATTTGATGTATCCCTCTCCCAAGAACAATTCTTGTAATAATTTAGTGCACATTTATTTTATTTAATTTAATCATCACTTACAAAACAAAAAAAAAAAATCTTTTTAAACTAATATTTGTAAATCATTTTAAACCGTAAGTCGACAAAGCTACGAGCGTCGCGATGACCACATGCACACATATGCGCTTGATCCTGGGCCTTCTTACAGTGAGCCTATTTCGATCAATTGTCCCAATTGGTCGTCTTAGTAGACTAGCCCACTTTGCTAGTACACATGTAATTTAATTGTTTTTATACTTAGGTTGGCCACCTTGTATGGGCTTTGTCGATTTTTCTTGTGATTTACAATTGTCTCGATTCTATTCTTTTTCCATTCACCAAGCATTTAAAACACCTTCAATAAAACTCGATCCAACGTCGAGTCTTCTTCTCAAACCTCGATCCAACGTCGAGTTATTTTCAAAAATCAATTTTTCTACAGAAAAAAAGAACACTTGGATAAGATTTGTTTTAATGGTTAGAGGTTAGCCGATTAAAACAAATCGAGTTTCTAATTGATTAGAGGATAACCCAATAAATTGAGAAACTTCAAATCCATGTTCTAAAACAAAAAAAACATGGTGCTATGGTATTTAAGTAAATCGTTAGAGGAAAGCCGATTTAATTAAAATGTAAATATTGGGCCATTAGAGGTAACCCAATGACTTGAATACTTTATTCCATACACTTAATAAAAGTGAACTTTGTTTCACCTCACCTTTTCATAATAAAGATTTTGGATGAGAGATGATCGGTTGACCTCAATCACCAATCTCGAGTATTGAATCGTTAGAGGATAGCCCAACGTTTTGATACTTGTCATCCACAACTTAAAATCAATTTTAACACACTCAATATCTTTTGTGCGCTCCAAACACCATTTACCTTTAAACCCTTTTCAAGATTAGACATGATTCATTTACAAATGAGATGCTTCTTCCTCTATTCCCAAGGTTTTCGACTTCTCCACTTGAGTACTAGAGGTGTTCTCAAACCCTCCCTCATGTTGGTGCGTAGTCTTTTATTCTTTATCACACCTTGTGGACGTTAGACGAGTCTTCTCCTTTAAAAATGACGACTTGTCTTTTCATTTAAAATCAATCAACAAACAAGCATTTTTTAGAGGAACTACGGAGTTTTGACTTTCCCATTGCACGAGGGAGTACGTAGGCACGCGGTTTCGAAACCGTGTCAAACTCAAAATTAATAAAAACATTTCTTCTCTCTTTCTTTATCCTTTTAAACCTTAGAAGATCGTAAAATTTTTACACTAACACACAACCACACTTTGAACTAAATGGGTACCATCGAGTACGATGGATGTGAGGGGTGCTAATACCTTCCCCTTACATAACCAACTCCCGGACCTATATCTCTTAATTTCGTAAACCGTCTTATCCATTTTAATTCGTGGGTTTTATCTATATTTTCCCGTTCTTCTTTTAGAACAAATAAAATTAGGTGGCGATTTCACCGTTGTTTCGAAAATTATTTAAATAATTATTTTTGAAAAAAATCGAGTTGCTTCACCTATGCATAAGAACTCCATAGTCTTGGGATGAGTGACCTTCTGGGAAGTTTTCCGGAAAGCGTGCGAGTGATGTCAAAGCATCAATAATCCCGAAGCCAGTCCGGGGCATTACATGTATCATTTGTCAAATTTACCAATATATTTTGTATAATCATATTATTTGTTGTAATTTTTTATTGTACTTTTCTAATAAAATGAGTTTTCATATATATATATATATATATATATATATATATATATATATATATATATATATATATATATATATATATATATATATATATATATATATATATATTAAAATAAATTCATAGTGCACGGGTATCTTACTGGTTCTTACACCATAATTTTCGATTTACTAATCATATGTTTACCGAAAACTTCTCTCTCATATACATTATACACACATGAGCAATACTATTATATGAAAGAAGAGGATTGATATACTTACACTCTGAAATGTGACATTTACACCATATATTAATACAATAATGCATACGTTTTTGCTTTTAATTATTATTTTAATCAAACTAAAAATTTGTACAAAATGAAATTAAGAGCACAGTGTGATAATTGCAGTGTCAATATATCATTCTTCATGAAAGAAATTGTACATATATCTATTTATATTATTGTTTTGTTAAATGTCTAGAAGAAAATGTTATTTCTACACAAGTGACATTTACACCGTAATATTATATAAGGTTTTGCATCTTTGAAATATTTAATTATTAATTTTCTTTTATATGACTTAGTGAAAAGAGATAATCATGCTATATGTCATATGGATTATACAATAAAGCATGTATTTTGGTGTTACAATAGCAAACCTCAAAACTAAAATAGTGCGTATCATCAATTTCAATTAAATAATTCAAGTGATTGACTTTTTAAAGAATTTGTATATTATTCTAATAGAGTATTATGTTTAAATATTATAGTAGTGAATAAGGGGGTTTAAATACAAATTAATTTTGTAAAAATTTAATATAGTATAAAATTAAGAGAAATGCTAACGAGTGCCTCCGATACACTGATTAGGGATTTAAAAAATAATGTTTAGTTTATTAAATATTTGTATTTAATGCATTAGAAATTAAAATAAATATTTTTTTAAGCTATAAAATGTATGTTTTTTTAAAATACTTATATTCAATACATTAAAAATTTAAATAACTAATTTATTTAATTGATATTTTTTTAATTTGGAATCCTTAATTAGTGTCCCAGAACACTCGTTAGTATGACCCTAAAATTAAATATTATTAAATGTGTTTATAGATCATTTGATAGAAAATATTTTAATTGCTTCGAACTTGTGAAATAGAATATGAATTTGTTTTTTCTATAGTAAATGATAAGAAATCTACTAATATTTCTCAAAAACTATCCCACCAAAAATGTCTTCGGATTAGAAGTTGATTGGATCAACACAAATTTATATTGTCGCGAAAAAAAGATGTGATAGTCAAACAATATTTTCGTTTAGAAATTGAAAACGAAAATAGATTTTTATCGAAGGTTCACCTAGATGAAATTGTTTTCAAGGATGTGTACTTTGTGAGTCAATATTGTGACTGTTAAGTTGTTGGGAAAAAATATTGAGTACACTATTATGAGAGAGACTCTTCGAAATTTAAAAATTGTATAGACGAGTCATAATCATAGACAATAATAACGAATTCTACATTGTTAAATTTAATCAAGCCGATGATAAGAAATAATTATTTTAGAATAGTTGTGGATAAAACTATCATATAGATAAAATTATTTGGACTAAATTTGATTTACTATGATGAAAACTTTTTACTTGTTATGACGTTGATAGTTCGTCAACCATTCAAAATGGATAACAACAATCTAAAAGTGAACCCTAAAAGATTTTCTAGAGTTTGCATAGAAGTGCACATCACTCTTCCAATGGTTGGAAAAAATTAACTCAACGACCAATAGTTACAATATACAATATGAAGAGTTTCATATTATTTGTATGTGTTTTGGATGCTATTTTGGATGCTATGGGCATATGGATCGTAATTATAAAAAGCAATTTAATACACAAAATGAAATTCATGTCTCCCGCCAGAACTATCGAATCAGGAAAATAACTCAGCCTCTAAAGCCTCATGTGAACATATCAAGCTCCTACACATGCGTCCAAGCTTAATTAAATTACCACACACACGTCCACACACCCATGCACTTACACGTGCAAGCTAGTGTAGTCACGCTCCCACGCATGTGTGCATCCTCCCACACAAGATTTATTCAAACCTCGAAGCTTCTACGATTTTGACATGTGGCAAAAATGGTGCAGACATATGTAATACTGTTATCAATGAATTTAATTCAAAGAGTAATGCGTAGGAAAATTTAATTCAAAGAGTAATGTGTAGGAAACCAATAATTGACCATTTGAATTATCAATATTAATAATTATTTCACTTTTTAATGCTAATGATGGTACATAATAGCCAAATAATTTAAATGGGGATTGGATGACTCTCAATAGTAGACAAAATTGTTATTGTTATAAATCATATTTCGCCATAAAATTGTCTTAAATTAGTCATCAAAATTTTTTCTAGACCAAAATGGATATAACTCAAATTCCCAAAAAAAACATAGCTATCTCGGCATATACTTCAAAATAACCAAAAAATGTTTGATTTTTTTCTCCTCGTCATCATTACAAGTATCAATCTGATTTTTTTCTCTCCCTTCTAAAACGCCAAAAACAGACCTCAAAATACCAATAGCAAGAAATCCCCTTTTAACTCCTTTAACCAAATACCTCAAAGGGTAAAAGGAAAAAGTCTAACTTTTAAGATTTATCTTCTACTATTCAGTTTTCTATCTCTCATTTAAATAATACTATTCTAGCTAATATCAATCACCCTTCTACTTTTACACCACCTCATCCAAATTCTACACCCACACCTATCCTTTGAGTACACTAACTCTTGCATTTGACAAAATTGATCCTCTAAAAAATGATCAACTTAAAAAGCTTTTTATTCATCAATGTCAAGATGATGATAAAAAGAGCAGCACAAATGGGGCGATATGCGGAAAACATGTAAATTCTATAAATGGATAAAATACATTTATTTTTTATTTTATTTATTTAATGTTGTATTATCTTGAAATGGCATGGGTGCTGAAGGAAAAAAAATTGGTATAGAAATTAAAAATCATTGCAATTGATTTAAAGTGGATATGCTTGTTATTTAAGAAAATATATTTAGTGGTGTTAAGGCCAATAATACAAGAATGTGAGGATTGAGACTCGTGGGTTTTAGTTGATATGGAATAAAGACGACTTTCACATTACCCTAGTTCATGAAAACTAATAATTTCTCTATGTTAAGGCTAACAATGGTAATACTTAATTAAATTAATTTTAAAAAAACGCATGGGGTGTATTTTCAGTTCAGTAGCAAATTCCGGAGGTGTCATTAGCAAGGGCTTAAGCCCATATTTTCTTTATGTGAATTTCCTCTTTTGGTTTTCTGGTTCACTCCTTCTAATCTCCTTCTTCTCCTTTATTTGCAGGTACTTTGGATGGAGGCCTAGCTCTGAAAGCTTCGGGTTTCACTTGAAGAGAGCTTTGGTGAGGGTATGAGATGCATAATGACACCAATAATCTCCAAGGGTTCAAATTTTCCTCCTCAAATCAGTAGTTTAGGGTGTAATTTATAGTATTAGGATTTATCAGTTACAAGTTTAGATTAGGAAATTTGTTTAGCAATTGATTCAATTAAGATTAATTTTTAGTATTGGATTTGATTTTGTTGTAATTGGAAATTAGGGATTCAGATCTTTGTAATGAATTTGGATCAAAATCATGTATAAGTTCGTTGTAATCAATAAAATATTTGATTGTGTAATGTTTGATTTGATTCAAAACAGAGTTCTGGATCTGGGCTTTTCTTTTGAGTTGCTTAACGAAAGAGAAGAAGAAGGTTGCGTCGCTGGCATTAGAGTTTCAAAGCCCTCCTAGTTGACTCAGTTAACAAACTCAAAATAATATAAAATAATAGTAATAATAATTGATAATAATAATAATAATATTAACAAGAATAACAATAATATAATACTAATAATAATAATAATAAATGGCTAAATTAATGAGCCAGCAATCAAGGGTTACTTTGGTCAACGAAGTCAAAAGTAAATAATAAAAAATAAAAATAAAAAGACCACATGTTGACTACACTTAACTCCTCATCTTAATGGACTCATCAACATCTTAATGGGATGTCCAACTTAATTTAGACTTTTGTGGAACCCACACCCTTTTTAAATTCGAACCTCTCTACAAAATTACACCCTTACTAAAGAAATAAATGAATATACAAGTTCTTAAAATTTGAGAAATAATAAAATATGAATATAGATAAAAACATTAACCATTTAATATCAGTAGGACAGATTTGGGGTATGACACGTTGAGGGCTTATGTCCTATTGTTGGTTTGAATTGACAAAATGTTGAAGGTTTATGTCATGGCTTGTATGGGAAGATGTTGAGGGCTTATACCTCGACCTTATATGAAAATTTTGGAGAGGGCTTATGCCCTGATGGTACCACATGCATTTTGTATCAGTGTCAGTCACATTGCATTTTGTTGAGTTGTTGACATGATAATGAAGTTGGGTTGTATAATTGGTATGTGTTGTATGCTAAATAATGATAATTATATATGTGCTTGTGAAATTATTTATGAATTATAATTGATGATTGTTGAACTTGTAAACTGACAGGATATATCTGTTGTACACTCATGATTATATAACTTATTATATTGTTGTGATATCTCACTCCTTCTGTTTAAATGTTACCTTTACATGGGTAACATGCAGGTGATCCACAGTAGATGATGTTATTTGTCATTACTTTCGAGTCGGCGTCGTGCTCTGATATATAACACCGGGGGGATGAACGCTTGCTTGTTTTGATTTGTTGTTGCTTTATTTTAGAGAATTGTGGGAGTATTATAGACTCTCTTTTATTTTATTTAAAATTTTCTTATGATGAGTTGAAGATGTTGAAAATAATTATGATTTCTTTTCTGCTGCATTAATAAAGTTGAAGTTTGAGAACCATGATGAGAATGTTGTCGATTCATCCGAAAGTGTGTTATGTATCTATTTAAGTACACTGAGCAAGTTTTTATATGTTGAAAGATCTGACATCCTATTTTTGGTGTTTGATTTAGAAAATTAATTTACTCTCATTTTTATTCAATTACTAATGGGAAATAGGATGTTACATTAGTGGTATTAGAGCTATACATCTCCCAAACGATGTGGTTCAGGGACGAACCATACAAAAGCTGGTGGACATATAACACTTGAGGCCAAAGAAGGCGGGAGTGGTTACACCATATGTAACACTCGAGGCCGAGTGGTCGCTACATCAAAATGAGAGGGATCCCGAGACTGTACTGGTATGGGACTTCATGGTTGAAGGAGGCTTATAAGGATTAATTGGTATTATCTATACTAACAAGATACATTTTCTTTTCGGTAGCCTAACCATAAGAACTCCATAATTAAGTTTGCTTGACTTGGAGTAGTATTGGGATGGTGACCTAGTAAAGTGTTATGAATGTGAAGTATTTGGTCACATCAAAACTGAGTGCCCAACATTCCTTAATAAACAAAACAAAGGACTGACTGTATCTTGGTCTGATGAGGACTATGAAAGTGATGTGGAAGAAGAATCTGCCAAATATGTAACAGCTTTGACTGGTACATACATTTCTGATGGAGATTCAAGTGATGAGGAGCTAACATTTGAAGAGCTGGCTGCTTCATACAAGGATCTACGCATAAGAAGTGATGAGGTGTGTAAATATGAGGAGAAACAAAAGAAACTCATAACTCAATTAAAAGCTTAGCAGAAAGAGCATCTGGAAACTATCTCCGAGCTTGAAAATGAAGTACTTGTACTGAAATCTGATCTTGACAAAATGTCCAAATCTGTCAGAATGCTAAACAATGGATCTAATACACTGGATAAAATTCTTCAAGCAGGAAGAGTAGCTGGGGATATGAGTGGTCTAGGATTCCATGAAACAAAGGAACCGTCTTCAGACCCTATTCAAGTCCAGACCAAGCCAACTATGTCGAACCGAATGTTTCAACATCATGTAAATGGAAATTTCAGATAATCCAAAAGAAGATTTCAGCGTTGGAGATGTCATTAATCTAGACGTCATGGTCACATAAAGCCTTTCTGTTTCAAGCTGTATGGCTATCCTAACCCTACACCTCAATCAAATGTGACTCAGGCTATATGAAAAGAAACATTGGATTCCCAAAGCTGATGTTTCATGTTTCTTAGCACATACATCACCCACAGTGAGATCCAAAACAAATTGGTACTTTGATAGTGGATGCTCAAGACATATGACAGGAGTCAAGAATCTGCTGGTGAATATTCGATCATATCCAACTGACCGTGTTACTTTTGGAGATGGATTAAAAGGTGAAATCAAGGGAGTTGGGAAGACGAATTGCCTTGGGATTCCGGGTATTGGAGATGTGTTACTTGTTAAAGTTTTGACTACCAATCTAATTAGTATCAGTCAACTGTGTGATCAAAGATTCCAGGTAAACTTCACAAAGTCTGAATGTATTATTACAAATAAGAAAGGTGAAGTTGTTATGCAAGGTGTGAAAACTAAGGACAACTGCTATCTATGGATGCCCCAAGACATAAGCTACTCCACAAGTGCTGAACACATAAATGATGAAAATAGTTGTTCTCAGATGGATTGGATGAAGCATATGGCACATGAACACAATGTTACACAAGATGTCATGACATCATACACTGCTAAAATCATTAATGTTCAGTTTATTAAAGACAAGAATGCTGCCTTGGAACATGCAACCACTGAGACACAATGAATGGTTGACACTTATTCAAATGGATGGAATGCTAGTCAACTCGGAATCTCAAGAAACAAACAAGGGGTATGCATGCTAGAAGAGTTATACCAATTAAAAGCATGTGAGAATGTCATTAAAGGGCTAATGTTTTTCAAAATATCACTTAATATTGTGTGAAGACGTCATTTAACATATAAAGAGCCCATAACAAGTGCAATCATTCCAAATTTCCCCCATACGCTACACAAAATATGTGCCCTATAGTGCTTTCATCTCCTACCTCAGAAAAGACAACCTTCATCCTACCATCTTTAGAAACTCCAACATGTCTCAACATGATGAATCCGCTCCAAGCAAGATCAATTTATCCTCGCCTAGATCTGAAACCTACCATGAGAACATCTCTACTGATGAAGCTCTAGACGTGGCTATTATGGTCGTGATTCCATGTCCGCAAGCAAGACCAAAGAAGCCCTGCACCTTCCATACAAGACGCTTAAGAGGAACTTCAGTCCCTGTTGTAGGTAATGTGTCTAATCCTACTAATGATGAATCAGAACAAGACATTATCAATGTTGATAGGTCTATTAGGAGGATAACTACTAGGGTTTTAAATGAAGGCTTACCTATACGTGGAATTTTGATTCCTCTCTCTCACATACCTAGTGAGGTTGCCCCCAACAGTCTTGTTAAACCATTTGAAAATGATGGAGAAAACACTGAAGGAAATCTTGGAAGGGATAATGAGTATAATCTTGGAAAATCTACACCTAATGTTGAAACATCACCTATTCAGGAAACATCTCTTACCAAGAAAGATACCACAGGCCCAAAAGAACAACAAGACAAGATGGATGAAGAAATAGTGGATGTGGATGAGTTATATGACAATGAATTAATTGTCAATGTGAACCTTGGAATTGCTAAGAGGTTTAAGACAAGAAAGAGTAAGGTTTCAGTTACAAATACTCCCATAAAGAGTGTCAAGAAGAAGGTCATGTATGGACCTCGAAAAGCTTAGAGCAAAGTTATTTCATCCTCAAGTAAGAGGAAGATTAGGTCTGAATCAGAATTAGATTATGATGTTGAAGATGATGTCCAGGACATCACTCCTATGAAGAAAGCTGTTATTATACCCCAAAATTTCCCCTCCTATTTTTCAAGATCCAGATACATCTCCATACTCAAGATTTCCTCAAGGGTTGATCAGACAAACCCTCTCCTAAACAATCAACCCACAACTAGGGTTTATTTCTCTCAAGTCAAGGTTGATTCTAATGTCTCAAGTGAGCATCAAGCCTCGTCATATGTCTCAAAGTACCACCATGCCAAGTTTCAATACTCATAGCCTAAGTTTGCTCAGTCAATTGCTCAGATGGTTGAAAATCAATTGTATTGGACAAAAAGTCAATTGTGGTCAACATACAGTAAAACTTCATCATTTTTTGTCAACATCAAGATTTTAAGTCATATTCATCATTTGATCATGGGTTGATCATGATTCATCAAGAAAATTCAAGGAATGATCAAAACCCAAAAGATTCTAAATTAGGATTTCTTAAGGGAAGGTCAACAGAACTTTGACCAAGCATAACTTTCACATACTTCATCAGAATTTTTTCCACCAAAGATCATTTTAAAGTGAATTCAATGCTCTACAACTTTGTCTCTCACAAGCTTTTCCCAAAAATGCTTCATTTGAGAGTTATGGGTCAAGACATTATAGGTCCTTCTAAAAGTCAACAAAAAAGTCATCTTTTTCCAAAGAAGTGTACATGAGCATGGAAGCTTCAATGAAGATGAAATAAAAAGGAGCATTTATAGGGCATCTTAAGCTTTCTAAAAAGTCCCAGAACACTTCTAAATGACAAAAATTGAGCAAGTTATGGCTTGGGAAAAGCTGGAAATTTTGAAGAAATGCATGAAGGAAATATTGGTCAATCTTGAAATTTTCCAAATGGGCCTTGATTTTTATGATATGAACTTATTTCTAACATGGCCCATGACCTATAAGCTCAATTACACACCCTCCTTTTATTTATTTAATTTATTTTTGAATTAAAACATTAAAATTCAATTTTAATTAAATAAAATACAAAAAAGAAAGTCCAAGGCGTGTTGGGCTTGTTATTTGCATGCCTTGAGGTCCAAGAAAGTCCATGAAAGCTGGCAAGAACCATACAAGGAATGATTGCATTAATATTGGCCAATTTTGGAAATATTACATTTGATTTTCAATCAAATATTTTCTCATCAAGAGGAATATACTTTCTCACAAGTCTTAACCTAATTTTGTTCCTCTCTATATATACACAACAAGACCATATGCAAAGAACATAGATTGCTGCCTCTCACAAACCCTAGAAAGTTGTCCAAAAATTCAAGTTTCTAGGGCACGAGCAAACCAAATTTCCAAGAATTCTCAAGCCATTCCAAGCATTCATTCATCATCCTGAAGTATCGAATAATCGATCCAAGCTCTTACCTCATTCCAAAGCATCCCAAAATGTGCTAACCAAGTTGCACTGGTTTGGTAAAAGTTTCGAAACTCAAACTTTCAATTCATGCTATTTAAATTATTTCGACTCATATATTCATGTTCATACTAATGTTTGTGATTGTTTAGAACCATCGTTTGCAAGGTTTGATGCCATATTCGAGTTTCACCGTTGTTAGGGAACACAAACTGATGAGGTTTGAAACCCTAGATACAGGCTGTTTCATGACAAACTAAAGACATCATTAGATTCACAACACCTTAATTAGTGGATCTGAGTTGTTTTTGCTTTTGATTCGATTGATTTTCGCAGGTTTTATGTTTGAATCGATCGGAGAAGGTGACCAGAATCCTTCTCCGGCGCCTCTGACCTTCGTTTGACTCAGGGAGGCATGTGTGGCGCGCTTTGAGTGGGAAATTTAAATCCCGTGGGTCCCAGTGTGTTTGGCTTGAAATTCTGGTTACAGGCAGACTCAGGATGTCGTAACATCTGATCTGACATTACAATACAGACAAGGTAGAATATACAATTAACAGTGAAGAAAACAAAATAACACAAGGAGTTATTAACCCAGTTCGGTTCTAACCAACCTACATCTGGGGGTATACCAAGTCATTGCAATTGCATCACATATGCATTATGAATACACATTTATATATTGTCATAAGAACTCACACAAAGCACCAAAACATCATAAATAAGCATCAAAACATCAAAATATTATGCATTTCACCTAGACTCATATAATCATACTAAATTAATTAATTAAATAATTAATCTAAAATTCAGGGTGTTACACAAATGGGACGAGGATGTCTAGTCCCACCATGCAAAGGGCCACAGGGACGAAAGGGATTTGAGCTCACTAGGAAGAGCCAGGTGCATGTCCCCATGTCATTGGCACTTGTCACATTTTTTCATGTGTTCTTTGGCGTCGTGCTGCATGGTGGGCCAGTAATACCCTTCTCGAAGTGAATTCCTGGCGAGCGATCTCCCGCATAGGCGTTGGGCATTGATCCCTTTTTTTATTTCTCGCAGTATGTTTGTGACTCTGGTTTCCTCGACACATTTGAGGAGGGAGATGAAGAATCCTCTTCTGTATAACTTGCCTTCAATCAGGATGTACAAGCAAGCTCTACGTCTGAGTGTGCTAGCTTCCTTTTGGCCAAATGGTAAGTCCCCGTTTGTGAGGTAGTTGTACACGGAAGTCATCCAGCAGTTTCCTTCGCCGATGGTGAGCACATCTACCACGAGGGAGTTTTCCTCGATGGTTGGTCGAGGGAGTATTTCTTGAATCACTGATTTGTTTCGGCCCTTTTTCTTTGTGCTGGCCAATTTAGATAGACATCCGCTCGAGTGTGATGCTCACGAGGGACTTGCTGTACGTCGACGATGTTGAATTTTTTCATTTTGGCTTGGACAAGGGCTAAATATTCGGCCAGGTGATCGTTCTTGACTTGGTAATTTGTTGGTGTACAAGGTTAAAATGAAGAACAGAAAAAGAATAAGAGAAATTAAATTATACTCTGCAATGACGGCGGGAAGAACGATTGATTTACAAATGATTTCTACTACTTATACACAAAGATAAATTGTCACGTAGGCCTTAACAAAAAGTAAACTTAATGACTGAGTAAACTAAATTTAATAGATACGCTAACAAAATCACTAGAATCCCAGAAGCTGAACATCCTTCTGGACGCAACCTAAAAAGCTTATGCTTCTGGCTAATAGTGCTTCTAACTAAGAAGTCTCAGAAGCTTACAACTTCTGACTAACAACCTCAAAAGCTCTACTGCTTCCGAGCAACACTGCTTTTGAGTAATAATATCAGAAACTTTTGATTCTAACATCCGCTTCTGAATATGAAATACGTTCAAATAATAAGAAATGCCACTTACAATTCTAGTTTCCAAAACAAATTACTTCCGATCCAAACAAAATCAGAAGAAGAAAAACAAAAACACACCATTACCAACAGGGTCGACCCTGGGCCTGGGCAAGCAAGCCCACAACCCAGGGCCTCAAAAATATAGGGGGCCTCAAAAGTTTGGGAGGTTTAATTGAAAAATTATATTACTAAAATATTAAATATATTGTAGTGCATGGACCAGCGGTATGCTACTTAGTTGATAGCATATGTGATGTGGGTATGCTATTAAAGAGAACTTTTCCTGTCACCCCTAAATTTATTCCTGGCACCCCTTAAATTTTTAAATTCCGACTTTACCCTTGACAATTTACAAAGAAATTCCCAGACGAAATTTCCAGTAGACCAATTTGAAATTTTCGGTATATTCCCGGTTTATGCCAAATTTCTGGAGGGTCATTTTAAAAAATCCGGTATATCTAAAATTTCAAATTGGTCAAAATTTACGGTATGTGCCAAAAATACGGAACTATTTTTGAAATTTCCGGTATACCAGATTTTTTGAAATTTCCGGTATACCGAATTTTTTGAAATTTCCGGTATGTTTCATTATCTTGTTTTTTTTCAACTGTTGAGATTTTGCCGACACTTTTGAAGTGTCCAGATTGCACCGACTCTTTTGTGTGGTCTAGAATGCATAACAATTTGTATAAATAAGGGTTTTAGGGTTATAAGGTATCACATCTCAACAACATGCCTCTTTCTCAATATCTGATTAAGGCAGAAGTGTATTATAACGTCCACAAACATGTCGTTGAGTTCAAGCTCCCAGATGGATCTGAGTCCTTCGCCGCGTTGAAGGAAACGTTGAACGGTTTGCTGTCTGATTCTGAGAGCAGAAGGGTGACAAAGATCGAGTTTCGATAGGATTACATTGGTATAGATGTTTGGGTGAAATACAACCTAATCGAGCTGAAGAATGATGAAGATGTGAAGGCCATGTGGAAATCATTTCTTCGTAGGATTACCAAATGTCCGATCGAGTTGGACGCGGAGATCTGAAGATCTGTTGACGACATAATGAAGTGTCTAAAGCGTCCAGATGAATCTGAATCTGGTACTTCCTAGGTTTTCATGTATCAGAGTACTGTTTATTTTTTTTTGTCATGTGATGTTTGTTAACTTATTCGAGTTTCTTATTTGTGTTATTTTGTTTTCTTTATGTAATCGAAAGAAGAAGTATTATCTAAAAAAATATTATGCAATAAACTAGATGTCAGTTTGTCACAACATATACATATAATATAATAATACAAAGAAAAATCTACATAGGCCCTCCACGGGAAATGTCAGCCAACCTAGATAACCCCTGATACGCCTCACCATCGGGGTTCAGCATCCTCATTATGTTATCTAATGAAACTACAATGAGTTATAGGCGGGTGTCCTGGTCAACTGCTGGAGGAGGAGGTGATGGTGGTGGTGGTAGATCGGAAGAATATCTAGTATCTGAAGGCCCCGAGACATCAGATGTTGAAGCTAGTGGTGTGACCCGAGGGTGTGACACACTAAAGAACCACTCCAGGTATCCATCCTCGCACTTCCCAGGCTCCTAAACCCTGGCGGATGCATCCATGATCTCCTAGGGAGAGGTGATGATGTGGTTTTGAAACCACCAATCAATGCCACCATCTGGGGAGCATGGTACTGGCCGTGGGATGCCCTGGACATAACCATACTGTCGTAGACATCGTTCAGGCAAGTGCCTAGCTACATAGCCCTCACACCTGATATGCCCTGAATATAAAGTGGATACCTCAAAAGGATGGTGAGGGCGATGAGCCGTGTATAGTATTCAGATGACATCGTCTAGGGTCAAAGCATTCAGCCTCCTCCCGTACTCTGTCACACCTTCAGGATGGGTCTGTCTGACCTTCCACCTCTTTGCACGTGGGTCTCTAGCTACCACTCGCTGGATCCTCTTGTCATAGATGTGAAGGAAGTGCTCGTATATCCAACACTGCATAAATAAAGATAAATAAATTATTATATGAAAACTTAATAATTATTAAAAAAAAACATCAAATAATTTATAACATACTTGTAACAGGCTAAGATAATTAGCAAGTTGTCTGGTATTAGGACGGGAAACAACATCAAGCATTGTGTACAGCATTGTCAGTGCCGCCACTCCCCAAGCTCAAGTGGAACTGTCCAGGGCGATAAATATAGACGGGTAACGAACATCAAGGTACACTCCAGACTTGGCCGCAAAGAGAGTACATGCCACCAGATGTGGCATGTGCGCCCTAGCGGAAGCCTGAAACCTACGTGCCTCCACCAATGCCTTATACGTAGTCCTCAACCAAGACATGCGGAGGTGAAATCCCCGAGTCTCGCCAAACTCCTGTAGGACCTCCGCATCATCCACCTCCAATGCATCCACAACCATGCACACTGTTGTCGCCTGATCCCTATGAACTAGTGTAAAAAACGTACCAGCTATCGGTAGGTGGAACAGAGATTCCACGTCATCCAAAGTGGTCGTCATCTCCCAAAATAGAAGATGGAAGAAAGATGTCTCTGGGTGCCACCTCTCAACAAAAGTTGATAGCAGGGGGCGTCCAGCATCGTCAATGAGCATCCAGCAAAGTCCTCAAGTCTGAACTCCTCAACTATCCTCCTCACATGCTCAGGCATCAGAGTCTCAGGGAAGTTATTCAACTTCGACCCATGAGAAGCGACCTTCAAAGTAGGACGCTCCTAAAACAAAACAACACAATTACAACAAATTAATATATATCAAACAGTGTAATACAAATAAAAAATTAAGCGTTAAACCAAATCAATAATACTTACATCATCTTGCCATATCCTATACGCGACATGGTCAATATAACCCGTCAAGACGGACCTGTCAGAAGGTCCTCCAGGAAAACCACCATCAGTACACACTGATGGCTCAGATGGACATGTCGTGGTGTCTGTATCCTGAAATCGGCTCCTGTATCAGCTTCTGCACCACCGTCTAAACCACCGCCGAAACCACCTCCGGCACCACCTCCTGCACAGGCTCCTGCACCACCTCTTGTACAGGCTCCTGCACCACCTTTGTAACCCGCTCCTCAGCAACCGGCCCCTGAACCACTGGCTCCGGTACAACTACCTGCTCCATTGTAGGAACATGAGGGTCCACAACTGTCGTGGAAGCTCTAGTAACCCGTCAACGAGGTGCACGAAACCCCGACACGACCTGTTCAGCCATATGTTTCCGGTGAGAACCGGTTGGACGACGACAATCACCCTGCGGCTATGAGGCATGTGCCTTATCTGCTGCTCGAGCCGCAACATTTGCTCGATCAGTAATCCTGCCTGAAATAGAATTGTCTCCGCCTCTAGCCATCACTGCAAACAAAGTCAAGAAACATGAAAAAAAAAAAAAAGAATTTTTTGAAAAAAATAGAAAATACCGGAAATTTCAAAATTTACGGTATTTTGGGCGTACCGGAAATTTTGAAATTTCCGGTATGAGCCTCAATGGAAAATACCGTAAATTTCGAAATTTCCAGATGAAAATACCGGATATTTTGAAATTTACGATACAAAATACCAGAAACTTTAACAAAAGTACCAAAAACTTACTTGTAATTGCGAAAAATTCGGTAGCACTCTCAAATTTCCGGTATCGTCCAAATTTTTGAAAAATGCAGGGTGTACCAAGAATTTTAATAATGAAAAAAGCTTAGACAAAGTTGAATTTTCATACAAAATGGAGGATGCCAAATACAAATGGAGGGGTGGCAGGAAAAATTCTCGCTATGGTTTAATGACATTTTATTTAAACAGAGAATTCTCACCACTAGGGGCAAGTTTCTCATATAATTTATACTTTTAATATAAATATATAATTTTTTAAGTTTGTGAGTTTATCTGACTTATTTTTTTTAAAGTGTAAACTAGCAACATATATTGATATAATTATGATGAAATAATTAAATTATCTATAATGTTTTTACTGTGCTAATTTCTTTTAAAATTTTAGTAAAATTGTATAATATTTAGTGTAGATTTTAACTCCCCCAATATTTTTGCTAAGATTAATGTATCAATATGTCAATTAAAATTTTAAAATAACTTTTATATAATCAATTGAAATTTATAATGAAATAGTATTAGAAATTTATATTTGATGGTTATTTTTGTATCTTTTGTAATTTTATTTTAGTATAAATTTTAGAGACTACTTATAAATTATAATTAAATATTTAAAAGTTGATCGTACAACCGACTCATTACTATCAATTTTTTTTCATCATAATCAATTATTGTTTGTGTTTTTTTTATTTTTTATTATTATAGAGAGATATATTATTAAAATTTATTTTATAAAAATATTAAAAAAATAGCCGTTGATTTTTAAAATTAGAATAGAGCCTTCAAATTCTTTTAGACGGTCTTTATTATAATTGATTAAATAGCTCATAGACATAGAAAAATTTGATAAATAACAAAGTCTACACGATAAATTATGAAAAATAATTGTAAAAAATAATTGTAAGAGACAATCTTAATTTTAATTAATTATTCAAGTTTTGTTAGAAATCCATATTTATTTTTAAAACACCATAGCCTCAAATTGTAGTATTACTATCACAATGAGATTGTTATTTTAAATGCTAAAAGATGAATGGTGTAAAAAAATGAAGTGTTGAGCTGAAAAAGACAAATTTTAAAGAAGAGCTTACAATATAACGGGCAAAGGGAAATCACATAATTATTCAGAGTCAAATTTGTATTTTAGAAACAAATTATTCCGAAATAAATATGTATTTTAGAAACATGCGAACATGATAAACAAGGTAGGGCGTATATATCATTTGTTAAGGTTTAAGGAGATCATTATGAAACAATTATTGATTTAAGTTCAAATTTAAATAAACTTTAAAGAGAAAAACATAAATTGAGACATAAAAACATAAGTTACTCATCTAATTACATGACTATATCTAACTTTAATTTATATAGCTTGTATTCAAATTTTAATGTATAAAAAAATAGTTTAAAAGAAAAATACTTTTTCAATCTAATAATTAATAAACTCTTCTATTCAAGAGGTATCTAAGATTTTATCAAATGATATTGAAATTAAAAATAAAGTGTGTTCAAAAATATGATTCATCAAATGTATACTTGAACTGAATTAATTCATAAAAAAAGTAATTATTTAAATAGTTAATAAACTGAATTAAAACAATTAAAATTTAATTTAAAATTAATTCAAAACCATTTTTTTTTATAAATTAGTTTAAAAAAATAAATATAAAAAATTTGGAGAAAAAATTTTAAAAAAATTTTCTGGGAAAATTTTTTTAAAAAAAATGAAAATTATAATTTTCCAGGAAAAATGTTATCCAAAAAAAACAGTTTTCACAAACAGAATAAAAAATAAGATTATTCCAAAAAAGAAATAATTTTTGTAAAAAAAACAGTAATTTTCCAGAAAAAAAATATTTTTTGAAAAAAAGTGTCTGAAACAAAATTTTCAAAAAAAAATGTTTTTTAGAAAAAATAGTTTTCCTGAAAAAAATAATTTTAAAATAGTTCAAAATATAAAATTAATTTTATATTGCAAAATAATTATAAACTAGTTTGTAAATATATACTGGTTCTAAACTAGTTTTAAATTGAATTGAACCATTTTACAGTTAATGATTTGATTCAATGCAGTTCATGAACAATGACAAGCCCTACCTAAAGTGCTAAAACACCTTTGTTATGTAAATATATACAAGCACAGTTAAATATTCAAAACACATCCAAAACATACAACAGAAATCCGATCCGATCTAAAATATATAGTCAAATAGTTTGGCCCCAGTTTACTACATTTGTGAATCCAAACATACAACAGAAATCCGATCCAATTTAAGCGGTTCATAAAACGGAATAGAAACACGTCCAAAAAATTTCGGTTTTGAGGTTTTCAGTTTTTTTTTATCAGTGTGCAATTTTTATTTGAATTTGATCACCCTATCACTTTCCATATAGTTTTTGCAACTTTATGGAGAAGATTTGACCATTTTTTTTGGAAATAAACATACAAAGAAACCTGAGACAAATTACCAATTGATGTGTGCCTGTGGTTCTTCTTGATCTTTCTATAACTTTAAAATTTTAGTTTGTATGAGCATGAATATAGGAGGGAAAAAACAAATGATTCATCTCAGCTTGTGCAGCAGCAAAAAGCATCGATCGCTCCTTCCAAATTCCAATTGCAAGAACCTGAAACATGAAGAGAAGAATGACACAAAGTAACAGCACAGCTAATCTCATACCCGAAAATCGATGACAAAAATGAAAGGAAAATGTGGAGAAAATAGTAAAAGGATGGACACTTTTTTTCTCTTTTGCCAGCAAAACATAGGGGATACTATCACAATCATGAATTACATTTTAGGTTAAGGCAGCACAGAATGAAAATCTGACTTACGGAATTTCATTCGTCGTCACTGTCAGATACAATGGTCATTCGCCGATTGGTTGGTTTTCTAGGAAGAGAGTGTTCTTCAGATTCAAACCCCTTCCTTTTGACCTTACCCTTTATATCCCGACTCTTATGCTTTGGTTCCTGCAAGTAACCATCGAAATAGTATTAAAATCGTAACAATGTTAGTTAATAACTTATTCACAACAGATGTACAATTGAACAGAACCAAAAAAACAAGGATATAGTGTTGGGATACCAATAGACAAGTATAACAAAAGCAAAGTTTCACACAGAACTTGGTTGCAAACCCAAATGAACAACATACCAAATAGAGTTCTATGGTCCTTTGTCCCCTCTACCAAAATATAATCGAAAGAAATACCTCTCCTATTCCTATATAACCACATTCCCAAGTGAATATTTTACGATATCAATAACATAAAGGGATTTGGCTAATGGGATGATTCACTTTAGAGGTTAAAGTAATCTCAACCACAGTTGTCGATAGCGAGAGCTAAAATCCCGCCATACTGGCCGCTTTGCAGCACCATTATAGCAGATTATGGCAGAAAACCAACAATATCAACTGATATTTACCATTGGGGCGAACCCAAAAACTGCCATGTATATCCATCATAGCGGTCATGGCACCGCTATTTGATAACACTGACCTCAACAATAGATGAATAAATCAACAGTCAAGAATAAGTAATAGGTAATGCTTAACATATCATGGATATGTTAATATATCAACCTTTGATTTCCTCATCAAAGGTTGAGGTATCTTTACAAAATAAGAAAAATAACCATATATTACTTTTAATAAAATTATTAAACCTGATGACCCAACTCAAACCAATTAGAATATTTAGTTGGCGGGTCAGTCGCCCACTTTTAAATCCAAAGCAATCAAATTTGATTGGTTTGGATCTGAGTTTTCAGTAACCCAAACCAATGCAAACCCATGGTCACAAACATGAATCAAGGACATAAGAATCCAAACATACGTACACAAATGTTTCACCCTATCCGGAGATACAAAAATAGTCAACTAGACAAAGATCAAATTGGTTTTTCTGAACCAAGTAAGGGAAATGGTGCACTGACAAGAAGTAAACAGACAGTATTTAGAAATAACTTTGGAGTTCAAATTTAAAGAAAATTATTATATAACAAAATATTTAAGTACCTCCTCTTCTTCCTCGTCTGAAGCAGCAGCATCAGCTTGGGCGGTCTCTTCATCATCTTCTTCGGAATCCTCATACTCCGGCTCAGTATCATCATCCCTCGTACGTGGAGGTATTTCTTCTTCTTCGTCTTCATCAGTTTCATATTCAGATTCCTCTCTCTCATTTGAGTAACCCACTGGGTTCCGTGAGGATTTTGCTGGTGGATAAGATGACTTACGAGGGATGTTCTTTGGTCCCTGTGACTAGAATTCCAGATATTAACCCTCATTACTACTAATGTTAATACAAATATAACCAACAAAAAGTAAGACTCTGAAAGACAATAATAATACCTTCTTAGCATTCATAATCCTTTTCTCTGCCCGGACTTCTGCTTCCAATTCGTCCTCAAAGTGACGCTGTTTACGACGAGGGTCGTAATAATCTGCTTCTTCATCCTGAAGAAAGGGAGCATTGATAAATAATGGAACTGACACAGTTTAAGTAGATGCTTAGAGAATATTACAGCAAATCCTTAACATCTAAAAGACAGCAGAGTCTCCAGAAACAATTCCTAAATTTATACCTCATCCAAAGCATCCTCTAAAAACCCAGGAGAAAGTTGACGCCTCCTGTCAGTTGGAGCATATTTTTTGTTCACCTTGTCACGCTTACGTCCAAGCAGTACACTAGCCCTAATAGTTTGATTTTCAGCCTGAAAATGATAAGGGGAATTGGATTATTATATTTGAGACATAATATAAGTATGCGACTAATTTGTACGATTGATTATACCTTTTCCTTTTCCTCTTTTTCCCTCTCAGGATCAATGTCTGTAACACAGTTTTTAACCTTATAAACCTTCCTTTGCCTTGAGTCAACAATAGCAGTCAACAACCGATGAGAATTCGAGGTCAAGGAAGATGGCATAAATTTCATTTTCTTCAATATCCTTCCTTGTGATTGCAGGATTCCCTGTAAGAAAGTACACATAGTCCATTGAGGGGAAAGAGTAAATTATCAAGCATGTTATGAGAAAAATGAAATTCACCTTTCCATGTCTTAGGAAAAGATGTGATTGATCATGCTGGGCGTCCTGCTCTGATATGTCAAGAACCTCATTCCCAATTAACAGCTGAAGACTTCCATCAGACCACCTTACAAATCGAGCGTTGCTTTCAACCTGATCATGAATAATATTTTTTTACTACAAAATAAGTGATGTAGTGCAACTGAAACTAAGCTGCCCTTAAAAGGTTGAAAACCATTTAACAATAAATAAGAACACATGAACTCATTTTGCCAATACTCTTAATAAAAAATCATTAATGCAAAAGAATATGTATTGCACATTCAATGGGTAAAATTTTTGCACCTTATCAACAGTAATACATATTAAATGCCATTTCATAATTAGGCTATTTGTTATCTCACTATTTTCAAATAGGATTTATGAGAAGACATTATAACATTAGCATAAGGGAGATGAATAATATAAAATAGAAAAAGAAAAAAAAAAAGACCAAACCATTAAGAAAGATTTGGAATTAAATGGTTTAAATCTAGAAATGGTACATGAAAGAACACAGTGGCATTGTATAATCCATATAGCCTACCCCGCCTAATTGTCAAAGGCTTTGATTCTTGTTACAAGTAAGAGAGTAAATGTTACCATGGATTTAAAAGAAGGAATATAAACAAAAATAAATAAAAACTAAAATAGAACATAATTACTTACAGAAGTTGTCCCGTCAGAATTTTTGACTTCTCTCCAACGTACAATATTGTTCTCCAAGCGTATGCTTCTTATTTCAAGTTCATCAGTTACAAAGGTATCCTCTTCCTCATATGTTTTAGGATCAAAGGTTTTGGATCAATACCCATGATATTGGAAACTTTAATCAAGTTCATCTGCCACAAATATGAGAGATGTTTACAGGAATGCATATCATACAATAAATGTATTCTATTTGTAGTTAGGTTCCAATAGAGTGATACCAAATGTCAAAATCTATTCACTATAACCTTCGAAACTTGTTCGATTCTCATCACTGGTCACTTTCACCAAACATAACATTAGAAATTTATCAAAAAACTTCCCTAATAGATATCTTGATGTTCTTATAAACATTTCAAAACACATACATTCACAGATACAAATCACAACTTTAAACTAACACAAAACTTAAAGTATGCAACAGAAGAGTAGAAACTAAATATATTAACCAGCTTCATTTTAAAAATAACATAAAAGAAGGCAGACCTTCTCTGGAAGAGCTGGTGGTCTACGTAATGGAATCTCTAACTCCAAGGGGGGCCCAAGTGGCTTATCTTTAGTTTTCATTTCAATGTTTTCCTCCTCTGATTCATATTGATGATCTTCATCAGCAAGTATATCCTCTGGTCTCAGGCTCTTCCCATAACTCCCTTCTTCATCCGCTGGATATCTCTACAACAAGAAATCAACTAAATAATTAATTCTTAAAACTTGAATAATAAACATGTAAATGAAATATAAGTCAATATTGACACCTAACACTCACATTTGAACCTTGTCCAATGTCCTGCTGAGCTGCATACCCCATGTCCTCCTCTTCATCGTCAAAATCACCAAATACATCACGGATTTCCGGGGCAGAATGCAAATCACGAGTTTGATCATTGTCATCTCTAGGTGACCCGCTATAAATTTTTAGATAAAAAAAAGACAATTTCTCAGAGTCAGTGTTGAGCTACATAAAAGAATTGTGCATGATAAATTTTTGATCATCAGTAACTTTATATGTTCTATTTAATCCTCTAATTCAAGATAACTTTAAAACATGCATATCAACACAAACAATAAGAAACAGAACAACACAGCCAACCTATCCTGTAAATTAGACTCAGACACAAATATAATCATTAAAAATTGTATAATACTGAAATTAAATGCGCTTACAAAATCATAGATTCCATTGGTATTTAATTTCAATAACTAGGTATTATATTCATGGAGTTTCTGCTAAAATATAAAACAGAAAAGGAAGTTTCATCATCCATAGAAAACTAAATGCAATAATCGATTGGTCATTTGGGGCAGCAAATTTACACATTACGAAAATAATAATGTCATCAGATCTATCTTGATCGAAATCATATAAAAACCTAGACAGTTAATACCCGCGCCGTCGTTGGAAGGATTGAAACTTTGATGCAAAGTGAAACTTTCTTGAAGGCGCGAGTCTCACACTCGAGGATCGCGGCCAATCTGCAGAAGAGCGGCCACCGGGGTGATTCTTGCGTGTTTTTCTCGAGGGAACATAGAATCGACTACTGTTGGTGATGTTAAGCCTTGGGGGCCGGACGCTGCTGCTCTCAACATTTGCGCCTGCAAGTCCTCGCAATCCAGAAACCCCTCTCGGCTTTTGTCTCAGCTTTGCATGCAAGTTTATTTCTCTCTCTTTCATTCTCAGGGTGTTCAATCTCTAAAGCTATTGTGTGCAAGTTATTTTTTTTCTGATGGCGAGAAGAGAGGGCACAGGGAAGCAAAACGGCGACTAGGGTTTGAGTTTGCTGAAGAGGGGAAAAGGAATATTGGGACCTAATCACTTCACTTCTTTTTTATACTCAGTTTTTTATTTGTGGAGCTCTTGAAATATTTAGTTCCTAACTTACAAAAATTACTTAAATCAAATAAAATGAGGACGCTATAGAAAAAATTGAGCTCTAGAAACTGATTTGAACTTATGTCAAACACTATATTTTAAAAGACTAATTGTCGTTTTAAGACATTTCAACTTTATTTTCTACGATAAGATATCAGCACTCTAGAAAAAATTGGGCTCAAAAAACTAATTTCAACTTATGAGAAAATTGAAAAATTGTATCCTAGAACACTTATGGTTATTGTAACAATTTAACTTTTCTTTTTTACCGATACAATTGTTAAAAAAAATTATCAGAATTTAGGCTATGCTTGGATATCGTAAAATGAACGTAGCAGAATGTAAAGGAGCGGAGTGGAATGAAGCTGAATGGAGCGGAGCAGAATGAAGATTTCACTCCATCGTTTGGAAATTTTAGGACGGAACAAGGAAAGTTCTTCATTCCGCCCAAATATGAGAGAAATAAATATGGTGGTAAGTGATGGAATGAAATGGAATCAATACCACTCCATTCCGCTTTGCTCCACCCAATTTTAAACCATCCAAACAATGAAATGCCACTCCATTTCATTTCATACCGCCCGCTCCATCTGATATTATCAATTCAAACAAAGCCTAAGTCTTAATCAATAACAAAACATTATCAGATTCCATCGTAAAGTTACATATACACTAAGAACAACAAATATACATGACTAAGAAAACCTAGTTCAATTAACCAAGTAGCCTGACATATCTCCATCTTCTATGCCAATCATCAATTTCATTGTAGATTTATACGCGCGCAATCTGATTCTCTCAATAGCATAACATACTACGGCCCATAGTTTTTGACACCCCCGTTTTAGCCACTACACGGTACTTTCCATATGTTTATTTCCCGACAGAAAAAATATTGTCCGCCAGACAACAAATTTGAGCAAATAAATACATCTTCGGAAATAAACTTATGGAAGATCCCGTGTCGCGCCAAAAAAACAGATGCTATATACAAAATATTTCATCCCATAAAAACTAAATAAATTCAGAACACATAAGCAAAGAGTAACAAAACCAGAAAAAAAAATAACATACACAACAATGTGGTTAGTTAATTAATCAAACACTAAATGGATATACCTCAGGCTCCTAGCTGCATCAACTTCTTCTTCACCATCATTTTCATTGAAATTTTCATTGAAATGATTCTCCTCAGATCCACTTTCAACAACATCCCTACGCCGGCTCGTAACAACACGCTGACTATAATCGTCTTTGGCATCACTATCCGAATCCCTAGCTCCACTCTCTTCTTCCCTCTGATCACCAACCTCCACTTCAACCTCTTGAGAAATCTGCTCCCTCTCCCCTTCACTCTCAATTTCCACCTCTCCTTGTCCCTCCACTTCTCCTTCTCCTTCCTGCCCTACCTCTCCTTCTCCTTCATCCTGCATCAGAAAATTCAGCTGTAAAGTTTGAATTTCGAAAGTTCGAATATAATCGTCGAAACACAGATACAATCGAATTCAAAACGAATAGATCAAACAACATTTCGAGAAGAAACGTGATTAAGCTAGGGTATGGAAATGGTGAGATGATAATGGAAAAACGGAGTGAGTGATCTTACGGAATTGAGATGAGGATTGGATTCATGCTCGGATTCGAGTTCTTCTTCCTCGCCGGATTCTTCTCCGAAGAGATTCTGCATCATCTGGTGCCGTTTCTCTTCTCCTCCCATTGTTCTGTGCGCTCTGTGCTTCGGTGAGAAAGTGAGGGGTTTTTCGCAACAAAAGAAAACGGGTGTTTTTATACCTAGAAATTAAATGGATTAGTTTAATTTTAAAATATCATAAGATATTTTGCCATAGTTGTACTTGTATGAGAGATATCTTAGATTAATAGTATGTTTGGTTCCGCGGTAGAAAGTTGGTTCGCGCCTGAATGCGCGAATGGCTAGAAGTTAAGAATTTTAGTTTCTGATAATCGTATTGAATACATTTTGAAGAGTTATTGCGGTTTTCTAACACGGAACTAGATATGTTATAAGTTATTTTGTCACATTTAAATATAGAGATGGATATTTGCTTTGCGATTTTATTGATTTTGAGGCGGAAATTCGTTTTATTTAATGAGAGATGTATTTTCTCATCACATCACATGCATAGATTAATAGCATGTTTGATTTCGCGGTGGAAAGTTGGTAGGCGCACGAATGGCTAGAAGCTAAGAATTTATCTTCTGAAAGTCATGTGGAAATCGGACACGATGTGAAGGGTTGTCATGATTTTCTAACACGGGACCTGACATATTATAGGATTATTTTGTCATAATTAAATGTAGAGAGGGTGTTTGCCTTGCGATTTTATCAGGTTTGAGGTTAAAAATTCATTTTATTTAAGGCAAAATACCATTTTTTGTCCCTTAAGATTATCTTGCGGTCCATTATGCTCCCTTAAACTTAAAAGTTCCAAAGGGGTCCTTTAATTGTTCAAAAAGTTCCATGTTAGTCATTTCCATCCAATTTTTTGAAACGACGTCATCTTTTGCTTGGGTGGCATGTGACTTGGCATACATTCATTTTCAAGGTCATTAAATTTCAAAAAAAAAATCTAAAAATGTTTGCTAAACAACATATCAAACCATTACACCACTTCACACTTGTTTGTATGTTTTAAATGATGAGTGGAATAAAAACTTTCTCTTTCGCCATTCACACCAAACAAAATCTTCCAAACACTAATCAAAAGTGCATAAAATGTCCAAAGCTCAGGAATCTTCTACACGATATCAAAATGCACTTACTTATATGTATGTAATTAACCCAATAATTGATTTGAAAATGCTTCTCCAATACCTACTCTTGGCGTCGAAAACTCGCCATCGAAGACCATCGAGATTAATATGTTTAATTATAGATGATTGATTGAAAAAAATGATTTGACTTGATCTGATTTTATACAGTTTAATTTTAATTGCATATTCAAATTGCAAAATATATATTTTATCAACTACCTAACTAAAATTATTACATGCTTATTAACACCTCAAATTACCTCTCCATCATAATTAATTTTACACTACAAAAAAATCCTTAATGGTAATTTGCTAAATCAACTCTTAGACCAATCCAATTGTTCCATTATTCCATGTGACACATCTATTTGAAACATTGTATTGGATTTTGGCTGAGATATTGCATTACCCGATAGACAAAAACATACAACCATCATATTTCTATTACATTTCCCTCTCATTGTCTCTTCTTCATTCATTATGTTTTCTTCATTATCTCCCCACACACTTTCCCAACAAAGTGTGTTATGTCTTCTTCATCTTCCATTCCAACCGTCTTCTGTGTTCTTCCACTTCCATTCCAAGCGTCTTCCACACAGATAACACATATTCTTTTTTCTGTTATTGCTATTGTCTCGTGATATCTCATAGTTTATGTTGATTTTTGATTTGTGTTATTCACAATTACCATTTGTTACAAACTAAACTGGTGTGTAAGCTTGTCATCACTTTTTTTAATATTTTCGTTGGTTCTACCTTCCACTGTGAAACAAATGAATTGATGTTTTGGTTGTTGTATTTTTTGTTCGTTTTCCACTCTGAAAATAAATAATATCTTTAGCAAATGTGGAAAGTTTTCTCTTTTTATCAGGTTTTGGTTTTTACAAAGTTTTGGTTATTATAAACTTTAGTAGTTTTTTTACCATTTGTTTCATTTTGATGTCTCTTTTGATTTATAATGTTCGCATTCTATATAATACGTTGGTTTTCCACTAATATCTTTAGCAAATGTGGAAAGTTTTCTCTTTTTATCAAGTTTTGATTCTTATAAAGTTTTGGTTATTATAAAGTTCTGATTTTTATCAACTTCAAAGTTTTGCTTATTAAAAACAAAGGTTTGGTTATTATCAAGTTTTGGTTTTATGAACTTTAAGTCTGCGTGGAAGTAATGTTTTCATGTAAAATGTTTTTTAGTTTTTTACCATTTGTTTCATTTTGACGTCTCTTATATAAATCTGGTTTATTTTTCAGTTTTCCAACCAATCATGTTGAGACCACTGATTATGATTTGCGACTTGGAACCTTAACAAAATATTTTGAAAATAGCTATTAGGGTCGTCGATGTCTGAAACGTAAAGGAACGCAATGGCCAACAACATCTTAAAGCTATTATTCAAGATGCAAATGTATTTTTCTTTGTTGATATCATATGTTTGAACACTTTGCATTTGCGCGTTCTTTAAACATGGTAGAGTTTTTTCTAACTACAAGCTGAACAAATCCATGTTGAATGACATGCTTCTCAAAGTGTGTGATAACAAGAACAAGCTATTTTTTAATCGTGCAACAATTGTCACGACCATGGACATCCCAAATATTCCACTACACTACTTCCAGTTCAAGTCCTTTATTGAACTCTTACAAGTAGATTTTGTTGTTTGATCGGTCACCATTTCTAATAAGTTTTTGTGTTCTATTCGGCTTAAATTCATCAATCTGGTAACATCTGTGGTCGTTTTTAGTTGCTTTTAAGGAAGTTAATGTGTTCTGGTTATTTCAGACTTGTTGTGCATTTTTGAGTTTAAGTGTCTTTAAAAGTATTTGTTTTATGCTTTTGTTGGGTAGTCTCAGTGTTTCAGGTTAATGCATGCGATAGAAGGAACTTATGGCAGGACGATAAGCACCTCAGAAGGCTGAGAGTTGAAGATTTTAAAGATTTCAGAGGTCAACACGGGCACCCATGTTCATCAACACGGCTCGTGTTGAAAGGCAAGTGGAAAGCGCAAAACTGCACAAGTTAGTGGATCAACACGGGTACCCGTGTTAATCAACACGGCCCGTGTTGAAAAGCAAGTGGAAAGTGCAAAAACTACACAAGACAGTGGATCAACACGGGCACCCGTGTTCATCAACACGACCCGTGTTGAATGGTCTGGAGCATGAATTTTGATTTTGAGATCAACACGGGCACCCGTGTTAATCAACACGGCCCGTGTTGATGAGAGCGTGTGGAAACTTGATTTTTCTTATTTTTGGAGCTTGTTGTTGTCATTAAGGGTACTTCTGACTTTTGCCTAAAGGAGATTAGAGAAGAGACTATTAGGAGGAATTGGAGGTTAGGAAAACCTATTTTTTTGAAATCACGAAAGAACTATCACAAGAAAAGAAAGCTGTAGAGAGTAATTCAGAGACGGAGAGATTCAAGGGCAGCCACCATTGAAGATCAAAGTCATCATTATTCTTTGTAATGTTTAACTCTTATTTGATGTTTTCTTTTAATACTATGAGAGGCTAAACCCCCCAATGTTAGGGGGTGGTTCTGATTTGATCATTGTATGAATTCGAATACTTGATTTCCTTAATGCAGTGTTTTTATATTTCAATTTAATTGTGTAGCGTTCTTATGATCATGTATCGGACAAATACATGTAGACCTATGACTAACAATTGGCAGGACCGTGATTGTTAGGGTTTCTACACAATTAGGTTATTAGGAGTCTAACCTAGGACTAGGAACTCTCATTTAATCACTTGAATTCTCGATATTTTTATGGTTAAAACCAAGATTTGTTTGAATGGACATTTGAATAAAGATTAGGGTTTTAATAGTTATCTTCATTAAGGACTTAAGGAAGAACAATCTAGAGATAGGTAATTGATAGTTTTCATATGCAATTAGGAAATCTGGATTCAGATCATAGTTTTGTTAAATCAACCGCTCACCCTAGCTTCATTCTCATTATAGTTCATCAGTCATTACTTGTTACAAGCATAATTGAAAGTGTTAAAATCAACCCAACCATTGTTTTTGTTCAATTGAATTAAGAGCACGAATAGGTATTTACTACGCAGTCCTCGAGATCGATACTTGGGGGAAACTCATTTTAACTACATCGGCGAAAATAGTACACTTGCTACTTTTCCGATCATTGTTTATCGCCTTTACGATATTTCATCATTAATTATGTTCTTACTACAAAACAGTTTCATAGTTTCACCTGTGTAACTTTCACTCAATTTTCATTCAGATGTAATAGGTGTTGTCCAACAAGTTGTTAGGACTCAAGTAGTTGATGTTGGAAAAAAGGCCTGTGTGAACCTCACTTTGTCGGATGAATGGTCTACTACAATACTGATTCATAACATTTTAACTTCAACTATTTTATTCACTTTTTTTATATCAAAGTAACACTAATTTGTAACTTTCATTGTAGTGGTACTGAGACGGGTCTCACTCCATGGGAAGCATATGCAAACTAGTTTATGAACTACGCTGTTGAAAGTAGACATGTGGTCCTCATACTTACGTATGCATGGTGTCAACAAACATCACGTAATGTATTTTAAAATTCTTACAAATGTCATGTTGTGATTACATTGTAGTGGTTGCCTCTTTATTTCAGCCAATGGAAAGCTAAACATTTCTAATGCCTGTAATGGATCTAAACTACTACCGAACCATGATCATCCACAAGTTTTTGAATTCAAAATAAAGTATAGTAACCTGCAACATTTGTCTGTTTCTAATATGGTGTCACTTTCCTGACTTGGTGTTTTGCAATTTGTTCTTCTATTTGCCTTTAACACAGATTTCTTGAGGGTGACCAAGAACAAACTGGTGCACAATCATTTTCTCTCAATTCATGTTCACAAGGATCATTCGACGGTAGGGCTTTCTCATTAACCAAGGATGTTAAAAGCATTGTTGAGATGCTCATTCTTACTGATGTATGTCTCTTTTCTTGCCAATTTTTAACTTCACCTTACTTCTTCTTTTTTCCTTTTGTGTATTTATTCTAATTCTTCATTATGTGTTATGTATGAAACCTTTTGCAATATGTTTGGAATGACAATGAGGTTTGGGGCTAACCCTTTTGGGTGGTATGATGAGTTGTGTCCAACTTGTAACAAAACAAATCAAACTCTTGACTCCCTATTCTAATGCAATTGTTATGATAACAATTCAACCCCAATAACTAAGTAAGCATCCTTACACAAAAGAGTATTATCTTTCGGTTTTTTTCATATACTTGAAATATAAATGTAGTACACCAAAAAATATTTCACCCGTGTCGGTATAAAATTGAGATTGAGGTGGAATATGAATCCAAGATTGTTAATTTTGTGTTTTGGGACAAGGAATGTATTCCTTATGTTGGGATGTCGTGCTCTAAGATAGATCATAATAAAGGTTTGTACATTACAACATCATTGCCAACTTCAATAACAGATAAAAATATTGCTTTTGAACTTAAATAACATGTCGACCCAATGTATTATATTTTCATGATAGGTCATGTACTCAATGAATATACCATTATATTTTTTTATTCTATCATGAATATCTCCTATATGATCATTCCATATAAATTACTTCACTAAAATAATATCATAATTTATCAAATTCCTAACTTCCTTATATTATACAAGATGTCTCTTAATTTGTTCTTACGATTCCATTACAAAACATAGACAAATGAGGATCATCCAAATATTTATCCCGAACACCTTGACCATCTTTTGAAGAAGAAGTTTTCTTTTTGTGCCAAATACAAGCCTTACTACAAACAAGCTTCTGTAGTTAGACTAACTCAAGATCTTGAGGTGATCTAATAGATAGAAGAAGTCATTAAACCAGCTCAGGTATGCAAATAAAAAATCCAATTCTACAGTTTATAAGTCTCAATTCTTAAATTAAAGCACACTTGCTTTCAGGGTTTTATAACCTTCCCCAACAATGATCGATCTGCTAAGGGAAAGACAATACTCTGCCTTGAAGATAGCAATGTAGTGAACACAAGTCAGGTAAGCAAATAAACAATTCATTTCAATAGTGTTTTATTAGTCTCAATTCTAACATAACACCCACTTGCTTTTAGCCTTCTCTAACCATCCCCAATGATGATGAATCTACTAAGGCAAAGGACATACTCTACAATGAAGACAACAATGCCATGAACACAGAAACACAAGTTACTAATTCCAAAGTAAGTCTTTATGCATTCCATTTTAAGTCCAATAAATTATGCTTACACTTTCATTTTGACACACTTATATATATTGCTTCCAATGTTTCAGACTACTACATCTACAACACAGAACTGGAGCCCGAGCCCATATTTAACAATACCCCTTAGAAGAGGTTGTCTCCATATGATTTAGTTAAAGATCCAGAGGGCCCTGATTTTTTAACACCAAAACTTTCTGCCATAGAGTCGGAAATGACCAAGACTGGAAGGCACAACAAAAACAAGTGAACATCAACTGCTTTTTGGGATTGCTAGATTGTCATTTTGGACACAAGCTATTGTTTTTGAATATTTTTTGTTGAGAATATTTTGATTAAACATGCCTTTGTTTAAGCTAGATTTTATGTTAACTTATCTTCTGATTAATGTTTTATGTTTATTTTTCAGTTCTTATTAGACAAATTGTCACTTAATATTGTAATGCATTTAACCGTTGTTTGCTAAACATGGTTAATTCTATCATCTATCTTGCAATTAATGATTTTAATTATTATATTTCTTCATGTACAACCATACTATGAAATCTACTGATCAAAGTTTTGTGCCATTAAATTCATAATTTTTATATTCACCTCGGATTACTTAGCAATATGAATCAAACAGAGTCCTACTATGGTCGTCATACTTTTTGAAATGAAGTCGTCTTATATAAATATTATCTGCAGTAATTTTGAAAGGCTGAACTATTTCATATACTTGATACATGCAACGAATTAACAAAAATTAACTCAGTTCTAATTAATTGTGCCATTTAAGTTGAACAGTAGTATTTAAATGCTTTTCTTAGAAGTTATATATCATTTAACCACTTTTATTATAAATATGTACATGATCTTTTACATATGTAGTCCAAACATCAAATTTTACATCGCTACCTTTTAAACCTTATTTCTTGGTAGTAGGGATGGACACAAAACTGTGACCCAACTCAACCCGCAGAAAACCTGTAAAAAATTGCTTTGGGCGGGTTAACATGGACTATGGGTTAAATGGGTTTGAAAATCGGTTTGGACCGGATTATTTTGGGTGGGTCTGGATGATAGAAGTTGAACTGCGGATATCCTAACCCGCCCAAAGAAAAATCTAAACTATTTAATTTTGATTTACTTGGGATGCTCTTGTTATATGTTTTGCTTAAAATTAGATTTTGTAGCTTTTTGTGTAAATAAATTGTTGTTTTCTGATATTGTTTTGATTTGGACAAATGAAGCACATGCAAAGTAGTACTAATGAGTCATAGAGCAAGAGGAGCCATCTAACCATCTAACCCTAAGGTTTTTTGAGGTAAAATTATAATTTTCATTATCTTTTTTTGTTTGTGTGTTTGAAAGTTGTTTGGTGATTTCAATAGATGGATTATCAACATCAAAGTAGCATGGATCATCAACGTCCAAGTAGCATGGAAAGAATTTTAGAGCAAGAGCAAGGTATTTATAAGTGTATTCAACTTTGTTTCTTTGAAATGAATAGTAATTAGGATTGTATGTATTGTAGGCATATATGAATTGAGGTTGTTTTGAACTGATTTTCAAACTTATTTTCAAATTATTTTTAAAATGGTTTAAAAACTGCCAGTAGTGTATGAGACATATTTGAAATTGGGACTGTTTGGAATTAGGTTATTGATTATTTGATTGGTAGTTGATCATGGCTCCTTCATTATTTCAGTGAGGGGTCAGCCTAATCAAACTCTACCGATTAATGAAATCGGATCACCAACAACAACTACATTTGTTGTGCCTAAAGTAAGTTGTAACACCCCAAATTTAATTAATTAGTTAATTAAATTATTGAAGTATTTTATTATTAGATTAATATGCTGGTTGAGCGGTTAAGTTGATAGTTCAGCGATAGCCGGTTTAATTGGAGAAATAATATTATTATGGAATTATTATTTGACTAAAAGTTGGATTTAGTGGTGGTGTGAGAAATAATGTGGGAGGTGTTAATTAGTTGGTCCATTAAGAAAATAGTATTATTATTATTATTATTATTATTATTATGAAATAAAAGAATTAGGTTGCAGTAGAATAGAGTTGGTGGTTTTTGGGAGAATAGAACATGAAAAGAGAAACTGCAGACCAAAAGAGGAACAAGGATTTTGATGGAGAAAAGTGGATTGATCGAGGAATTCGTAGAGCAATCTTCAATCCAAGGTAAGGGTGGAGTTCTTGCTCTATAATTGGGGGTATGATGGGCAATTGGTAGTTAGGGATGTATGATTCTCTAGGTTGTGTCATGTCGATGTGGTTAACCGTAGAAAATCCCAAATTGGAATATATAATTATTGTTATTTTGTGTATAATGTTGTTGTTGATTGAAAAGGATGCATAATTCTGCTATTAGATGATATGTTGTTGTTACTGTTTGCAAATAGTCATAATTGAATCGTGTAACTTGAAGAAAAATGGTTTTTTGGGTGAAATTTCGCAGCATGAGTTGATCCATAGAGTTATGTATCGATACAAGCTGTTGTGATTTTAAAAACCAGAAGCATAAAAACAACTTGCATCGATACAAAAGGGCTTGTATCGGCTCATGGAGCTGTTTTGGAAGACTTGTATCGACTCATACGAGGTATGTATCGATGCAAGTCAATTTTGTATTGATACAAAAGGGCATGTATCAGCTCATGGAGGCAGGCTGTGATGTATGCATCGATACAAAACATGTATGCATCGACTCATACTGAAGGAAATTGGAAAAACAGAATTGTGAAAAGCTATGAGCTGGCTCATTCGCTGTATGCGTCGATACAAGTGGGTTTTGTATTGATGCATGGAGTTTTGTATTGGCTCATACTGAACAGAAACATAACTATAATTCTGGAAAATTGTTTTGGTCGTATCTTCGCGACCGTAGCTCCGATTTTGATGTCGTTTGGACCGTTGGAAAGCTAGGAACATGAGTTAACCTATAATAATGTTTTTATGTACAGTAGGTGAGTTTTTGGATGACTTGATATAGTTTTCGTAAGTGAATCCCTCGTTGTCATTATTGTTGAACGTTGTTGTAGAGGCTTTGATAACTAAGGTTGATGGTTGTTGTTGTTGTTGTTGATTACGTTGGCCGTAAGGGGCAAAATGAATATGTTGTAAGTTGGTTTCCGTTGTGGATTACGTTGTTGTTGTTGTATGTTGTTTAATTTCATCGCATACATACATTTGCATATTATATTGAGCCGATAGGGGCAAAACCACGTTGAGCCGTTAGGGGCATGTTGTTTACGTTGAAGACTTACACCTTGATGCCTCGGAATTACTGGCAGTTGTTTACGTTTGGAGTTATACTCCGATGGATCCACATGCATTTCATAGTTGCGTCGCATTTGATTTTTTGATTACGTTGTTGTTGTCGTTGTTGTTGCTGTTTTGAGTTGTTGTTGTTGATGTCCACATTACCGGTTGATACATGTTATTATTGCTGTCTAATATAACTTGTTGTTGATATATGTTGTTATTGTTGTCTAGTACAATTGTTGTTGAATATAAGTTACTGCTCGATAAGCGTTGTTGAATATAAGTTGTTGTTGATATGTTGTTGTGTTGAATTACGTTATTGTGAATGATTGTATGTTGTTACGGAATAGTTGCGTGTTAGCGTTGATTAGTCGTGTGATTACAAAATGGTGATATTATACGATTTTGAACTATATATTGTTTATCATAATCTCAATTATATGGTTTGATATCTCACCCTTTACTTGTTTTCGTTGTTGTCTTTATATTGGTAACGTGCAGGTAATGAAGAATGAAGAGTTAGTAGCCGTTAGTTTGAGTATGGTGTCATTTGCTCTAATACGTAGCACTCGGGGGAAAATGCGTGTTGTTTCTATTATTTCGTTGTTTTATGTTGAAACAGATGTTGTTGAATAATCATAAGATTCTATGTTTTATTTTAGAAAAACTATTTGAATTTCGCTGCTAGTTAACGAAATTGTTGACGTTGAAAACTATTTAAGAGTGTTATGTATATGTTGAATGAAAATGACATGATTTTGTGTTTACGTTGAGAATTGTGACATCCTTAAATTGTTATATGCTAATTTTGATTAAATAAATATGTGGGATAGAATCGGGGTGTTGCATAAGTAATACACAACCTTCAAAGAAGAGGAAATCTAGTGTGAGTGGTTGTTGTTGAATGATATCATTCAATTATTTTTGAAACTATTTTTGAAACTGATTGGTTGCTGTCAAATTATTTTGTGCAAAAGTTGAAAAGAAACTCCCTTGGTTGAAAAGAAAATATAATGTTGTTAGCATTTCAATATGTAAACCATATGAACATGTTGTTACAAGTTAATTTTCATGACTGTTACAATCTATTTAGTCTCTATGAGATAAATTTTCAATTTCAGTGATAAATTTTCTCCTCATTTATGAGATATACATGTTTACACACATTGTAGTATTAATAACCATTGCAATATCAAGTGAAAAATTATTGCAGTAATAATAGTCGATATATATGACCATTATTCAATATTAATGTTTGGTTGCGTGAATTTTTGGCAGGGATAACAAAGAAGGTAACATACTAGTTGATCCTAATTGTAGCGCCTTGAAAAATTTACGTTCAGTACAATGAAGTCACCATCGAGAATTTATTTATTCCAAAAGGAATGGGAAAATATTGAGTAAAACCCACGAGCAAAGGATAAGATGGTCTATGAGACCAAGAGATGGATTCAGGAATCGGTTATGCAAGGGGAAGATATTAGCACCCCTCACATCCATCATACTCGATGGGACCCGTTTAGTTTGTATGTGTGTTCAAGTGCTAATGATAATTGCTATCTTATAAGCAATGATCGAGAAAAGAGAAGGAATAAGGGTTTCGTTTTTATATTATTTTGAGTTCACCGCGGTTTCAAAACCTTGTGCCTACGTATTCCCTCGTGCAATGGAAAAGTCAAAACTCTGTAGTTCTTCTTGAAAAATGAAAATTTTGTTTGTTGACTTGATTTTTAGAATAGGGTGATGCGCAAGGGCACAGAAAAATATTTGAATGAGTTTGGGTTGATTTTATAGGGCACAAGTGTTTGCATGTCCAAAGTAGATACTTGGGACTCGCACACTTAGAGCGAGAAAAGGTAGATACCTTGACTCCCTTATTTAATCCTTTTCTTAAGAAAAATGAGATGCCTTTAAAGTATTTTAGTCGGGTTATGATTCATCATTATAAGTCAGATGGCTTATTCTTGATTAAATCTCGAGAGAATAGACATATGTTTATTCCCTACCATTCGACCCTTGTTTATTTGAGAAAAGAAGTTTTTGAAAAGGAACTCGATGTTGGATCGAGGTTTGGAACTTTAATTGTGAAAGTGTTTTAAGATGTTTGGGATATGGACCAAGAGAAGTTGAATCGGGTCATGATTAATCAAGTATATGGACTTAATTAATGTCGTGAGGATAGGTGCTCCTATCCCCAACTATGAAACCCTTGTGCATGGACAATTGGTATATGGACCAATATTTACTCGGGTTATGGTTAATCAAAACAACAAGGGCTTTAATTAACCTTGTGAGGATGACCATGCCCATCCCCAACTATGAGACCCTTATGGCGTACGAGCCAAATTAAAAAAAACGGGATTGTTTTATGTTACTTGTGTATGAAGTGTACAATCGTGAATAAACCATACAAGTATGCAAAAGCAAATAAGTAATTATCACACAATACATGTCTAAATCTTTAAATAATTGTTAGAAAATATCTTTTTTATTTGATAAAAATCGACTAATAATTTAATCGATAATTATCAAATAAAAACTATCTTGATACTAATAATTATTTAATACAAAAGCAATATTCATTTGCATAATTTAAATAATAATAAAAAATCACACAATACAAGTCCCAAAATTTAAATAATTATTAGAAAAGATCTTCTTTATTTGATAAAAATCAACTAATAATTTAATTGACAATTATCAAATAAAAACTATCCTAAGACTAATATTTATTTAATACAAAAAAGAAAACATCATTTATTTATTTGCCAAAAATAAAAATAAAATAAAATAAATAAATAGAGAAAAAAGGGTTAAGAGAATGAGCCTGTTTTGCAGTAAATGGGGGGTGTGAATCTGGATTCTCGTTGGGCCTAAATGGAGAAAGCCCAAGTCCAAGGAAACAACCTATCCGATCTGTTGTGAACCGCTCTAAGGTGGACACCGTGAGCCACTTTCTTCTAAAACATCGGATCTCTTACAGCTTCAGGAAGCATCAAGGGTTCTTAGATCTGAAGCGTTGGATTTAACCTTGTATAAATCTGATGGTAATTTAATACCTTGCAAGAAGAGGTAACATGATAGTAATCGAAATGTACCTGCATTGGATTAATTATCAATCAAATGGGCGGTGACAAGTGTCACCCTCAAACTAAGACACACTTAATTATTATTAACAATCATAAAAAAATTAAGGAAAAAAGCTTAAATAGATCACATTAACCAAATAATCTCTCTCTCTCTCTCTCTCTCTCTCTCTCTTATCTTCCTTGCCGGAAAAACAACACAGCCGCACCGGAAGTCGCCCTCGTGGCGGCGACAACGGTGGCCCGACCTAGAAACGTGATTTCTCTACACCTTTCGATTCATTTTCTTCTTCTGATTATGATTTCGTGGCATGATTTTGCAGGAACTCGACGGTTTGGTGCATATCTGAAAGGGGTTTCTGAAACCCTAACCCTCCGGTCCGTGATTCCAGCGATGATGATGAAGAAACTGAGCTTGGATACGTGAAGCTGGGATTTTCTGGGTTGAGACGGTCGATTTGACGGTGGCGGTTTGAGGGTTCGACAACGGCGGATGGCAGTTCTAGACCGTAGCCACGGTGAGATCCTTCTAATTATCTTTCTTCTCTGACCCGTGATATCTTTTCTTTTCCTCTTTGTCTTTCTCAAACTGAAGGGTTCATGTTTACTTGAAAGTGATGAAAAAAATATTTAGGGTTTTCTGTTTGCGTCTGTTGTTCTTGCTGCGATCGATTTTCGTTTGTGTTTGAATGATGATGAAATTTATTCTTGGTTATGTATTTGATTTCTATGAACCGTAAGGGTTGTGCATTTTCTGGTTTTTTGTTTCTGGAAAGTTTTTATCTTTGGGAAGATGATAAGAACAAGGTTTTGGTTATTGCTGTTGTGCAGCTTTGCTAGGGTTATGTTGTTTGAACAATGTGGATGCCTCTCTTTTTGTGCCAATGATTGTCTTATATATTGACAGAACTAGGGTTTTTGATGTTGGACTCTTGATTTTTTCTGAAAAATGGGGCCTTACGAGTTTGTTTGCTGGATTCTGAAAAACAATGTTGTTTTGGGCTTTTTGGGCAACTCTGACCTTTTTTGTTCTGCTGTTGCTGGATTTAGAGACTTGTTAGAAACAGGCCTGTGATGTATTTTCTTTTGGGCTGGAAATATGATTTTTGTACTTGAATTTGTCATGTTGTACTTGTTGAACCGTGATGAAATTTCTGAGTTTTTCCTTTTCCACACCTCCCTTTGTGAACCAAAGCTTGTTCTTTGTGATTTGTAAAGGGAAGTTACGGCCGATGATTGAACCTTACAGTTCTGAGGCTTTTGTGTCGCTTGCATATGATTTAGAAAAAGAAAACCCTTCGAAAAACCCGATTCCTTGCACTAAACCCTAATGATGAGATTGAGAAAGAAAAGTTCTTTGAAATATTCTTGTTCTTGTTCAAACTGCCTAACCTTGAATTGAATTAACCTAAACTTGTTGTCATTTGTACTAGGGACAAAGGAGTCAAGGAAGAGGCGAGGAAATCATGGCATGTAGGTGAAGTTTGAAGGTGTAAAAAAGATCGAGGCTAGCATGGAGTTTTGTGATCAACTTGTCATGGAGGAAATGATAATTCAAGAGAACAAACAAGGCTATTAGGACTTAGAAAAGATTGTAGGACTATAAAACTTAGGGCAATTTTCAATGACTTGTAATCCTCAATCTTTTGATGTAATAAATTTGTTATCTTGAGAAATTTGAATATCTTAGAACCTTGATGAAGAAACTCAAAACTTAGGCCAAATAACCTTACCATCTTTTGTATCTTTGAACCTTGCAATGAAATGGTTTTATTTTCTCATGAACTTTGAGAAACCTGTAACATCTTCAAACCAAAACTTGTAATAAATTTGAAAGCTTGTAGATTTCCAACTCTTGAAATACTCTTGTAGCAACATAGTTTGTAATTTGAATGAAATCAAACTTGGTTTGAACATTCTTTGAACCTTGAATTGAACATGATAAGTTTTGGGATGTTCTTTGGATTAAATGTGGAATTTTGATGAATAAACAATGATAAATTAAATTGAAACTTGCAGATGACGAGTGAAATAGAGTGAAGTTGGAAATTGAATGGACATTAAATTTCATGAATTGGTATGCTTGATTGACCTTGAATTCGGATGTCTTGTTACTTAAACCTTAAGAAGCTTAAAAACTTCCTTTTGATCGTTAAAAACTTTGATGAATGAATTTCGAATGATCCATTAAGTAACTTGAACTTCAAGTAAATCATGTGCATAAATGGGCTTCTTAACCTTAATGCTAACAATAAATTCACATGAGTGAATTATATTTTTCATTCTTGAATAAACTCCTCTAGAATTACTTTGAATTCTTGGTATTGGCAAACAAGCTCAACAAACTTTTTAACTCATTCCTCAATTAATCTTCACATCTTTTAATCCACATGAAACTTAACTTGATTTTCCTCTTTGAATCCAAATAATTCTTGACAACAATTCAATTTAAGATCGTCTTCAATCCTTGATACTGATGGGTAAACCAAATAATCACGCACACCATGATTGAATCGAATGGAAATTCTAATTACTTGATTCTCAAGAATTATGGTGCACAAAACATTGCAACTTGATGAGAAAGAAATCCATAACGATAATGAGTCCAAACCCTAATTCATGATTTATGTTTTAAATTCCCTTTTCGAAGGAGCAATCACCGAAAAACCCTTGTAAAAACTTGAGATCAAACTTAAACCACAAACCAAACATCTGGATAGCTTATCCTATGAGATGGATCCAGATAGCTTAAAACATGAATGAGTACAATCTTGACCTAAAAAACTACGAGTCAAATGAAATTGAATGAGAGTGAAATTGGATGATGGTAGGGTAAATTTTGGGGTGCGACACTAATGATAAAATCAAACTATTACTTAGCAACTATCATTTGTTGAAATCAAAGGTTAGACAACATATTATATTATATTAAACTTAAGTTATCTAGTAGAACATTATTTATTTTTCTGAAATAATAGAGGAGGAAGAATAGATTGTTTCCTTATTCTTCTAATATAATAAGAACATTATTGTTCTTCTGATATAACAGGGGGGAGGAAGTATGTAGAATTATTCTTCAGCTAAATTCAAGGTGATATTAACTCTACACTTGCAATTAAATGAGTTATACACTTAAGGTATGTAGTATATGTTATTTACTTACAAATAATTAATTGCCTATATTTGAAATAAATTCTAACAATTTGTATATTTTTCATGAGCTGCTTAGCCTTTGAAATAAATTATAACAATTTGTATTTTTTCATGAGCGCAGAGCCTCTGCAATTGATCTGAAATTGATGAAGAATTAAATGCTTAACTTATTTTTAATGTTACTGTTATATAATTTTATATTTGTTCATAATGGCCAGTTAATGAGTTTCTTTTTGGAATGATTCAAAAAATAATATTTAATTATTGTTTAATAGTTTATTATTCATATTAAAAGATACTGTGTGATTTGGACTTATGTACTACATGTATATTTTCAGTATAATATAACTGAAAAATATAACGGAGTGTTTATTTTACTATCATTTGTTAGTTAAAGACCCACTTTATTTTTTTTTCTTCATATTTTTAAATTTAAATTTTTTAGTATAAATAATAATATCAAGATTATTTTAATTTAAAAAATGTTCAGAATTGTAATTGGGCCAACAAATATAAACAACCCAATAATTTGGAATAATCAATCGAGTTAACATGTGGCCCATTTAAACCAAACCCGCACAACCCATTTCAAAAGATGGGCGAAAATAGGCCATTTGTAGTCAACCGCAGTTTGGGCCGGGTTTGGCTTTTGGCCCCAAAATTGCCCAGCCCGACCCAATATTCAGCGCTACTACTGATATATTTTTGTAACACCAACTACAACCATGTATGTATCTTACCCTGTCTGTATCTTCCAATACAAAGGCTATGACAGGATTCAACATGGTGTCACCTCCATCTAGAGTAGGAGAATAGGTCACCTTATAATATAGTGATGTTTCCATGATGTCAGTTGATTAGTAGGCTTCATTTGCATATACTATATGGGAATTTCTTCACACATCTAGTGGTTTTCTCCCACACCTTTGAAAAAACAAAAATACTCTTCGTTTACGAATTAACCTTAATTTGTGCGTTTTATTATTTTAAATGTTGAATTTGAAAAGAATAAGGTTACTTCGTAAGTGCACTTACGAATTCATATTATTGGGTTAATTCGTAAGTGCACTTACGAAACTTTCCCTGAATGTGTTATAAGATATTTAAAACTACAATGTTTTTCCACTATAAGTCGCATTATATTTTCGTTTTCAGAAATTCAAATAAGTCACATTCTATTTTCACAAACTAACTAATATATTACTATGTGATGGGAGAAAAATAATCATAAATATGAAATTACATAAATTGTTCCGAAAGTAAGTACGATCAAATTATTACAAAATAAAAGAACAAAACATAAAACTATTGTGTTTGCCTGATCTTAATCCCCCGCACTTTCCTCTGCCTGCGGTACACCGTTGCACGGTCTGCCTCAGCGACGATCCTCTTCATCACGACAACCGCCTGGGGACCACCCCCCATTGACAATCCCTCCATCTAATGCCTCCCATCAAAGTTGGCCGATATGCTGACAAATGAGCACTAGATCAATCGCATGGTCATCCTGAGCCTGCTCGTACTCTAGGAGATCCTCATGTGCTGGTCTTGATGGATCTCCAGGAGCATCCGATGTCATGATAATGTGTGACACTCTAAAGAACCATGTCACATAACCCTCCACACAGTTCCACATCTAGGATGTTCGCATCATCTGATACTCCTCTGGCACTATATGATTCTCCCAATCCTAGAAGACCTCATCGAGATCCCGCCGTGTTATGGTGTCGGGAGCAACCTGAAAATGAGATATAGGTATGATCTTCACAAAGCCAAACTGGTGGAAACACCGTTCGGGAAAATATCTGACCATGATATTCGACCCACAAGCTAGCCACCCAGAGTATAATGAGATGGGATCGAATGACACAACCTCCATGTAGTCCGCAAACGACGTCTAGTCAATGTCATCATGAGCAGCACGATCAAGGAACACCCGGTGAGGAAGCACATTTTGGTTGCCTATGTTTAGAATAAACTTGGCATCCCTTAACATGGTGGCCTCGTAGTTGGGATCTTCCCTGTAACCATGGATGCGATGAAAGTATGATCTAGTTCAGCTCTACATCAACAAAAATATAATGTGTAAGTACAAATAAATTAAAACTAATTAAAATTTATCGTTAAAATAAAAAGTACCGTGAGGAGTGTGCACGAGCTAATGAGCTCCCTCTCCCTCCATCTGGAAGCTTCATTCAGCTTTTGGTAGAGGTAGGTCAGAACAACGACACCCTATTTCCATTCACGAACTGAAGACAGGTCCATAAAATACCTCAGGTATGCCACGTTGGTGTAATGGTCACTCGTGTCCACAAAGATAGACGTGTCTACCATGTACATTAAAAAACACCGGACAACACATCCATGGTGAAACTAAACAAAAACATCCTCATCCACAGGATCCCCAACTGCATGTGCAGTTCTTTTTGCACGTGCTACTGCACAGAGGTGCTCCTCATATATCTCCTTTAGGTAGGAGAACCTCACGTGCGTCCCGTTTGTGGAGTCGCAGTCCGTAATAGCCCTGTCTGAATCAGCTCCTAGATGCTCAACAATCCACTCAACTACCTCAGCTCTAGATATCTTGATATGGTTGAGTAACCTATCTCTGATAGGTAGTTGGAGCAAGCAGGCAACATCATCAAGCGTGATGATCAAACTCCCCAACTAGAAAGTGGAAAAATGACGTCTCCTTATGCCACCTCTTAGCAAAAACACCCTACATACCGGTGCTAATGGTATTATAACCCGTACCGCATAATCTGGAAAGACCGAATCCGATGACAACACTATGAAACCACTGAGCATGTGGAATATAAAGGTCAAATTTTTTGCGGGAATGGTTGACATGCTTTAAAGCCTTTCTTTCCTGAAACATAAGAAATCAACGAAAATAAATCAAGAGGAACTGTATTTTTGAATAAAAGTTATAATATGAAATAACTCAAGTGGAACAAAAATAATTGTCCATCCAAGACAAAACGAGCAGCGTGATCCTGATAATAAATCAGGACGGATGTATCATATGACCCTCCTGGATAGCCATTATCCGCCTCTAAAGGTTCCTCAGCATCATCACCCAGAACCTCAACGTTTTCGGCGTTCTCCACCTAAACATCCAAGACCTCCTCCTCCGGTACCTGCTCATTAGGTACCTTCTCGTGTGCACCAGAGGTAGACGCCTCATGCAGATGACTCCTTCGTGACGGTGAAAAAGGTGACACTATCTTTAGTTGTGCCCTTTGCTCTCTCTCTCTCTCTGAGCCGACACAGTCTGGCTTGGCCTGCCATGTCTCAAACGCGTCATCTGATTCTGGTTCTCTGCCATTTTCTTGAAATAAACCATTATAATTGTTAGGTTACTAATTTAAAAACACCTCATGCAATAATTTGTAAGTGCACTTAGGAATTTTCCCATCCTGGGTGAATTCGCAAGTGCACTTACGAAGTCCCTCCAGGGTCACTTCGCAAATGAACCTGCGAAACCCCTTCGCCCAGAAGTTTCCAAAACCAGAAAACTCAGTCCCTAAACACCCACAATTCCTATTTTTTATCCAATACAACTAAATTTACCTAATATTACTTCATATACAATTTAATTTCTACAACTTAACCTAATAATCTTATAAAAAATTACATTTTAAATCAAAAGTATGTGAAAAAAACTTACACCAATTTGAGTTTGGAGTTGAAATGTCAATGAGTTTGGAGATGAAGTTTTTAGTTTGTTGGGTGTTTTGAAATGAAATGGGTTTGAGGGTTTGTTATATGTGTTTTGCTAAAACAAAACACAGATTTCGTAAGTGCACTTACGAATTACCCAAATAAGATGAATTCGTAAGTGCACTTTACTAATTCACCTTATTTTAAAAAAAAATCAGGTGAATTCGCAAGTGCACTTACGAACTCACCTTATTTTCAAAAAATTCTGGGTTATTTCGTAGTGCACTTGCGAAGTCCACCTCCGAGATGAATTCGTACGTGTACTTACGAAACAGAAGGATATTTTTGGGTTTCCACTAGGGGTGGAGAAGAAGCCCACTAGATGAGTGAAAAAATTCCGAACTACTCCCTTCGGTCCTTTTTATAAGAAACACTTCACCTTTTTAGATTCATTGAGTAATTAATGTACTTGGTCTATAAATAGTCCAGGTACATTATTTATTCAATGAATCTAGAAAGGTGAAATGTCTCTTATAAAAAGGACCGGAGGGAGTATAATATAGCAGCTACATTTTTTAAGTTGCAAGTTCAATTTCTACAACTATGCCAAACACTACTTTGCTTAGTACAATGCTACTATTTCAACTTAGATACTCATGCCAAATTTTGCAACTTCTTGGAATCTAAGAGTTGTTGCAAGAGGTAGACTTTACTTTCATATAGGATAAACTAGAGCATTTGGCAAGCAAAATATGAAACTTACTCATTTTTTAGTGGGTTTCTTAACCCACCCCATAAGGGTGGGGCGTACCCCATGAAAACTCTAAAATGTCCTTCACAAAACCAGAAATTTATTTCCGGTACGCACCATTTTCTGAAATTTTTGAGTAAAATTGGAAGTATATCTCCGGTTACTCACCAAAAATATAAATCCGGCCATGGGCATGATAGTTTGCGGAAAAAATTAACTATAAGCAATAAGTTTAGAATTTACTTTTGTTATTCAAATTAAAATCATGCAATTTTGAAATCGAACTAAAGACCAAAAATATTATTTAAAATAAATTTCATAATAATAGTATTCATAATACAGATCCGGTACAATAGGAAATAAAAAAAGAAATCAAAATACAATCAAAATAAACTACTGCGTATGATGGAGCCGACCTGTCACTCTCGAGGCGTTCCTCCGCTGCCTCCTGTAGACCAGGACACCCTAAGCCTCCGCCATGATGGCCTCCAAAATGTCTCTGACATCGGATCCGCCAGGAAACAGCCCTTTGCGATTCCATCCCTAGCAAGCTCCATGGTACGACGACACCTAGGCAGCACGTCTTAAACATGATCCCTCGTCGCCTGCTCCTCCTCTAGGATCTCCTGATGAGCCGACTTGAGTGGGTCCCTTGGAGCCTCCCGTATTAGGTATGGATGAGAAATCTTGAAGAACCACAACATGTAACCGTACGCGTAACTCTAGTCGTCTGGACCCACGATACTCCTGGTCTCCTCAAGGACGAGATGAATCTCAAGATCATAAAAAATCTCATCCATCTCCCTCCTCTTCACTATCGGAGGAGTTGATAAAGCAGGATGCCGATGAATCGTCTGAGTATACCCGAACTAACGCATCACTCGCTCGAACATATAAGCAGCAGTCTTCCGAGTACCGCATGCCAACCAACTTGTAAATAATGACACCTCATCAAAAGCTATCGTCTCGTGGTGGTCGACGTAGGTACTGAAGTGGATGTCCTCATGCACAATCCGGTCCAGATAAACCCGATACACCAGTGTCGCCTGGTTGACTCTGAGCGGCTCATATGCACATGCACGAGGCATCTGCTCGGTATAACCCTCAACAAATGACCATCCTAAAATCAGTGGGAAGTGCTGTAGGATCCATCCTTGAAATATCAAAATTATATCAGATATGAGGAGGGAAAAGATTCTGGGGCGATTAAGTGCATCCAGATAATAAAAATTTATTTTCGATAGTATATCATAAGTAAATTTCCGGTTTGCACCCAACCTGAAGAACCATTGTATAAGATGCTAACCGAAAATTTATTTTCAATATCTCAAAAATAAAAAATAAAATTTCATAAAAATGGATAAGAAGGACATGAGATAGATTAAGAAATTCACATTTTTTATCCATGTATTTTGCACGGGAACTGGAGAATGAGTTTAATTATGCCTTCTACAATATGATTTACATATATTTAGATTAGGTACATAATATGCCCTCTCATACTATCAGTATACTTTCATTTTGGTGTCCAAATATGCATATATGTGTATTCACCACTTTTTTAATATGTATACATTTCTCATTTACCAGAACTCTAAATTTTCCTCTAACTTTATTCCAATAATACAAAAATAATAATTATATACATGAAAAACTTTTGAAAAACCATTGATTCAAATATGTATTGGGGAATCAAATATTTTTGATAAAAAATAATATATAGAAAAAATAAAATTTAATTACAATTTTAATCTCTTTCTTTCGTTGATAAATAACACTGTTGAAAAAAATAAATAAAAATAACACAAAAATGTAAAATAGAAACTCTAAAATCAGAGAAAAATTACGACAATTGTCTAAATCGACAACCTAAAAATTATTACTATATAATTTTTTTACAATACATAGACTCATCTTCTTTCACCCCAATTCCCTATTACACCCTCGTTCTTATCCAACAAATAGTAAACTAAAATACCCAGCAAATAGTAAACTAGAAGTTAAATATAAATTTAATTAAATTATTCTTATTTTTTATATTTTATTTATTTATTTAAATTTATAAAATTTATCCGCACATTGTGGGTCTAATAAGAGCTAAATATTAACATTTGACTCATTGACATACAGAATGGTGTTGTTTTTGAAGTTTCATACTCTGGTCTTGTAGCTTAGGTACAATTAACGAGACTGTTAATTTCCGGTGCCAAGGTAACAGCTTCTTCTCTATATAAGTTTTCTGTAACGTTGAATTTTCCAATGGAGCTTCATATGAATCTAACTTCTTTATTAGGGTTGGTTGATCTCTTTGTGTTGGTGATTTTGAGTTTCAGTAGATTGAGTTGGATTGGATGTTAGGTTTTCTAATTTGTTTTTGAAGGGTTTTATTAATTTGTTGTTACACGTAGTGTACTCATGATGTTTTCATCTTGTTCTGTCTATGATTTATGTGATTAAGTGTATGTTTGGTTCCACTTTTGGAATACCAGAATCAATTCTAGAGACGTAGAATTGATACTGGTGATTTTGAGGTGTTTGGTTTTTCAAAAATAGATTCGGAATTGATTTTACTTGAAGTTAGAATTTGTAACTTTTGCCTCCGGAATTGATTCGGAATGATTTTTACACTGAAATTTTTTATTCAACTCACTTTTACATAAATGTATCAAAAAATAATCAATTCTGTTAAACTCAATTCTACCAAACACACCTTAAGTACTTTAATATTTGAAGTTTATGAATGTGTTGCGTTATCGAGTATGTTCTATTTCCTTATTTATTTGTGTATGTAAGCCGGGCCTAAGTTATTTATTTGTTTTTGGTGAACATATTATAAGGATGGTTTTAGAGTTGTTTAATTTAATCCGTAGGATCCGTGAAAATCGCTTCTGTATATCGCATGGACTCAGGTTGTTAGTTTCATTTTATGCTCTATAAGAATGGATTTCAAGAGTTTCTAACTTGAAAGAATAAATGCATCACTAACTTGGGTACATATTCAATATCTAAGTGTGTGGTTTGCTTACACTTGAGGTGCTGGTTTAAAGTCTTTTGGTGATGAAAGAAATGTGTTTGGTTTGCTTATAGAATACTGAATGTGGTATTCTGTCTTTGAAGGAAAACTCATAAGTGCAGTCTACATGTTGATTGAAGAACCAAATCTTGCCAACATGTCTTGAAGTGTATGAGAATCAGAGAAGGAAACGTTGGTCCTATCTCTTTGTTTCGTGAATTTGGTGTTTTGAATCTTAATTCAACTCATGAGCAAGTTTCAATCATCCAAATTTTTATTTTTTGGTCCTATCTCGTCTTTTCACTGTTTTTTTCATCTACAGAGGTTGCCCCTGATCCGATTAAGGGCCTTGGAATAACAGAGGTTGCCCCAGATCCGATAAAGGGCCTTGCAATAATCCAGAAATTATGAAGGTTAGTCTATGTGTTGTAGTATTTACTTGCCCCTTCTGATTGTTCATATGGTGATATACTAAATCAAATAATTGTCTGTGGACATTTTGTAGATGATTCTCTGTGGTGAAGCAAAGCGGCCAAGGCAAGTGGTAAAAGTTTTAAACAGTGAAGGGAAGGTTATTGCCTGATTTTCATTATTTGCTTGAACTTAGTGAAGCCTTTTTTGATTCCCTTGCCTCTTCAATGTCCTTTTCTTCTTACGACTTGATAGATCATGCCACTTTTTCTTGCAGATAAAAGGCAGTGATGCATCCACAGCTGAATCGGGGTCTGAAGCTGAAGACATAGCTACTCCAAAAGCAATGAAGAGTTACTCCTAAGGACAATTTTAATTGATTGTAACTTTATTCGGGCTTCCTCCGGTTCATAAGTTTTAATGGCATAATTTTATCACATCATTTTGCCCTAAAGAATTTGGTGATGAAGAAAAGATAGTAAGTAAAAACTTTAGCTTTTTCTTTTAATTCTTATTTTTGTAAAAGAGAAGAGAATATAAATTGTTATCGCATGAAGTTCTATGCGAAGGTGACGAGCACGCGCTCGCGTTTGCTTTTGGAAATAGGAGAACAAGCGATCCCAAAGTTCGTGAGCATGAGAACAACCGAGAACGCGTGGGAGGATTTCGTTGGAGAGCGTGGATTGAAGCCACAAAAGCAACATCTGATCCTTTTGAAGCGACGAGGAATACGCCGGATTCACTGTACCGGCACAGCGAGCATCGTCGTTGAGAAACTGCGGTGGAACGCGAGTGCACATGATGAAATCAGTGAGATCGTGTGCATTGATGTAAGGTTTGACTTGTTGGCGCCATAGATGGAAGTTTTTCTCATCCAGTCTCTGCATGATCTTGAGCGAGAATTGAAGACAACACGAATCATCAGAAAGTAGCGGTGTCTGCCGTCGGCGTCGCGGCGGAATACGGAGAATTCGCCATGGATCATTCTAGCTAACCGATACCATGATAGAAGAGTAAAGGAGAGTTTTCATTCTCTCTGTAACTGAATTCTATTTTCTGTTTCAGTTAGTTACAATGATAGTTACAAGCTATCTTATATAGCTGTTATTGTGACCTACAATAGCAGGTTCACTTACAAGCAATTGCCACCTGTCAGTGGACTTTAGATCTATCACTATCTAAACTTGCTATACATTCAATACCACAGTACCTCAGAATAAACAATTTTGCTTCAAATGATTTGTTTAAAAGTTATGGTAATGTCTCAGTATGCGGAAGTTCGATTCTGAGTATGTTCTCATCTACTTTTCATTATTTGGTGACTCTTTTATGTAGTACTTGTTATTTTCCCACTTACAATATATAGCCTCTTAAAACGCTTGTAGGGATCTATCAGAAAACTCAACACATCTTTATCTAACAAGACCAGATACTGCACATCGGTGCGTCCATCCGTTTTAATATTATTATCCATTATGTAGTTGATAAAAATGGTAACCATGCTTAAGCTTGGTAAAGTTCAAGAGAATGACATGAAGAAATATGAATTAAAAAGAAGGCTGCAGTTTTGATTCTTGGCGCTGGTCGGGTCTGTCTGCAGTGACTGAAATGTTATTATCATTTGGATCAAGGCAGTGGTATCAAACATTGTTGGGAGATGATTTTGATGATCAAATTGTTGATGATCCAGATCACATGACGGTAATGAGGATGATTGACGAGGCACATATGCATATGGGGAAAATAAAGTATTTCACTTCTTACTGTTTCTGGTGGTAATGACATTGTGGCATATCCGCATTTGTTGCCAACTTCCCATATCAATTACACAGGTCCGAAATTAGTTCATTCCTACATCAAAGCCACCAAGTAATTTACCTTTCTTTTACACTAATTCTTTTGGCTTATTTGAACTTATCTACTAATCTATCTATCTATCTATCTGTGGCTTACATGAGTAAAGCAACAACTGAAGTGGGAGTAAAACCAGCTCCAGTAATAGCTTCACTTTCATCAAGGGGGCCTAATCCCATCGTACCGATAATCCTCAAGGTCCACTTTTTTTTCCCCATTAGTACATCCAATCCAATTACTCCTTAATTAATGTGCTAGCTAGTAATCTTAAGATGACTTTGGTTTTGATTTTCAGCCCGATATCAGTGCACCAGGTGCGGACATTCTTTATGCTTACATAGCAGCCATAAGTCCAACTGGTCTTGCATCAGGTAATCATCAGATTTCATATAATATAGGGTCCGAAACTTCTCTATCATGCCCTCATGTTTCTGCCATTGTCGCCCTTCTCAAAACAATCCATCCCTACTGGACTCCTGAAGCTTTTAAATCTGCAATCATGACTACATTGTGATTGTCAAATGGCCTTGTGCCAAAAATTTGACAGCACTCATGTTACCTTCCAATTTTATTGTACTAGGGCCTTTTGGTTAAATCAAATGTAATAGCATATTATATTGAAAAGAGTTTCCTTTTTAAATGTTATTTGTTGTTTGATGTATAAATGTGATTTATTTTAATTCGATAATGTTTTAAATGATAATATTTTGATTCAATTGTTTATTTATTTTTATATTCAAATAAGTATAATAAGTTATTACACATATTTAAAAGAAAAAATGAGCTCCAATATATTTTAAATGTTGATTGTGGAAGTTTCACATGGCAAAGCTTTGTCTTGTAGCGTCTTGATCTTATCCCTTTTTGCACATTTGATTCAAATGCCCTCCAATCTGCATATTTATGCCACGTTTGTCCTAGGAATGCGAATGATATATATGACTTCAGTTGCATCTAGTATTCCACTTTCAGTTGGGTAAGAATGATATTTCAAACTATGACTTCAGTTGCAATTAGTTTTCCAATTTCAGTTGGGTAAGAATGGTATTCTAAACTGTTGTGTCAGGCCTTATCAGAAGTTATTTAAATACAAGCTAACAGATGCATATAAACTAACAAAAGAGAGTACCTATTGTACTCTATACAAACTATTTAAAAATAGCAAATTACAACAAATTTAACTTGCAACGTACTAAATTATGAAGATAATTTCAAGTGTTAAGGTTTATAATAGCTCACAAAAGATTGATAACTCACTTGAAATTATCAATAAAAGTTAAGGTTTACATCGAAAGCTTAATGAAAAGATGGAGAGTTGTAGGAAACGGGGGAATCAGAAGTCGTTTCGACTGTTAAAATGAGAGAAGAAAAATAGTCTAATTGAATTGAATAACTCTTTTCATTTCCTTGATTATTTTACACAAGTGTATATATATATATATATATATATATATATATATATATATATCTTTGTTAGTACATCAGTCTAATGGTCAAATGCAGGAATATGAGAGACAATCAGTTCTTTGCTGAGCACCTTCTTTTTGACAAAAAATATCGAGTTGTGTTTTGTTATGGCATGCAAAACATGGTTATGAATAAGGGACACAACAATTAAGTTATCACATAAAACTTTGGGAGTCTGATGTTTAATGTGCAGTTCCTGTAGTAATAACTAAAGCTAGAAAATCTCAGTTATAGCATGGATCATGCTTCAATATTATGCCTCAGCACTTAACATGACAACCAAAGTTTGCTTTTTAGCCCACCATGAAATCAGATTTGGACCTAGGAAAATATAAACCCTAGTTATAGATCTCTTATCATCTGGGTCAGAAGCCCAGTCTGCACCACAAAAGCTTGCGATAGTGATAAAAGTGTTGAGATTTGCAGGGTTAAAAGCAGTCCATATGAGTGTTGAGCTTGAAGGTATCTTATTATTCTTTTAACAACTTTCCAATGGTCTTTTAGTGTATTGGACATGATCTGGCACACTTTGTTCGCAACAAAGGAAATCTCAGGTCAAGTCATTATGGCATACTGAAGTGTCCCTACTATAGATTTGAAGTGTGTGGAATCAGAAACCTGGCCAGAGTCAACTTTAGAGAGTTTTGTACTAGAAGCCATACGATAGGAGAAGATATACCCTTGACTGAGGTCATGTTGGTTTTGTGGAGTACGTCCCTGATGTATTTTCCTTGAGATAGCATAAGAGATCCACTAGAGAGATAGGTGATTTCAATCCCCTAAAGGTAGTCCAATTTGCTAAGTTCCTTGAGAGGAAATGACATGTTGAGTTTAATGACAAGTTGTTGAATGAATGGTGCAGAGAACCATGTGATGGTTGTATCATCAACATAGATCAGAACTATTGTATAGAAGGAATGTGTGAGGAACATGAATAAGGAAGGATCACACATACTGGTTGAGAAACCAAGCTGCATAAGAGCACCTTTACGTTTGTCAAACCTAGCCTTTGGGGTTTGTTTGAGACCATAGAAAGTCTTGTGGAGCTTGAACACCAAACCTGGTTCACCTTTCTTAAAACGTGGTGGTTGAACCATGTAAACCTCTTTATTAAGCATAACATTAAAAAAGGAATTATTCACATCAAACTGTTGAATGGCCCATTTGTGGGATATGTCTAAGGTTAAGACTGTTCTGATAGTAACTGGTTTTACAACAGGTAAGAAAGTATTTGTGTAATCAAAGCCTTAAACCAGATGAAATTATTTAGCCACCAACCTGACTTTATATTTGTTAATGGACCCATCAACAATGTTGTCAAGATCAAGAGTTGGATCGTAAGATCTTACGATCTGAAATTGTATGAGTGCTAAGATCTTACAAAAAACTTTTTCGTGTGATTTTGTAGTCAAGATCGAGATCTTTAATGTAAGATCATAAAAACAATAGTGCTGGCTGTTTTTGTTTTACTTAAGTTCTCTCTTTTCTAACCCTAAAACGTAAAACGCAAAACGACTGTAACATCCACTCCTCATACGTTACTTCCTCCTTTAACAAAAATATGAAAATTTTCCACCATCATCTTCGTTACTTCCTCCTTTAACAAAAATATGAAAATTTTCCACCATCATCTTCGCCATTCTTCTCCCTCTGCTATCATCTCTGTTCTTCTCCCTTGGTTATCACCCCCATTTCAAGTTCATCTTCTTCCTACCACTATCATGATATAGGAATGCACAATATCTTAGATGATTAGACATAATTGTTATATTTATGTATTATGAGCTACTTATTTTGAATTTGATATTTTGAGCTATTTACTTTGAACTTGATCTTTTGAGCTTACTAAATTAGGGAATGATCACTACAACAAATAATTCTTTTTATGAAGAAACTTTCATAATGAATGAAACAAAATCGCGGGTACATGTGAATGAAGTTATCATACCCAAAAATTTGCCCTCCTACTTTTCAAAACAATCCTCATCTCCATACTCAAGAATTCCTCCAGGGTTGACTAGATGAACCCTCTCCTATGCAATCAACCCACAACTAGGATTTGATTCTCTCAAGTCAAGGATGAGTTATAATGCCTCAAGTGGTCATAGTACCTCCTCATATGTATCAAGGGATCACCATGATAAGTTTCAAGCTTCACAACCAAGTTTGCTCAGTCAATTGCTCAGATGGTTGAAAATCAATTGTATTGGACAAAAAGTCAACTGTGGTCAACATACAGTCAAACTTCATCAATTTTGGTCAACATCAATATTTTGAAGTCACATTCATCATTTGATCAAGGGTTGATCATGATTCATCAAGAAAACTCAAGATTTGATCAAAAGTCAAAGTTTCCAAATTAGGGGTTTTGGACAAAAAGTCAACAGAACTTTGACCAGGCATAACTTTCACATACTTTATCAAAATGTTTTCCACCAGATCACATTTTGAAGGAAATTCAATCCTCTACAATTTCATGTCTCACAAGCTTTGGCAAAAAATGCTTCATTTGAAAGTTGTGGATCAAGACATTATAGGTCCTTCTAAAAGTCAACAAAAGTCATCTTTTTGCAAAGAAGTGTACATGAACACGGAAACTTAAATGAAGATGAAACCAAAGCGAGTGTTTAGAAGACATCTTGAGCTTTCTAAAAAACCCAATAAAACTTAAAAATATTGAAAATTTAGCAAGATACAAGTTGTGCAAGTTTGACATTTTTGAAGAGGTGCATGAAGAGAAATTCTTAGCAAATTCAATTTTCTTCCAAATGGGCCTAAGTTTTTGTGATCCAAACTTGTTCCTAAGATCATCCATGACTCCTAAGTCCATTTGCACGCCTTCCTGTATTTTATTTTATTTATTTTGGAATTAATTCAAATTTTATTAAAATAAAATGCAAAAATCAAATCAATAAATGAAAGGCTTATTATTCATCATTCTTGAGGTCCAAGATACATATTGAAAGCTGTAAATTTCAGAAATATTTGATTGGCAAGAGATTGAACAAGATTGATCCCAAAAAAGCAAATTTTGAATCAATTCCAAATTAAATCTCAATCATCATAATTGGCATATATTTGATTGCAATTCTTGACCTAATTCCTTCTACTATATATGCACATTAAGTCCTGCTGATCAAGAGGACGATAATTTAAAGCCAAGAACACTAACCTATCTTGGAAAAATTGTGACTTTCAAGTAACTTGCAGCCAAGGTTCTAGCTCGATTCAGGCCAAATAAAGCCTCATACTACATTCATTGATCCTTTCTGAAGCACTCCAAATCGTTACAAGGTATCAAAGCACCCTGAAACACGATTTTAGAGTCACGGTTTGCACTCTTGTTTGTCAACTTCGATTTTGATCATTTATGCATCATAAACATGTTTCAATTGTATATTCTTGTTTAGAATGATGTTTGCAAGCTTTCTGGGCAGTTTAATTTGTGTTTAGATGTAGATACGAAGGTTCACCATGGCTAGGGTTCCGAGTTCATAATTTGGGGACACTAGGTTAGAGAAAAAAATTGGCCAAAACCAAGGGCACCACTGAATCCAAGAGGCAATTTCCAGTCGACCTATGTACCTGAATATAATTTATCATTCGTATTTTTGATTTTTGAAAGTTGCAGGGATATCGCTATAGACGAGCACCGCCGGTATAGCCTTTACCCACGAAAAGGCCGTGGGTAATTTCCTAGAAAATTCAAATGGGAACGATGACCCCTTGGCGCGTTTTTTAGTTTAAATGAATTTCTGGAAAATATTTTCCAATATATGTTTATTGCTTCATTGTTTAAACAGAAAACGCATCCAGCTCAGATGGCAAGGGAGGCGTGTGCATGGCTTGGAGGACCTGGGTTTGATCCCCAGGTCTGTGTATATATTTTTGGCAATTGTTTACTAACCCTATTTTCCATATTTTCATATTTTTTCAATTTTCTTCAATTAATTTAATTTCTTTTAAAATATTTTTTAAAAATACATGAAAAAACCAAAAAACATTTTCTTTTTACAATTAGGTCAGCAAAATTATAATTTAATTTTTCATCAAAAAATATTTTCTCTTTTCTTTTCTTTTAATTAATTGTTTAACTAAACATAAAAATTAAACTTTAATTATTTTTCCTAATTAAAATCAATCTAAAAATACAAAAATACTTTTCTTATTTAAATTTTGTTTTCTACTAACCTTAAATATTTTCTACTAACCTTAAACATTTTCTACTAATCTTAAACATCTTCTACTAACACAAAAAAAATCTTTTTCCTAACATTATTTCTTCTTATTCCGATTTCATTCTTGTCTTGATATTTTTTCCGATTATTATAACTGCTCAAAAGTTGTAATATCGTAGATTTACAATTCCTCACACATTTTTCACTATTATGTAACTGTTCATGGGATGTAATAGTTTAACTAGGGCTTTACTTTCCGCATTTTATTTTCCGCACCTCCTATTATGTATCTGCCCCAAAGTCATGTAATAGCGTAGGACATTTACTTTCCGCACTTTTACTTTTTGGACTCTATAATTGTATATATATATATACACTGCTAGATATATGCTAACTAGGGTTTGTATGACAAGATTAAAAACAACCTTAGATCACTTTTAATCTCAAGATAATATATCTGAATACAACACACTCTTCACACTTACAAATGGTCATGTTCCTCGAACGTAGGGGTACCATTAGCAAAGTTTCCTTCGAATAATCATCATAGTCCCCTTTGATACAAAGATCATAGTCCCTCGATGACCCTCGATGTTGCCTACGAATATATGATCTCGTCCCTCAGTTGTTGCCTATGAAAAGTGATGATTGTCCCTATGAATGCTAAGGTATCCTTACAATGTTGCCTTCAATGACCATACGATGACCCTACGAATGTCCCTTCACATCCAAACGAATAAAGTTACCTACCAACTAATGGTATGGATAGTCTTACCCTAAAGGAGAAGGAAAAATAACAAGAAACGACCATTCTAAGTAGGTAATGGACTCCTAATTTCTTTCTCAATCAAATACTTTTCACACCTCACTTTTCAAAAACTTTTCAAACACTTTGTATACATTCTAGCGAGAATCATTACAAAGTTAAATATTTTCCAAACAAACATTTCTAAACACTTCGTATACATTCCAACGAGAATCATTACAAAGTCAAAGTGAAATGTATTTCAAAAATACTTTTCCAAAGCACATACACCAAACAAATCAAAGTGAGCTAAGCAACTAAGAGCTCGTAGATAACTACGGATGGAAAGGGTGCTAATACCTTTCCTTTTCATAACTACCTCCCGTACTCAGAATCTAACGAAGGTATTTTCCTGTTCTTTTCACCTTCCCTTTATTGGATAAAAGAAAAGTTGGTGGCGACTCTTGCTATCCGCAAAATTTGCGATAAAACGCAAAACAAACAAGTCAGTTCTCCTACCGTGTTACAGAAATGGAGACTCTGCTGGGGAGACACCCAAAGATAGGTTACCTTAGGGTCTTAGATCCCTTTAATTGTTTGATTTATCTGCTTTATCTTAAGGGTTGCTTGGGTATTATATCTGTGGGGGATCCTACACCCGGATCCAGGTTTCCTTAGGTAAGTAGCAATAGATCTTCGCGACTGTTAGGCGTAAATCGAAACGGTCAAAATGATGGCTACGTTAGTGCGACACTTTGGATGTCTGATGCTCTTCATGTTCAGTTGAGCAAGTATTTGGCGTCTGCATGGTGTCATAAGCACTAACTCAACTTTAGAACCCTAATTGACCCATCTTGGCCATTAGAAGGTAGTGAGATAGCCGACTTCGGTGCAGACTGAGGTTGGTTAATACTCCATGCTACGCTCATTGAGATTCGACTTTCGGGATGTTTCGATCGACCACTTGGTAGCTGTACTGAAATAAAGCCCGCAAGAAAGATCCGTGATATGAGATTTCTAGAACTTGGTTACTATTATAGGACAGGTTGAACCCACTTAAACTCCGGTAGGGTAAACAGCTATACCTCATGCAAGCCTTAAACCTAGGGCTATTGTGTGAATTGCTTGTGCTTTCTATTTAAACATGACATCATGACATCATAACATCATATCATTTCTAACCATTTCAAGGACCTAGGGATTTATATTTGCTCTTTGTTGTAGGGCTATGGCTTCCAGGAAGACTATCAAATCAACTTTGTGGGTATACGTGCTCAACTCAAGGAGTTAGTCTCAGAAGTTCCCGATCACTCTCAGTTCATCAAAAGGCATGGTTATCTGCTCGACTTAGTTACTTCCGGTTTTGAAGAAGATATGATGAGCGTCGTATTCCAGTTCTTTGATCCAAAGCATCATTTCTTTACTTTCCCAGACTATCAGTTGGTACCTACATTGGAAGAATTCTCTCCACTACTTGGGATACCTATTCTTGATTAGATACCTTTCATCGGTTCAGAAAAAGTTCCAAAGTTCGAAGACATCGCATCAACGTGACATCTAAAGCGGTCAGATATTGAAGCTAATTGGGAAACAAGAAGTGGAGTTAAGGGTTTTCTTGCTAAGTTTCTGATAAAAAAGGCTAGAGAATTCTTGAAGGCTATGAGTTTCCACGCTTTCCAAGAAGTTTTGGCTTTGATAATCTATGGGTAGGTACTATTTCCTAATCTAGACCAATTCATAGACGTGAACGCCATTAAGATGTTCCTCACTCATAATCCTGTGCCTACCTTACTTGGAGACATTCTACATTCTCTCTACCCTCGTACTATGAAAAGACAAGGAACTCTCATGTGTTTCATACCGTTATTATCCAGGTGTTTTATTTCGCACCTTCCTTAATCAGTAATGAAGAATGAACAAAGGTTGAAATGGTCTCAAAGATTGATGTCACTCTCTCATTCAGATATCCGTTGGTGTCTTTTCTATCAAATGGTCTCAAAGTGTCTTTTCTAGCATTGTGGAGAATTCCCTAATGTCCCACTCCTTGGCATAAGGGGAGGTATCACTTACAACCCTCCTCTAGCGCTACGACAGTTTGGCTATGCTCGAAGAGATGGTCCTCATGATATGCTTCTCCAAGACATTGTATTTGACTATGACAACGATCTCCATGGTTACCGTCGAAGATTTGTGCACGCCTAGAGCATAGTGAAGTAAATTGATACCAAGACCTTGGGGCATAAAAATTCCATTTCTTGGGAACCTTACCTCAAATGGGTACGAGCTCACACCCAAAATCTCATGATGCCATATACTGCTATCCTACCAATAATCATGGAACCTATTGCCGAAGGAGACGAACCCTATACCATTCTTCATCCGAATATGCCTACCGATTTCTAAGATTTGAGGAGATCCTGGATTCAACTCTAAGAAGAAAGGGATACCTTCGAAGCCCAGTGCTATGCAAGCGAGAAAAAGGTATTAGAGTTGTCAAAGCTGCTTCACGAGGAGCAAAAAATTAACACCTACTTCAACACAAAGAGGAAGCATCCATGGGAGACCTAAGCTCTAGGATTTCCATTTTTTTATTGTTTGAACTTTCATTTGTACTTACTAATCAGACTAATAAAATTTTTGTTCTTGTTTGTTTACCAAACTTAAATTCCTAAAGGTCCTTGAAAACATTGCATTGCATAACATTGCATATCATAACATATCATTTCATAACAGGTACTCTAAAGACCGGTTTTCTCATTCTCTCGCTGTTTATTTCAGAAGAAATGGATCTCGAACAAACTGTCAAAGATCTCCAGGCTCAAAACGCTCATTTCCAGGAGATGTTCACCAACTTGGCCCAAGGACAGAAAGAGCTGAAAAATCTCGTCACCAAAAAGAAGAAGACCATTGGCCTTATCAACCTGGGAAGAAAACATAGAGGTCCAGTCAAGGTAGTCAAACAACTTGAATTCTCAAACAAGAGAGGCGAAACTGAAGGAAGCGTAAAAAATAATGAAGGAAGCCATCATGAGTGTTAGTGTTTTAAGTTGGCATTAATTTTGGTAAAACTAGGCTATGGCAATGTCTTGATAAATGTCATGACATTCAGAGATTGAAGATAAATCCTACTTGACAAGGATGTTAAAGGACACTGTAATCGGATGATAAAGCGGAATTTCGAGAAATAGTCGATGTCATAATGATGTTATGACATTCAGACATTCTCGCAGAATGCTTTTTCCGAGACTTTTCGTGAAGTTTGTTGAGCTCAGATTATGTTTTTGTTATTAAAATGTATGCTCTGCTAGGTTAATCTTAGTTAAACCTAAGTTGGTTGTTGAAAAGACCATGTTTTTAGGATTAAATTAAGTGAACCCTAGCTATCTTTATGGAAGCCCAAACGAAGTTTCGTGGATCGCTTCTATAAAAGGAATTCAACCTTTACACTGCCTTTTGTTGTTAAGAGATTTAGCATTGTATTTTGTGTAATTCTAGTTTCTCTTGAGCCAAGCAATTATCAATTGATAAGTGCCTTGACTAGGATTTGTTTGTAAGGGTAGTTTATCACTCAAAGCTTTGAAGCACGAGTGTTTGTCTCTTGATTGAAGCTTTGAAGCAAGATCAAGATAGTTTATTGAAGTGTGTCTTCATAATTCAATTATTCAATAGGTTGATATCACTGCTGTGATTGAGGGGGAGTGAGTAGGAACTCAGGTCTAAGTAGGACTTAGATTGAAGTTGCATTGGGTAGGTCTTAAGTGAAGAAGATAAACTGGTTGGTTTATTCCTGAATTAATTCTACTAATAATGAATTTCCTCCCTAGCTTGGTAGCCCCCCGATGTAGGTGTAGTTAGACACTGAACTGGGTAAACAATTTATTGTGTTCTTTACTGCTGTTTGAATTTAATTTATGTATTGTTAATAAAGTGTCAGTTACTGTGTCATAATATTCTCTGTGACATCAAGTATCTGCTGCCAGGAATTTCAATTGGTATCAGAGGAGGCACCCTGCCTGTTATTTCTGGGTGAGATCTAGGGATAATAGTTTCTGGCATAATGGATAAGGAAGGAGGATTTGGAGGTAGACCACCTATACTGGATGGGTCTAATTATGATTACTGGAAACCTTGTATGGTTGCTTTTTTAAGAGCAGTGGATATTAAAGCTTGGAGATCTGCTGACAAAGGATGGAAACATCCCACTAAGCTTGAGAAAGATGGGACTATTGTCTTGAAACCTGAGGAAGAATGGAGCAAAGAGGAAGAGGAGCTAGCACTGGGGAACTCTAAAGCATTGAATGCCTTATTCAATGGTATTGACAGAAATATCTTCAGACTAGTTCATGAATGTGAGCTGGCCAATGATGTTTGGGACACTCTCAAAACTACTCATGAGGGGACATCCAAGGTGAAGATGTCAAGACTTCAGATGCTCACTACCAAATTTGAGAATTTGAAGATGAATGAAGATGAGACTATTCATGAGTTTCACATGAATATCTTGGAAATTGCCAACACCTCAGGAGCACTTGGTGAAAAGATGTCAGAAGAAAAAATGGTGAGAAAGATTCTCAGATCCTTGCCTAAAAGATTTGCAATGAAAGTGAATGCAATAGAGGAGGCTCAGGACATCAGCACCTTGAAGGTTGAAGAACTTATTGGATCTCTTATGACTTTTGAGATAGGAATCAGTGAAACTGTTGACAAGAAGAACAAGAGCATATCAATTGTATCCAATACTGAAGAAGGATGCAAGGTGGAAGATGAAGAGAAGATATCTGAAGCTATAGCTATGCTTGGAAGACAGTTCAACAAGCTCATCAAGAGGATTGATCCAAAGTCAAGGTCAAATGTCAAAGACATTCCATCTGACATCAGCAGATCTTATGACTCAAGCAGAAGATCCAAGTCAGAGGAAAAAGGGAGTCAAGGCAGTGGAATCCAATGTCATGGATGTGAAGGATATGGACATATTAGAGCTGAATGTCCTACCTTTCTTAAGAAACAAAAGAGAGGAATGACTGTCACTTGGTCTGATGGTGAATCAAGTAGTGACTCTGAATAGGAATCAGCCAAACTTGTCATTGCACCTTCTGAAAGTTGCAATTCAGATAATGATTCTAGTGATGAGGAAGTAACCTTTGAAGAACTTGCTGATACTTACAAGAAGCTGTGTATCAGAAGTGGTGAAGTATGTTAGCAAAATGAAAAACAGAAAAAGCTGATTGAGAAGTTTGAGGCAGAAAATGTGAAGCTGGAAGCTGAGAAGAAGGAAAACACAGTCACTATAAGTCATCTCAACAGTGAAATTATAGTGTTGAATTCCAAGCTTGATCATATGACTAAGTTTGTCAAGATGCTGACTACTGGGACTGATAAGTTGGAAGAAATTCTTCAGCTTGGTCAAAATGCAGGGAATAAGCATGGTCTAGGATATGTGGCTGAGAAGGAACCTGTTAGTGACAAGAAAAATAAGAGGCATGGGAAACCAAGGTCAAAGCAGATGTCACAATATAAAACAGGAAATGTTTCTGGCCCAGGGCATGTGGCTGCAAAGAAATTTGCTGATAACAAGAAGAAGAACAGACCTAATAAGCCAATGTCAAAGCAGATGTCACAACATTGGGGTCAACATCAGGATCATAGAAACATGAATAATAAGTTTCAAAGATGGAGATGTCACCATTGTGGAAGGTTTGGACACATAAAACCCTTCTGCTATAGGCTACATGGATACCCCAATCAGACTCCCTATGTTAAACCTAAAAACAGCAAGGTACCCTACACTCAAAAGTGGAAAAAGAGGACTCTGAAGCATTGATAGCTCACACTTCCCTTAGAGTGTCTGCCAAGGAAGACTGGTACTTTGACAGTGGGTATTCCAAGCATATGACTGGAATAAAAACCTACTGAATAATGTCAAACCTCATTCTACCAGCTTTGTCACTTTTGGAGATGGAGCTAAAGGAGAAATCAAGGGTGTTAGAAACTTGGACTGTTCTGGAGTTCCAAACCTAAATGGAGTGTTACTGGTAAAAGGCTTGACTGCTAACCTCATAAGCATAAGTCAGCTATGTGATATGGGTTTCAAAGTCAACTTCACTAAGTCTGAATGTCTTGTAATCAATAATAAACAAGAATTAGTTATGAGAGGAGTCAGATCAAAGGACAACTTCTACATGTGGGAATCTGAGAACACCAGCCTGTCTTCTGTCTGCCCTACAGACAAAGATGAAAAGGAGGTAAAATTGTGGCACCAACAACTTGGTCATCTACATCTCAGAGGAATGAAAAAGATCATCTCTATGGAGGCTGTCAGAGGGATGTCAAGACTCCATATTGATAAAGGGAGGGTCTGTGGTGAGTGTCAGGTTGGAAAGCAAACCAGAATGTCACACCCAATGTCTAGACATCTGACCACTTCTAAAGTGCTGGAGCTGTTACACATGGATTTGATGGGGCCTATGCAGGTTGAAAGCCTTGGTGGAAAAAGATATGCTTATGTTTGTGTGGATGATTTCTCCAGATTTACCTGGATAAACTTCATCAAAGAAAAATCTGATGTGTTTGATGTTTTTAAAGAGTTATGCAAAAGACTTCAAAGAGAGAAGGAAAGCTGTATTGTCAGAATAAGAAGTGATCATGGAAAGGAATTTGAGAACAACAAGTTTGATGAATTCTGCTCCTCAGAGGGAATCAATCATGAGTTTTCTTCTCCTATAACACCTCAACAAAATGGGGTTCTGGAAAGGAAGAATAGGACTATACAGGAATCTGCCAGAGCAATGATTCATGCTAAGAAACTTCCTATTCATTTTTGGTCAAGCTATGAATACACTTGCTATGTTCACAACAGGTCACCTTAAGAAAGGAACATCCTCTACCGTATGAACTATGGAAGGAAGAAAACCAACGTGAAATACTTCCATGTGTTTGGCAAAAATGCTATATTCGGCTGATCGTGATCAAAGGAGAAAGATGGACTCTAAAAGTGATGAAGGCATTTTTCTGGGATACTCTACTAACAGCAGAGCATATAGGGTATTCAACTCCAGAACCCAAGTTATGATGGAGTCTATTAATGTCATTATTGATGATCATCATCAGGACCACAATGTCCCATGTGATGTTGAGACATGGTTTGAGACATCACCACAAGTACCTGATAGAGATGATGTACCTGCTCCTACTTCACCAAAATCTGAACCAGAGGAAGCCAACAAAGATCCTTCCATTAGAATTCAGAAAGATCATCCAAAGGAACTCATCATTGGAGATCCAAACAAGGGTGTCATTACTAGATCCAGAGAAACTGTCTCAAACTCTTGCTTTGTGTCAAAAATAGAGCCAAAAAATGTCAAAGAAACTCTAAGTGATGAATTCTGGATTGGAGCAATGCAAGATGAATTGAACCAGTTCAAGCAACATGAAGTATGGGAGTTAGTTTCTAGACCAGAAGGAACAAACATCATTGGCACAAAGTGGATCTACAAGAACAAGTCTGATGCAGAAGGAGTAGTCACAAGAAATAAGGCAAGACTTGTTGCTCAGGGTTACACTCAAGTTGAAGGGATTGATTTTGATGAAACTTTTGCTCCAATGGCCAGACTGGAATCAATCAGGCTACTACTAGGGGTTGCTTGCATTCTGAAATTCAAATTATTTCAGATGGATGTGAAAAGTGCCTTCCTAAATGGCTACTTGAATGAGGAGGTATATGTAGAACAGCCTAAAGGATTTGTGGATCCAAGTTTTCCTGATCATGTCTACAAGTTAAGGAAAGCCCTATATGGACTAAAGCAAGCTCCTAGGGCCGGTATGAAGGTCGACCAAGTTCCTTCTAAAAGGATACAAGAAAGGAGCCTTGGATAAAACTCTCTTTGTCAAGAATGAAGGAGGAAAGATAATGGTGGCTCAAATTTATGTTGATGACATAGTATTTGGAGGAATGTCGACACAATGGTGAAACATTTTCCAATCAAATGCAAGTCGAGTTTGAAATGAGCCTCATGGGAGAATTGACTTATTTTCTTGGACTGCAAGTCACACAGATGGAAGACTCAATATTCCTTTCACAGAGCAAGTATGCAAGGAATATTGTCAAGAAGTTTGGAATGGAGAATGCCAGCCATAAAAGGACTCCTGCTCCCACACATTTGAAGTTGTCCAAGGACACAAGTGGTGAAAAGGTTGATCAAAGTTTGTATAGAAGCATGATAGGAAGCTTGTTGTACCTAACTGCCAACAGACCGACATTGCATTTGCTGTTGGGGTATATGCAAGATACCAAGCTGAACCTAAAGTAAGTCACATCAACCAGGTGAAAAGAATTCTGAAGTATGTGAGTGGAACTTGCAATTATGGTATCCTGTATTCTCATGGATGTGAACCAATTTTGTCTGGTTATTGTGATGCTGACTGGGCTGGTAGTGCTGATGACAGAAAAAGCACTTCTGGAGGATGTTTCTTCTTGGGAAACAATCTTGTTTCTTGGTTCAGCAAGAAGCAAAACTGTGTGTCCTTGTCCACTGCTGAAGCTGAATACATAGCAGCTGGTAGCAGTTGTTCTCAAATGGTCTGGATGAAGCAGATGTTGTCTGAGTACAATGTCACACAGGATGTCATGACATTGTACTGTGACAATCTGAGTGCTATTAATATTTCAAAGAATCTTATACAACACAGTAGGACTAAGCACATTGACATTAGACATCACTTCATCAGAGACCTTGTGGAAGAGAAAGTGATTAAATTGGACCATGTAACCACTGAACTTCAACTGGCTAACATTTTCACTAAAGCTCTTGATGCTAGTCAGTTTGAAAATTTAAGGAGCAAACTGGGTATTTGTCAATATGAGGAATTGTAGCAATTAAGATTGCTTACAAGGAATGGAAGAGGCCTTTTATTTCAATTGATTATAAGTGGGTCATTTAATTATTTTCCCTTTATTTTTAAAAGTTTCAAGAATAGGAAGAGACTCCTCCATATAATAGCCTCTTCATTTGAAAGTATCATATCCTCTCCTTCCAAAAGATACTCTCAAACTCTCTGTTATTCTTGTTCTCTTTTTCTCAACATATCTCAGTGAAATATGTCTTCATCATCTTCTTCATCCCAAGACTCTGACTGTCCATCTCCTACCATGGCTGAGATTAGGGCAAGCGCTGCAGCCATGAATGTTGAACCTGTGAAGGTCTCTCCTCAGCATTCAATGGCAACTGACTCTAAGAAGACCAAGAATCTGCATGCAAGGAATACACGCAGGTCATCAGCTTCACTCTCTGGTAAGAACTCTGAATCATCCTCATCTGTTCCCCCAGAGATAACAAATAGAGAAGGTACTATGTATGTGCAAGAAGCCATTGCTAGGATAGTCACCAGGATCCTAAACGAAAACCACTTTGTACCTGGAGTTTCTGTTCCCCTTAACCAAGAGTCTGCTAGCCCTAGTTTAGCGCTGTTCCAGATGTCACAAGATAATGTCAAGACATCTGATGATCATGTCAAGAAAACTCCTGTGAATCCTGATATTGATACTCCTGCTGATTTCCTTGTCAAAGCAAAGGTTGGTATCTCTGGTTCTCAAGCTGAGAAGATGACCAAAGCTGGAACTTCTTCAAAGAAGTATAGAGTTAAATCTGTTGGTGGTAACTTGAGACCTAAGAGCACACCAATTGTCAAGAAGAGAAAGGCTCCTGAACCTTCAGAGTTCGATCAAGATTCTGGTCTCAAGATTCAGGCTGAAGTGGTAGCTGGTAATGTTGCTACTAGTGTTGATCACAATGATAATACTCACAGTGCTTCTTCAGGAAAGGAGAGCAACTGATCTGTTGCTGTGATGGTTCTTGCTTTGTTTTGGCTTGTTGTTTTTCATATTGTTTCTTGTTCTTGTTCTGTATTTTCCTGTCCTGTTTCTTTGGATAATTGTAATATTTTGTCAGAGATGTAACACTTAACTATGCTGGTACTTTTCTCTAATATATGATTGTATGATTGGGGAATTTTGTACTGGTTTCTTTGGCCCCTTTGTGGCTAAAAAGGGGGAGAAGTATACTGTGTTACAATTGGGGAACTGTATGAAATCTGTAAGTGGGCAATTGTGGGAAATTGTGGGATTTCTGTATGGGTAGAATTTATCTTATCTATAGGTTCTAGTTTCTCTAAGCTTAGGATAGCTTAAAACTAGTTTGTCTTCTGCTGCATAGGTACTCTGATAACTTAAGTTGTTTTAGCCAAAAATGTGCCAAAGGGGGAGTTTGTTAGTGTTTTAAGTTGACATTAATTTTGGTAAAACTAGGCTATGGAAATGTTTTGATAAATGTCATGACATTCAGAGATTGAAGATAAATCCTACTTGACAAGGATGTTAAAGGACATCTCAGAACTGGAAGATAAAAGCTGTGCTGGAATTCTGCAGAAAATAGTCTGATGTCATAACAGATGTAATGACATTCAGTGTGACATTCTGTTCTGCAGAATCTGTTTTTTCCTGAGACTTTTCAGGAAGTTTGTTGAGCTGCTGTATTATGTTTTTCTGTTATTAAAATGTATGCTCACGTGGCTTCTAGGTTAATCTTAGTTAAACCTAAGTTGGTTGTTGAAATGACCATGTTTTTAGGATTAAATTAAATGAACCCTAACTATCTTTATGGAAGCCCAAAATTGAAGTTTCAGGACTGCTTCTATAAAAGGAATTCAACCCTTACACTACTGCTGCGCCTTTTATACTGTTAAGAGATTTAGCAGTTGTATTTTGTGTAATTCTAGTTTCTCTTGTGAGCCAAGCAATTATCAATTGATAAGTGCCGTGGACTAGGATTTGTTTGTAAGGGTAGTTTATCACTCAAAGCTTTGAAGCACGAGTGTTTGTCTCTTGATTGAAGCTTTGAAGCAAGATCAAGATAGTTTATTGAAGTGTGTCTTCACAATTCAATTATTCAATAGGTTGATATCACTGCTGTGATTGAGGGGGAGTGAGTAGGAACTCGGTCTAAGTAGGACTTAGATTGAAGTTGCATTGGGTAGGTCTTAAGTGAAGAAGATAAACTGGTTGGTTTATTCCTGAATTAATTCTACTAATAATGAATTTCCTCCCTGGTTTGGTGTAACACGGTGAACTGACTTTGTAGGTTTTTGTATCGCAAATGTGCGGATAGCAAGAGTCGCCACCGACTTTTCTTTTATCCAATTAAGGGAAGGTAAAAAGTACAGAAAAAGACCTTCGTTAGATTCTGAGTAAGGGAGAAGGTTATGAAAAGGGAAGGTATTAGCACCCCTTTCCATCCGTAGTTATCTACGGGCTCTTAGTTGCTCTTAGATCACTTTAAAATTGTGCTTTCTGTGTGTTTGACAAAAATGTTTTGAAAAGGCATTTCGCTTTGACTTTGTAATGATTCATGTAGGAATGTATACAAAGTGTTTGGAAATGTTTCGTTTTGATCAGAGTTTGAACTTTGACAAAAGTGTGAGGTGTGAAAAGTATTTTGATTTGAGCAAGCAACTAAAAGTCTTATTACCTACTCAGAATTGGTCGTTATCGTGTTATTTTATGTTCCTTTAGAATAGCGCTATCCATACCATTAGTTGGTAGGTAACCTTATTCGTTGGATGTAAGCGGGACATTCGAAGGGACATCGGATGGTCATAGAAAGCAACTTGTAGGAAGTATCCTAGCACATTCGAGAAGGGACTATCATCATTTTTCGTAGGCGACAATCGAGGGTCAAGATCATGTATTCGTAGGCGACTTCGTGGGTCTATGATCTTTGTATCGAAGGGACTATGATGATTTGTTTTGAAGGCAACGGTGCTAGAATACCTCTACGTTCGAGGGACTTGACCATGTGAATCGAAAGGCAACGAGAGAGAATTACCCTAAGGGGTGCATGTGTGAAAGAAGTGTGTTGATTTCAGGTATATGTTATCTTTAAAATTAGAGTGAGCTATGTTCATTTTATCTTGCCATACACGCCTAGTTACTAGCAGTTTATAGGGTGCGGAAATTAAAATGCGGGAATGTAAAGTGCGGAAAGTAAATGTCCTACGCTATTACATGGCTTTGGGGCAGATACATAATCTACTTGCGGAAAATAAAAGCCCTAATTAACTATTACATCCCATGAACAGTTACATTATTGGAAAAAGAAAACAGTTAAAGAAATCGTCCGAAACGGGATAACCTGTGAAAAGATAAGAAAACGGAAAATACGAGAGGAATCGAATATGAGGAAAGTGTTAGTAAAAATGCAAATTTTTGAATGAGAAAAATATTTCATGCTGGAAATAACATAAATATGCTAAAATAATTTTTTGGGATTTTTCGGAAAAGATTTAATAATTAAAAACTAATTAAAAGTGATTTAAATGGTAAATTAGAAATAAAATTAAATATGCATGCAAAATAATATTTTTTAATTTTATAAATTAAATAAACATTTATGAAAATAAATGCAAAAGGAAAAATATTTTTGACAATTTTTAATGCATGAATAAAAATTATGAAAAGAATTAAAATGGTATGAAAATATTAAATAAATAGAAAATATGGGAAAATAAGAAAAAGTTGAGATTTGTGAAAAGAAAAGCCAAACCGGTCCCAGGCTGATTCGAACTCATGACCCTGGAGGGTATCTACACACAGTGAGCGTCTTAACCACTGAGCCATGTAACACTTGGTGTTTTGAAAAACAAAATCAATGGTTTTTTTAAGTGAGGACGCGTCATGATTATATTTCAAACCGAGTCAGCCATGAGTGGACCCCAGGTGGAACGAAGGAGCGAATCAGGAAGCTGGATTGTGCCACGCGTGCTCATGCCGGAGTCAACAAGTCGCCGACGCCGGAGCCCTAGCTCCGGTCGTCTTCTCCGACGAGGATAAGCTTCAAACCTGCGAAATAATGAAAATCAAAGCAAAAGAAAGACCTATCCCCCCTAATTCGACCCTTCTGAGTTCAATGGTGCCATTAGTTTCGATTGAAAACGGCTGTATCATGAGTTTCGAAGAAAAGAACATAAACTGCCCTAACAATGGCAATTTGGATTCCGGTTAGCATGAGCCTCATGTAATCGCCCAGACCTGCTCTATGTCAACCCAGGAACTCATAATGATGATTAGATTCAGGCAAAACACAATGGAAATTAAAAAACGAATTCAAGAAAAATATGCATATGTATGATCATGTAGGGCACGATTCAGGCTTTTTTAATTATGAACAACAATGCATACTCACTCTAAATTACCTCTGGAACACGTTTGGATCACTGGCTTGGGCTGAAAGTGGCTGGCAATTAGAATTCGAAAATTGAAAATTTGAGAAAAAATTTGGCAAAGTGAGGGCTGTGTATGGGGCTAGGGTTTCGTCCCTCTTGCTGTGCATCTTGCTTGGTATTTATAGAGGGATTTGAAGGAGGAAAAACAAGGAAAAAAGATTGGATCATGAATGTGCATTGAATAATTTTCAAATAAAATCAAATTTTGGAAAAAATTTGATTTTCTCTTTAATGCAAAGGCTAGCACGAAATTGGTAAGAATCATGGGCTTCCTTGGACCTCAAGCATGATATAAAATCAATCCTCTTGAAAAAATATCTTATTTTCATATTTTATATAATTTAATTTTGAATTAAATGGTTTAAAATTCAAAAATAAATTAATAAAATAGAAAATTGCCATGGCTAAGCATTTATGGATCACAAATAATATCATGAACAAGTTTGGATCAAAAGGTTATAGGCCCATTTGGAAAATTTTGCATTTTGACCAAAATATCCTTTTGTGCAATTGTCCAAAATTGCCCAACTTCTGAATAGTGTATCTTGCTCAATTTTCCACATTTTTGAGTGTTATTGAACTTTTTGGAAAGCTCTAAGAGTCCTCTAACCAACCGTTTTGGTCTCATCTCAATTGGAGTTTCCATTCTCAATATATCTTCAAAACAAAATGTTGACTTTTTGTTGACTTTGAAAAGGACCTGTAATGTTTTGATCCATACCTTCCAAATGAAGCATTTTTTGAACATTCTTGTGAGACATGAAGTTGTAGAGAATTGAATTTCCTTCAAAACAAGAGGTGGTGGAAAAATTTCTGAGAAAGTATGAAGAAGTTATGCTCAGTCAAAGTTTGGTTGACTTTTCACTGAGAAACCCTAACTAATTTGGAAAGTTTGACTTTTGAGCAATTATTGAGTTTTCTTGATGAATCATGATCAACCCTTGATCAAATGATGAATGTAACTTCAAAATGAGGATGTTGACCAAAAATCATGAAGTTTGACTGTATGTTGACCACAGTTGACTTTTTGTCCAATACAACTCATTTTCAACCATCTGAGCAATTGTCTGAGGAAACTTGACTTGTGAGGCTTGAAACTTGACATGGAGAATCTTTGAAGCATATGAGGAGGCATGATGAACATTGGAGATGTTGGAAATCCATTTTGATCTGAGAATCACCAAACCCTAGTTTGGGTTGATTGTCTAGGAGAAGGTTTGTCTGATCAACCTTTGAGGAATCCTAGAGTATGGATGTATGGAATGTCTTGAGAAGATGGAGGGAAAATTTTGGGGTATGACACTTGGTAGCCCCCAGATATAGGTGTAGTTAGACACTGAACTGGGTAAACAATTTATTGTGTTCTTTACTGCTGTTTGAATTTAGTTTATGTATTGTTAATAAAGTGTCAGATACTGTGTCATAACATTCTCTGTGACATCAAGTATCTGCTGCCAGGAATCTCAATGAGTTTGAAAACGAAGAGGAAGACTATATGAGCGAGCAGTATCCTAACAACGAAAAATACAAGCAACTTGAAGACCGTCTGAATGCTGTGGAAAATATGAAAATGTCAGGGTTGAAATTTGATGATCTGAGTCTGGTCCCCGGAGTGGTAATTCCCCGCAATTTCAAGGTCCCTACCTTTGCTAAGTATGATGAAATTTCTTGCCCGAAGCTGCATCTGAAGTCCTATGTTCATAAGATCCATCCTCATACTAAAGACAAGAAGCTGTGGATACATTTCTTTCAAGAGAGTTTGTCTGGAACACAGTTGGAGTGGTATTATCAGCTAGAGAGTACCCACATTCATACTTGGAATGATTTACCAGATGCTTTCTACAAACAGTACCAGTACAATGCTGAAATTGCACCAACCCGTATGCAACTATAGAATATGTCCATGGAACGTGACGAGAAGTTCAAAGAGTACGCCCAAAAATGGAGAGATCTAGCAGGCAGAGTTCAACCACCCTTGTCTAATAGGGAGTTGGTTGACATGTTCATGGGAACGCTGAAAGGCCCATTCTTCAATCATATGATTGAAAATTCTTTAGCCGGATTCACTGAGCTGATATTGATAGGCGAACATATTGAAGCTGGAATCAAGAGCGGAAAAATACAAGTCGTGTCATCTTCAAATGCTACGAAGAGATCTTTTGGTGGAAAAAAAAGAGTCAATGCTATGTATGGTCAGAAGAGCCATGACAAAGCTGATCACAATCAATCTGTAGGGGCAGTCCTGATCTACAATCCCACACCAGTGCGACCTCAACAAGACAACGCGCATAAGCACAACACGCCACGAAGACAATTTACAAAGATCAACATGACGTTGTCTCAGGCACTACAACACATGCTAAAAGTGGAGCTAATCACTTTGAGGGATCCTCCTCAACACGTCAATACCTCCTCTCCAAAGTACAATCTTAATGCAAGGTGTGCATACCACTCCAACTTCCCAGGGCACGACACCAACAACTATTGGGCCCTGAAGAACACGATTCAAGACATGATTGAAGCCCGGGAAATCGAATTTGACCCTTCTATCGAAACTCCAAATATGATCAATGCACCAATTATTGACCATGGTAAAAGTTCCAATGCCATTGACAATGATTCTTATGTCTTTGATGTGAATGAGATGACCATTCCCCTGATGACTATCAAGAAAGATTTGTTGCAAGCCGGTTTATTTCCAAGATATCCTGACAACTGCCGTTGGTGCGCATATGAATCCAATGGATGTGCCTAGTGGAAGAGATGTGTTCAACGTATGATGGACAACCGAGAAGTGATATTCCTAAAAGCTCCATCTGTGGAGCGTTTGTGCGAAGATGTTTCTAAGAGCATGAAGATTGAAGACGTAAGCGAAGCCATACCAGAAGTATGGGATACCTTGGGGCAGCCAAGTGGGAAGTTTGATTTCATGGTGAAATATACCGCTCTTGAAAGCTACAAGATTCCAATCTAAGACATCAAGGCGACCGAATGAGGAGATGATGACTATCCCAATATGCTGATGTGAACACAATAAGGATCACCTCTACCGATCCTATACCTAGGGTGACACCTCTGATTATTACCTCTCCCAGATCAACTCCATATTCCTCTGACAAAGCTATACCTTGGAATTATGGGGCCGAAGTTTACTATTATGGCGTCAAGCAAGAGCCATTAACCATCGAAGACAGTACGGTTGAAGCTTCCAGTCCTGTTGTTGACAATATCACTAGATCAAGCAAAGTATCCAGAACCAGTAGAGTGTTTTCTCTAGATATCTCTCCTCCAAAGGATACTGGTACACCAGTTCGCACTCCTGCTATTGAGCCAACTCCCGAGGCTTGAGGGAAAGAGAAAGTGACTCAACCTGCTCAGACAGAAGTACCAAAGGAAGTTCCTGAAGGTACCTCCAAGCAAGAAATGGAGGAAAATCTTGAAGATCATTAAGAAGAGTTTACAATGTTGTGGAGCAGTTAGGAAAAACTCTGTCCAAGATATCCATGCTAGCTCTGTTGTTGTGCTCTGAGGCTCATGCTAAAGCCTTGGTGAAGTTTCTGAAGAATGCTCATATACTGGAAGACACTTCTGCTGACCAATTCGAAATTTGTATTGCTAGCCTGACCGCCAACAATGGTTACGCTTTTCTGATTCTGATCTGACTCCTGCCGGAAGGAAACACAACAAAGCCTTGCAAATATCTATTGAATGCAAGGGCACCACATTGTCTCACATATTGGTGGATACTGGCTCTACTCTGAATGTCCTACCGAAGAGTTCTCTCGACCTACTTAATGCTGAAGAAGTGGTCATGAAGCCCAGTGACATAATCGTAGAGCTTTTGATGGTTCGAAGAGAACAGTACTTAGAGAGCTCAACCTGTTGATCAAAGTAGGTTCCCAGACTTTTGACTCTACTTTCTTTGTGATGGACATTCGTCCAACTTATTCTTGCCTACTCGGACGCCCTTGGATACATCGGGCAGGCTCTGTTACCTCTACCCTGCATCAAAATTTGAAGTACCTAGTGAAAGGGAAAATTGTCACGGTATGCGGAGAAAAAGAATATATGGTAAGCCATCTGCAGTCATTCCGATACATCGAAATGGAAGGAGAATTTGTCGAAAATCCCTGTCAAGCTTTCGAAGTAGTTCCACGAGTCATGCCTGCCAACTCACTTGTAACTCCCGAGGTTACTAGAGTTCCACCGAAGATGGCCTCACTGAAAGATGCCAAAGCTGTAGTTGAAGAAGGAGGTTTGTACAGTTTGGGGTCAGCTACCCGATTTTCTGTTAAAATCTGACAAGACTGGTTTAGGCTTCATTTCCAAAGGTCAGAAGATGATACACCACGAATGTGCCGGTGGACCTCCATTCCGCATCAACAAAAATGGAGTTCATGCTATAGAACACGATGATGGTGACTTCGACATCAACAATTGGATCTTCCCAATTCCCGACAATGGAATCAACAAATGCACGACTAAAGATGTCATACCAATCTCCTTTAGACAAGAGTAATTGCTATGTTTTTTTCTTTTTATGTTTTATGATTTATAGTCTCGAACAATAAACTTTAAGCCTAGTGCCTTGCCCGGGACACCACGACTCGTTTGTAAGGGTTATGACTTGTCATTCACATATTTTCATTCAATAAATCATTGGAATTTTGCATTCAAATATTGTGCTCTCTGTCTTTGTTTTTACTTTATCACCCTTTCAAAAGCTATGCGTTCTTACACACACCCACACAATAAACCGCAAATCCACATTCACTTTAGATCATGTCGATAACGACTCTGATATTGCTAAATATGACTTTGATAATCCGATCTACCAAGCTGAAGACGAAGGTGAGGAAGATTGTGAAGTGCCAGGAGAACTTTCCAGACTACTACAACAAGAGGAAAAGGCTATACAACCACACGAATAGTCGGTCGAAGTTGTGAATCTAGGTACCGACGAAGACAGAAAAGAAATCAAGATAGGAGCGGGTCTTGAGAACAGTGTTAAAGAAAGATTGATCCAGATGCTGCGAGATTACATCGAGATTTTTTCTTGGTCTTACGAAGATATTCCAGGGTTAGATATCGACATTGTGGTACACCGACTACCAACGAAAGAAGGATTTCTCCATGTGAAGCAGAAGGTTCGTCGTATGCGTCCTGAGATGTCCGAGAAAATTAAAGTCGAAGTTATAAAACAATTCAATGCCAGTTTCTTAGCCGTTACTTCTTCTCCACAATGGGTTGCGAACATGGTGCCCGTACCTAAGAAAGATGGCAAAGTGCGTATGTGCGTAGACTATGGAGACCTGAATAAGGCAAGTCCGAAAGAAAATTTCCCGCTTCCACATATTGATGTCCTGGTTGATAACACTGCTCAACATAAAGTTTTCTCCTTCATGGATGGTTTCTCCGGTTATAATCAGATCAAGATGGCTCCCGAAAATAGGGAAAACACTACTTTCGTTACACAGTGGGGCACTTTCTATTACAAGGTCATGTGGTTTGGGTTGAAGAATGTTGGCGCCACATATCAATGTGCCATAGTAGCTTTATTCCATGATATGATCCATCACGAGATAGAGGTCTACGTCGACGACATGATAGCTCGATCACAAATCAAAGAAGAACATCTTGATCATTTGCGTAAGCTGTTTGATAGACTAAAGAAATACAGATTGAGACTGAATCCGAGCAAATGCACCTTCGGAGTCAGATCCGACAAACTCCTGGGATTCGTTGTCAGTGGTAAAGGTATCGAAGTTGATCCTGCCAAAGTCAAATCTATTCAAGAAATGCCATCTCCCTGTACCGAGAAAAAAGTCAGAGGTTTCTTGGGACGACTGAATTACATTGCCAGATTCATTGCACATATAACTGCTACTTGTGAGCCAATCTTCAAGTTACTGAAGAAAGATCAAGTAGTAAAATGGAACGACGATTGCCAGACAACTTTTGACAAGATCGAGGAGTACATACAAACACTTCCTATTCTGATGCCTCCAGTCAAAGGAAGACCTCTCATCATGTACTTAACATTATTAGAGAATTCAATGAGGTGTGTGTTGGGGAAACATGACGAGTCTGGTCGAAAAGAGTATGCAATATACTACCTTAGTAAAAAGTTTACCGACTGTGAAACAAGATACTCACAGCTCGAGAAAACTTGCAGCGCTTTGGCTAAGGATGATCGCCGACTAAGACAGTATATGTTGACTCACACTACTTTGTTGATCTCTAAGATGGATCCGATAAAATACATATTCAAGAAACCTTCTCTCTCTGGAAGAATAGCAAGATGGCAAGTGATCTTGACCGAATACGACATCCAGTATACTACTCAGAAGGCGATCAAAGGAAGTGTGGTAACTGATCATTTGGCTCATCAAGCTGTAGATGACTATTAGTCCATGAATTTTGAGTTCCCAGACGAGGATATTATGTTAGTCACCGATTACGAAGAGCCTGGACCGGATGAAGGACCCGAGCCAGGATCCCGATGGACCATGGTATTTGATGGAGCTTCTAACGCACTTGGAAATGGTATTGGTGCTGTAATCATATCTCCCAAATGCAGCCATACACCTTTCACCACCAGGTTATGTTTCGACTGCACCAACAATATGGCTGAATACGAAGCGTGCATTATGGGTATCAAAGTTGCTATTGACTTGAGGATCCAATTATTACAAGTATATGGAGACTCATCTTTGGTGATCAGTCAGATCAAGGGAGAATGGGACACAAAGCATCCGAATCTCATTCCATATCGAGAACATGTGTTAAATCTAATTCCCTACTTCAAAGAAATCACTTTCGATCACATCCCACGAGAAGAGAATCAGTTGGCAGACGCATTGGCTACCATGTCATCCATGTTCAAAGTTAGATGGGACAACGAAGCTCCTCAAATTACTATTGAAAGACTAGACGAACCAGCATACTGTTGCGAACTTGATACTGAAGGAACAAAAGAGAAAACTTGGTTCTACAAAATGAAGAGGTATCTCGAGGTTCAAGAATACCCTGAAGGGGCATCTGCCAACGATAAGAAGTTCCTAAGAAGATTCACCGCCAAGTTCTTTCTCAGAAACGACATCCTATACAAATGCAACCATGACTTTGCCTTACTCCGATGTGTAGATCAGAAGACAGCCGAACGAATTATGAAATCGCATTTGGTACTCATTCCAGTGGACATGCAAAGGCTAAGAAGATTCTGAGAGCAGGTTACTATTGTTCCACTATGGAGGCTGATTGATATCGATATTCCCAATCTTGTCACAAATGCTAGATATACACAGACAAAGTGCATCTACCTCCAGTTCCATTGAATGTTCTGACCACTCCATGACCTTTCGCGATGTGGGGTATTGACATGATTGTAGAAATTAAACCTACCGCTTCTAATGGACACCGTTTAGTCCACGTTTCTATCGATTACTTTACCAAGTGGGTAGAAGCAACCTCGTTCGCATCTGTTACCAAGAATGTTGTGGATTGATTCATCAAACATAATCTCATCTATCGATACAACATCCCCGAAAGGATTATCACAGACAATGGTACTAATCTTAAGAACAAGATGATCATAGAACTCTGCACATAGTTCAGGATTAATCATCACAACTCTTCTCCATACCGACCAAAGATGAATGGCACAGTGTAAACCGCCAACAAGAATCTGAAGAAGATCATACAGAAGATGAAAATGACGTATAAGGATTGGCATGAGATGTTTCCATTTTCTCTCCACGGTTATTGCACTTCAGTACAGACATCTACAGGGGAAACCCCATTCTCTCTCTCGTGTACAGTATGAAAGCAGTTCTATCTATCGAGGTTCAGATACCCTCACTCAAAGTACTAAGGGACGTCAAGTTAGAAAAAGACGAATGGGTCCAGACTCGACTTGACCAGATCAACTTGATCGATGAGAAGCAACTCGCAGCCATCTGCCATGGACAAATATATCAGAAACGAATGGTCAAAGCCTTCAATAAGAAAGTCAAGCATCAGGTCTACCAAGTCTATGATTTAGTAGTCAAGTGTATCATCCTACCACAAGGTGATCCCAGGGAAAAATGGACTCCCACCTATGAAGGGCCATTTGTAGTTAAGATAGTATTTTCTAGCGGAGCCATGATACCGAGCATTATGGACGGAGAAGACTTCTGACACCCTGTGAACGCAGACATAGTCAAAAAATACTACGCATAAATGAGACCGCTAGGTCGACTGACCTAGGAAAAAATAAGGGCGTCCTGGCGAACCAAAAGGGTTTGGGAAAAAGTTAAGGACATATATATATATAAAGATGTACACCCAACAAGTCGAAAACCTGCAAAGGCGGCATGGGAAAAAAGGGTATCCCGGTAGACTGAAAACCCGAAAGGGCGGTCTAGGAAAAAGTTAGGGATTAAAGCGCATGACTATGTCTCGACAAGATCATTTACTTATAGAATACGCTACTACCAAGCTTCAAATGGCACAGATAAGTTCAATCACCTTCTTCTGGCAGCAAGGAGATGAGATAGTCGAAAATATATGAGTAATAGCCAAGTTAAAACTCGACGAGATTGTTTCCACATAGATTTTACTATTTTCCAAATGTTTCTGACAATTTCCTCTTACTAGGATATTTTTCTCTTTGTACACAAATTGCATGTCTATAGGCTTACTTTTCAAAATTAATACAATCCTCCTTTTCCAAGTCCAAACTTTTACTTTTATCTGTTTAGTTTGCATAAAGTCTAATGATTGATTTGAATGATTATATGCGTCTGACAATAAATATCTGTTCACAAATACACGAAAAGCGAACAGAAACATCAATTACTATAAATTCTAGGAATTTAGATGACAACCAAAGTCACCAACACATACCCACAGAGTCATTTTCACAAAAATATTCCCATAGAATAACCTCTACAATCCCCACAGAGTCATTTTCACAGAAATATCCCTACAAGATAATCTCGACGATCCCCACAAGCCATCGCTCCCTAACATAGACGAATCTTCTCCAACAAGATTACTACTCTCTTTTCAACAATATCAACATCATCACGTTAGTCCCCGAGCAGTGATCCTATCAACATAATCACGTTAGTCCCCGAGAAGTGATCCTATCAACATCATCACGTTAGTCCCCAAGCAGTGATCATCTACATTGTCACGGCAGTCCCCGCGCAATGAACGTCAACTTTGTTACATTATTCCCCAAGCAATAACCAATCATCAGTCAACTTATTATGTCAGCCTCCGAGCAATAATAGGTTATACAAGACCTCATCCTCCCTAGCAAGACCCGTACATGAGATGTTCATCCCCATTTGAATATCTCTTAAGGATTATCATTCCCCAACAGCATCAATATCCAGACCCGAAAGTTGGTCAGATAGTGCATCAGAGGAATCTACATTTCTTTTATCCTCATTCAAGATCTTCATCCCCATGTAGAAATCAAAGATCCCCAGCAGAACGTTCCTATCTTCTTCAAGATGGATATGTTTTGAAATACCACAACATCTACATTCATACATTATTCGTAAAAAAATCATAACATGTGCATATGTCATTCACGAGCATTATCATATACTCACATACATCATAATCTGCATAGAACTCACCATACCCTTTCAAGATTAAATTTCCCCAACATGTGAAATTTATTTTATATGCAGACGGCCAAAGATTAATACCCGAAACAAGACGAGAAAACTATCTGAACGACCATACAAGTTATTTCCAAACAGCAGGATACTGATTAATACCCGAAACAAGATGGGAAAAGTATCTACCCCATACCGAATACTCACATCAGAGACAGCCAAGACGAATGTTTATTCTCATACTCCGGATAACATCCTTAAGCCCATCTCCAAATACACGTCCTCATCTCTCTAGATGGCATATTTAAGCCCATCTCTGGCTACACGTCCTCATCTCTCCAGATGGCATCTTTAAGTCCGTCTCCGGCTACACGTTGATATCTCTCCACCTGCAGAATGCTGCATATCTTGTTAAAAAAATTAATACATACCAGTAGTCTCATTCAAAGACGAGCATAGAGTTTAACGTACGACTCACTCCCCAGCATCAACTTCTCCAAATGGCATCAATAAGCCCATTCCAGTACATTATCAACTGACGATCTCATTCCAAACACCAACGAGTGCAAATTTTCAGGTGTACTCGAGTGTTCAATCATCTTCTACCTTCAGGTCACGAAAGGCAAGCATACCAATCTGTCCCTTCAGGTACAAGAAGATTGAACAGGGGAAACTATTATACCCCAAAATTTTCCCTCATACTTATCAAAACAATCCTCATCTTCATACTCAAGAATTCCTCCAGGGTTGACCAGATGAACCCTCTCCTAAACAATAAACCCACAACTAGGGTTTTGATTCTCTCAAGTCAAGAATGAGTTATAATGCCTCAAGTGGTCATCATACCTCCTCATATGTCTCAAGGGATCACCATGACAGGTTTCAAGCTTCACAGCTCAAGTTTGCTCAGTCAATTGCTCAGATGGTTGAAAATCAATTGTATTGGACAAAAAGTCAACTGTGGTCAACATACAATCAAACTTCATCATTTTTTGTCAACATCAATATTTTGAAGTAACATTCATCATTTGATCAAGGGTTGGTCATGATTCATCAAGAAAACTCAATATTTGATCAAAAGTTTCCAAATTAGGGTTTTTGGACAAAAAGTCAACAGAACTTTGACCAGGCATAACTTTCACATACTTTATCAGAAATTTTTCCACAAAAGCTCATTTATAATGGAATTCAATTCTCTACAACTTCATGTCTTACAAGCTTTGGCCAAAAATGCTTCATTTGAGAGTTATGGATCAAGACATTATAGGTCCTTCTAAAAGTCAACAATAGTAATCTTTTTGCAAAGAAGTGTACATGAACATGGAATCTTCATTGAAGATGAAACTAAAGGGAGTGTTTAGATGACATCTTAAGATTTTGAAAAAATCCAAGAACACTTAAAAATGTTGACAATTGAGAAAGATACAAGTTGTGCAAGTTTGGCCTTTTTGAAGAGGTGCATGAAGAGAAATACTTAGCAAATTCAAATTTCTTCCAAATGAGTCTAAGTTTTTGTGATCCAAACTTGTTCCTAAGATCATCCATTTGTACTCCTCCCTTTATTTTATTTTAGGGTTAATACCTATTTTCACCCCTGACATATGGGGTGTATTTGAAAAACCCCCCTGCCAAAAAAAAAGTTCCAATTGTTACCTTGACAAATTTTAAAAGTTTTATTTTTCACCTTTAGGTTGCCACATCATCTAAAAAGCTGATGTGACTTATTGTTTTGTTACACTTGTAAGTTTTTGGCATGCCATGTCACAGTATTCCAAATAAAATGACCACAATGCCCTTTTATTAAAATCCCTAAATATTTTGCAAATGTTATGTTTCATTTCAGACCCTCTAAATTAGGGCGCAGCCATAGCCATCTTCTTCCTCGTTTGCAAAGCCATTTTACAAAATAAGCCAGTTTCAATTCAGACCCTGCGATTAGGGTTCTTCATCCTAGCAAATGGGTGTGTTTAATTTAGTGTTTCATCATGGGGGAAGTTTCGTGCAAGACGGCCATACGTATTATAGAGGAGGTAGTGAGACTGTTGTTGAAGGTCAGGACGAAGATAAATGGAGCTTTTTTGAAGCTGTTAGTCTGGTTAAAGATTGGGGTTATGAAGGTTTTAGGCTATGGAGAAAGATTCCGCAAACGGATGAAGGGTTTACAAATGTTGTTGATGATGCAGGAGCTGTAGAAGTTGCTAAGCATTGTATGTCTTGTAGGGTTCACAACGATATTTGGGTAGAGCATGGTGTAGAAGACATGATGACCAAGGTTCTGGTACCTAATGTTGATGACTTCAGCACCTCTAGTGGAGATGATAGTAGTGGTGACTATGTTGATGCAAGCCAATGTTTCAATGACAGTGAAGAGGAAAGAGTAATTGACGTAGAAGAAGAGCAATTTGAACAAGTGGAGGTAGCTGTTCCAGTTAGTGGGAATAGGGTGGAGATCGAAGGGAAATCATTGAGATTCAAGCGTTGTGCATCCAAGGATCCCAAAAAGATGAAAGAAAAGAGCAAAAGGGACAAGGTCAGTGTTTTGGTGCCCAAAAGTGTCTTAGGATCTTCTTCAAAGAGGGCTACAAGGAAATGTGAAGATGTGGATTATGCTAGTGAGGAACTTGAAAGTTCAGATGCTGATGAAAGTATAATGGATGACAAACCTTCCAAGCCAAAGTATGAGAAGTTCAGATCAGAGCTGCTTAACAAAGACTTTCAATTCAAATTAGGTATGAAGTTCATTTCTCTTTCTGAATTTAAAGATGCTATCAGGGATTGGTCAGTATTAAATGGTAGAGAAATAAGGTTTGTTAAGAATGAGAGCTGTAGGGTTAGGGTTGAGTGTAAGAGTAAATGTGGGTTTTTGGCATTGTGTAGCAAAGTGGGAGGCAGCCTCACTTACTAGATAAAGACTTGGGTGGGGACCCACACATGTGCAAGGGTATTAAATAACAAGTCTGCCAATTCCAAGTGGGTCTCTAAGTTAGTGGTTGAAAAGAGGAAGTCACAAGGGAAAGTGAAACTGTCTGAAATTATGTCTGAGCTTAGACAGAAATATTCAGTGGGCATTACCAAAGGGAAAGCTTGGAGAGCCAAATCTATGGCTGAAGAAATAATTGAAGGTGATGCAAAGGAACAGTATAACATGTTATGGAGATATGCAGCTGAGTTGAGAAAACATTGTGCTGGGAACACCATCAAAGTAAACACTGAGAGACCACATCCAACACTACCACCAAGATTTGGTAGATTTTACTTCTGTTTTGATGGATGCAAGAAAGGGTTTACCAAGGGTTGTAGACCATTTATAGGGGTAGATGGGTGTCATCTTAAGACACAATATGGAGGTCAATTGTTAATTGCTGTAGCAAGGGACCCGAATGACCAATATTATCCTTTGGCATTTGGTGTGGTGGAGACTGAGACAAAAGAAAGCTGGAGATGGTTTATGCAATTGCTAATGGAAGATATTGGAGAAGAGAGAAAGTATGTTTTTATTTCAGACCAACAAAAGGTACAAAGTGACTTTGTTATTCACATTAGTTTATGCACTAATTCTGGTTTACAAATATATGCACTAGTGTTACAAATATATGCACTAATTATGGTTTACAAATTCTGGTTTATGCACTAATTCTGGTTTACAAATATATGCACTAGTGTTACAAATATATGCACTAATTATGGTTTATTTGCATAGTGAAGTATCATAGAACTGAAGTATCATATATGCACTAGTGTTACATGCTTTTGTTTATGCACTAATTCTGGTTTACAAATATATGCACTAGTGTTACAAATATATGCACTAATTATGGTTTACAAATTCTGGTTTACAAATTCTAGTTTATGCACTAATTCTGGTTTACAAATATATGCACTAGTGTTACAAATATATGCACTAATTATGGTTTATTTGCATAGTGAAGTATCATAGAACTGAAGTATCATATATGCACTAGTGTTACATGCTTTTGTAGGATTCTGGTTTGTATGATTTAGTAGGTTTGTAGGATTCTGGTGAGAAATATACAAATATTCAGGTTTATAGGATTCTGGTGAGGAATATACAAATATTTCAGGTTTATACAAAGTGCATAGTTCTGGTAGAAGTATCATGAAATATGGTTTATGCATAGGTCTGGTTTTGTGCCATAGTTCTGGTTTTGTACCATAGGTCTGGTTTTGTGCCATAGGTCTGGTTTATGCACTCTTATTCATAGACAAGGAATCCCATATTCCACAATTATTTGTTCTCCTTACAAGAACTTTCTGAGAAAATTAACTTGCTTTGTACAACATGTTATAAAAGTTTAAAATGTAAGCAAAATAATAGATGATAATACTCATGTTTTTCCTTGCATACATTATCACTTAACAATTTAGAGGTATCTAATGTTTTCATGTCATTGAATCACTAAAAAGTGCACTAATCTGGTTTATTTGCATACTTCATGAAATATGTTACCTTTATACAAAGTGCACTAATCTGGTATAAGTGGATAGTTCTGGTTTACATGTTTTCTTGCTGGTTTAAGCTGGTTTATCTGGTTTATACAAATATGCTGAAGTATCATAGAACTGAATATATCAGTTGCTGTTGTTACATGTTTTCTTGCTGGTTTTCTTGCTGGTTTAAGCTGGTTTATCTGGTTTATGCTGATGTTACATGTTTTCTTGCTGTTGTCTTGCTGTTTTTAGGGGCTGGTCAGTGTCTTTGAGGAAATGCAACAGCAAGTTGAACACAGGGTCTGCCTCAGACACCTGTATGCAAATTTCAAGAAGAAATTTGGAGGGGGAGCTGCCATTAGAGACCTATTACTGGGGGCTGCAAAGGCTACTTACTTCCAGGCTTGGGAGAAGAAGATGAATCAACTTAAACAAATTGATAAGAAGGCATGGGAATGGCTGATGGGTGTGCCAACAAAACTATGGTGTAAGCATTCATTTTCATTTTACCCTAAGTGTGATGTTTTGATGAATAACTTGAGTGAATCTTTCAATAGTACAATATTACAAGCTGGGGATAAACCAATACTCACTATGGTAGAATGGATTAGGAACTATGTGATGAATAAGATTGTTAATAGTGTTGTGAAGCTTGATAAGTGGAAGCACAATGTCATGCCTAATCCTAGGAAAAGGCTTGATAAGAAAACACATTTCAGTGGAGAATGGCTGCCTACATGGAGCAGTGGTGATTTGTGGCAAGTCCATCACCCATATAATGGATTGCAGTTTGTTGTTGATCTTGGGAAAAAAACTTACACTTATTGTTTTTGGGATCTTGTGGGCATACCTTGTAGGCATGTTGTTTCTGCATTACAATATCAAAACTTAGATCCTGAGAAATATGTTGACCCTCGTTACATGAGAGAAGCTTACAGGGCATGTTATGAAAACAATGTTAGTCCAATAAATGGCATGGACATGTGGCCAACTGTGGATGCTGAAGAATTGTTGCCACCACAATAAAAGAAGGGACCCGGAAGGCCTGAGAAACTGAGGTTTAGAGAGTTGGATGAGAATGGTTCAAGGATGAGGAGGGTAGGTGTAGCATATAGATGCACACATTGTGACAAATTTGGCCATAATTCTAGGAAGTGTCAAGCTAAGGAGCAAGATCCTAATGCACTAAAGAGAAAGGTATTGTGTTCATGAAATGTCTTTATTTGCCTTGTTTAGCATATTGATACAATATTGTGTTCTTATATCTGTTACTGAATAATGCAGAGAAAGACACCCAGGACCAAAGTGTCTAAAAAATCTGATGGGAGTGTTGCTGATGCAAATGTTGATACAACTGCAAGTGGAGGTGGAACTGTGGATGAAGGCCCAGAGATGGATGCATTGCTGAATAATATGATGGATCTTTATGAAGAACAACAATCACAAGTTGACAATCCCACACAACCTACTGCTATGCAACCTCCCCCAACACATGAATCACAACCTGCTGCAAACCCTGACCCTGCTGCTACTAATGTCAAAAAACCTTCAGCTAAGAAAAAGGCCATGCCTTGGAAGCCATCAAGAAAGAGAGTCAGTGAAAGATTGAAGGAAGTGAGGAATGCCAAAAGACATGGTGGGCCTGGATCAACACCTGATGCACCTTTGACCATAGGTGAAGAAGATGGTGGTAGTACCTCAAAGAAGATATCAAGGAAGAAGAGGAGTTGATCAGTAGTTGTGCACATAGTGTGCTATTTTGTAAAATTCAATTTGAAAGTTTTCTGTGTCATTTTGTTACTTTGACTTATTATCAGAACAGGCTTGCCATAATTTATGTATCATGTTATTGTCATTTTGTATCACAACAGAATTGTACTTGACTATGTATCACAACAGAATTGCGTGACAATGTTATAGTCATTTTGTATCATTGTGTTTTCTTGACTATGTATCACAACAGATTTGCTTAACAATGTGAAAGTCATTTTGTACAACAAAATTGCTTGACTATGTATCACAACAGATTGGCTTAACTATGTTATTGTCATTTTGTACAACATTTTTGCTTAAGAACAGAATTACTTAACAACAGATTTGCTTAACAGATTTTGTACAACAGAATTATATTCCATATTCCATAACTCAACTAACCAAAACTCATGACAGTAATATATTCCATATTCCATAACAAAGAATTTTTACAACTTCCTAGAACATGAACTTCATGAATTATTACATGAACTAACTAAGAAATGAACCAAAACACAAATAAACCCAACTAAAACATAATTCAGCTTCTTTTTTAACTCATCAATTTTTTTCTCCATGGCTTCCATCTTCAGTGTCATATCTCTCTCCAGTTTGCTCATCAGTTCTACTGAAACTACATCCGAATGGCCGTTATCACCAAAATCACCAGAAAATTCATCATCCCAAACAAATGCGTTGCAGTTATCTCCTTTACCCCAGAACTTACACTTCCAGTATTTTCTCCCAGGATTTGCAACCGATTTTGAAACAAATAACTTCATGGAGACATTGTGGCCACATTTGGGAGTTACTCTACCATTTGAAGATAAGCTTGAAGCAGAACAAATTGGTTGACTCATGTTTATGAAATCAAAGAAAACTTAAAGATGAAGAGGAGAGCAAAAGATGTGTTGCTGAGATGAAGTAGAAGAACGTTGTCGTGGAAGAAGGGTTTGCAAACGAGAAAGAAGATGGCTATGGCTGCGCCCTAATGTAGAGGGTCATAATTGAAACATAACATTTGTAAAATATTAAGGGATTTTAATAGAAGGGCATTGTGGACATTTCATCTGGTATTGTGTGACATGGCATGAGAAAAACTTACAAGTGTAACAAAAATATAAGCCACATCAGCTTTTTAGGTGATGTGGCAACCTAAAGGTAAAAAATAAAACTTTTAAAATTTGTCAAGGTAACAATTGGAACTTTTTTTTTGGCAGGGGGGTTTTTCAAATACACCCTATATGTCAGGGGTGAAAATAGGTATTAACCCTTTATTTTATTTATTTTGGAATTAATTCAAATTAATCTGATTTTAATTAAACTAAAATGCAAAAATCAAATCAATAAATGCAAGGCTTATTATTCAGCATTCTTGAGGTCCAAGATACTCATTGAAAGCTGGAAATTTTGGAAATATTTGATTGGCAAGAGATTGAACAAGATTGATCCCAAAAAAGCAAGTTTTGAATCAATTTCAAATCAAATCTCAATCATCATAATTGGCATATATTTGATTGCAATTCTTGACCTAATTCCTTCTACAATATATGCACATTAAGTCCTGATGCTCAAGAGGACGATAATTTGCAGCTAAGAACCCTAACCTAGCTTGGAAAAATTGTGACTTTCAAGTAACTTGCAGCCAGGGTTCTAGCTCGATTCAGGCCAAAAAAGCCTTAAACTACATTCCTTGATCCTCTCTTAAGCATTCCAGATCGTTACAGGGTATCAAAACACCCTGAAACATGATTTCAGAGTCACGGTTTGCACGCTTGTTTGTCAATTTCGATTCTGATTATTTATGCATCATAAACATGTTTCGATTGTATATTCTTTTTTAGAATGATGTTTGCAAGATTTCTAGGCAATTTAATTTGTGTTTAAATGCAGATACGAAGGTTCACCATGGCTAGGGTCGCGTGTTCATAATTTGGGGACACTAGGTTAGAGAAAAAATTGGCCAAAACCAAGGGCACCACTGAATCCAAGAGGCAATTTCCAGTCGATCTATGTACCTGAATATAATTTATCATTCGTATTTTTGTTTTTTGAAAGTTGCAGGGATATAGCTACAGACGAGCATCGTCGGTATAACCTTTACCCACGAAAAGGCCGTGGGTAATTTCCCAGAAAATTCAAAGGGGGACGATGACCCGTTAGCGCGTTTTTCTGTTTAAATGAATTTCTGGAAAATATTTTCCAATATATGTTTATTGCTTCATTGTTTAAACAGAAAACGCATCCAGCTCAGATGGCAAGGGAGGCGCGTGCATGTCTTGGAGGACCTGGGTTCGATCCCCAGGTCTGTGTATATATTGTTTGGCAATTGTTTACTAACCTTATTTTCCATATATTCATATTTTTTCAATTTTCTTCAATTAATTTAATTTCTTTTAAAATATTTTTTATAAATACATGAAAAAACCAAAAACTATTTTCTTTTTACAATTAGGTCAACAAAATTATAATTTAATTTTTCATCAAAAAATATTTTCTCTTTTATTTTATTTTAATTAATTGTTTAATTAACCATAAAAATTAAACTTTAATTATTTTTCCTAATTAAAATCAAGCCAAAAATACAAAAATATTTTTCTTATTTAGATTAGGTTTTCTACTAACCTTAAACATTTTCTACTAACACAAAAAAAAATCTTTTTCCTAACATTATTTCTTATTCCGATTTCATCCTTATCTTGGTATTTTTTCCGATTATTATAACTGCTCAGAAGTTGTAATAGCGTAGATTTATAATTCCTCGCACATTTTTCACTATTATGTAACTGCTCATGGGATGTAATAGTTTAACTAGGGCTTTACTTTCCGCATTTTATTTTCCGCAACTCCTATTATGTATCTTCCCCAAACCCATGTAATAGCGTAAGACATTTACTTTTCGCACCTTTACTTTCTGCACTCTATAACTGTATATATATACTGCTAGATATATGCTAACTAGAGTTTGTATGGAAAGATTAAAAACAACCTTAGATCACTTCTAATCTCCAAATAATATATATGAATACAACAAGCTCTTCACACTTACACCACCCTTAGGGTATCCTCTCTTGTTGCCTTCGGAAAAATGGTCATGTTCCTCGAACATAGGGGTACCATTAGCGAAGCTGCCTTCGAATAATCATCATAGTCCATTCGATACAAATATCACAGTCCCTCAATGACCCTCGATGTTGCCTACGAATATATGATCTTGTTCCTCGGTTGTTGCCTACGAAAAATGATGATCGTCCCTATGAATGCTAAGGTATCCTTACAATGTTGTCTTCAATGACCATGCGATGACCCTACGAATGTCCCTTCACATCCAAACATATAAAGTCACCTACCAACTAATGTTATGGATAGACTTACCCTAAAAGAGAAGGAAAAATAATAAGAAACAACCATTCTGTGTAGGTAATAGACTCCTAATTGCTTGCTCAATCAAATACTTTTCACACCTCACACTTTTCAAAAAATTTCAAACACTTTGTATACATTCCAGCAAGAATCATTACAAAGTTAAATATTTTCCAAACAAACATTTCCGAACACTTCGTATACATTCCAACGAGAATGATTACGAAGTCAAAGTGAAATGTCTTTCAAAAATACTTTTCAAAAGCACATACACCAAACAAATTAAAGTAAGCTAAGCAACTAAGAGCCCATAGATAACTACGGATGGAAAGGGTGCTAATACCTTCCCTTTTGATAACTACCTCCCGTACTCAGAATCTAACGAAGGTCTTTTCCTGTTCTTTTCACATTCCCTTTATTGGATAAAAGAAAAGTCGGTGGCGACTCTTGCTTTCCACAATATTTGAGATAAAATGCAAAACAAACAAGTTAGTTCTCCCACCATGTTACAGAAGTGTTTTGTTTTATTTTAAATAAATAAATAAATCTTATTACCCCAATTTTTAATAAGATTGACATAAATAAATGCTCAAGATTTGAGGTTCGATTCTCAGCTCATGTTATTTAGTGCTTTATATGGAACCAAAAAGAAACCATTATATATATATATATATATGAAATTCCTGGCAGCAGATACGTGATGTCATAGAGAATGTTATGACACAGTATCTGACACTCTGTTAACAATTCACACAATAAATATAAACAACAGTAAAGAATACAATAAGTTGTTTACCCAGTTCGGTTCAACCAACCTACATCTGGGGGCTACCAAGCCAGGGAGGAAATTCACTATTAGTAGAATTAATTCAGGAATAAACCAACCAGTTTATCTCCTTCACTTAAAACCTACCCAATGCAACTTCAACCTAAGTCCTACTTAGATCTGAGTTCCTACTCACTCCCCCTCAATCACAGCAGTGATATCAACCTATTGAATAATTGAATTATGAAGACACACTTCAATAAACTATCTTGATCTTGCTTCAAAGCTTCAATCAAGAGACAAACACTCGTGCTTTAAAGCTTTGAGTGATAAACTACCCTTACAAACAAATCCTAGTCCAATGCACTTATCAATTGATAGTTGCTTGGCTCACAAGAGAAACTAGAATTACAAATACCAACTGTTATAAATCCTAACAGTACACAAATAACAAGCTGCTATCTCTTCAATACATTCAAAGGGCGCAACACAGTTGTAAGGGTTGTATTCCTTTTATAGAAGCAGTCCTGAAACTTCAGTTTTGGGCTTCCATAAAGATAGCTAGGGTTCACTTAATTTAATCCTAAAAACATGGTCTTTTCAACAACCAATTTAGGTTTAATTAAGATTAACCTAGCAGCCACGTGAGCATGCTTTCTAATAACAGAAAAACAATATTTAGCAGCTCAACAAACTTCCTGAAAAATCTCAGGAACAAACAAATTCTGCAGAACAGAATGTCACACTGAATGTCATAACATCTGTTATGACATCAGACTGTTTTCTGCAGAATTTCCAGCACAGCTTTAGCTTCCAGTTCTGAGCTGTCTTTTAACATCCTTAGCAGGTAGGATTTATCTTCAATCTCTGAATGTCATGACATCCATCATGACATTGCTAAAGCCTAGTTTTACCAAAATTAATGCCAACTTAAAAACACTAACAAACTCCCCCTTTGGCACATTTTTGGCTAAAACTACTTAACCTATCAGAGTACATATGCAGCAGAAGACAAACTAGTTCTAAGCTTAAATAAACTAGAACCTAGAGATAAGATAAATTCTACCCATACAAAAATCCCACAATTCCCAACCACTGTCACACACAGTGATTCTTCTCCCCCTATTTAGCCATAAAAGGCCAAAGGAAATAATACAATTGCCCCAAACAATCAACATATAATTAAGTACCAACATTGTTTCAGGGGTACATTTCTGTCAGGACATTACAAATTTGTCAATAAAGGATTACAAACATTCAAACAAAATTGGGAAAATACAAGAACAAGAAAACAGGAAACAATTGACAGAACAACATCAGAGGCAATAGGGGCAACAACTTCAAGTGCTTTCTTCTCCAGAAGAAGCACTGTGAAAGGACACATCTTCAGAGCCTTCTTTGCCTGCAGCTGCTTGGTCAGGCATCATCATCTTCCTCCATATGAGCAGCAGAAGTATCACCCTCAAGCCTTTCTTCCTCAACCTCTGTGTCTTTTTCTTTTTCAAGAGTAGAGATCAGTGCTTCAAGGGCCTGCTTCCTTGCTTCTAGTTCCCTACAGGTCTCCTTTAGCATAACAATGACATCTGCCTTCTGAGAATTTGCCTTGGCATTAGATGTCTCAGCCGATGTCATGACAATATTAGGAACATGCTTCCCTTGAAATAGTTTGTAGTGGAAGCCAATGGCAGGAGCTCTTTTACACACTGAGTCTCTATTAACCAGAATGTCAGGGTATTGATCAGTTATAATACCACACAAGAGGGAGGGAAAGGCTATGGGTCCCTTAATTGCATAACTCTCAGCGTGTTTAAGGGTTTGCTCGAAGATATAAGTGCCATAGTCAAACTTTGTTTTAGTGCCAACAGCTTAGATAAATCTGCCCAGACCAATGGAGATGGTGGACTTGTGATTTGTGGGAACCTAGTTGGCTGCACCTATCTTGTGCAGAATAGCAAATTTGACACTCAATTTGCTAGCAGTAAGCTTTCCCTTCACAGGTCAATGTTTTACTTGCTTGGCAGTAATTGTTTGGCACACTTGATTATCAGTTTCTTCAAGCTCAGGTTGAGCATCATCTGATCTTCCCAAATACTTGTTGATTATACTTGGGGAAAACTCCACTTTTCTTCCCCTAACAAACACAGTCTTGAAATCTGCTGATCTTTCATCAGCACAACCATTTGTCAGGTTCACAATGAACTCCTTCACCAAACCATCATAGCAATTAGAAAACTTGACCACCGTTTTCATCAGCCCAGCTTCCTTGATCAGCTCCATAACATCTTTGCATTCAAGGGCACTTCTGTTCAATTCCCTTTCTAGAGCAATTCTTTTCAGACACACATATTTCCACCTGCTAGCACTCTCAGGGTGGTGGAAGGAAATGTTGTCAATTGCCACTTCAGGGACTATGGGCATTTTCCCAAGAGACAACCTCTTTCTTGACTGAATGTCAGAGACATTCTCTATAACATCAAAATCAGAATCATCCTGTTCTGAGAGCTCTGGGGCTTTCCTTTTCTTCACAATTGAGGTGCTCTTTGCCTTAGAGGTACCACCTGTACTCTTCATCTTACTTTTCCCTTTGGAAGTTCTAGCCTTCTCTTTACCAGATTTTTCAACAGTCTTGTTCACAGTTCCAGGAGACCTATGAGCAGCTTTAGTAACCTTCTCCTGAACAAGACTTGGAATAGTATTTTGCTTTCCTTTCCTATTCATTACCCTCCTAGCAATGCTGGGATTAACCTTTGCTATGAGGTCATTATCAGAAAACTCTTCATCTAGATTGATGATGTGAGAATCAGTATTCTGATTAGTGTTCTTCTCAGGAGTATCTTCAAGAATACTATCAGAGATGTTACCAGCAGAGACAGCAGGAGATTTATCAGAGGTACAATGATCTGGAGATTTCTCAAGAATCTCATCAGAAATCTCATTCACATTAGCAGCAGGGGATTCAATTACATTGTCATCGTTACATCCTTCAGGAGCTGGAGCAGAAGGATTTACATCATCCTTGACAGGAGAGTCAACATCATTACCAGATGTCTTGACATTCTCATTGACATCAGGATCAACTGCTAAGCTAGGGCTAGCAGACTTATGATTCAGGGGGACTGTAATCCCAGGAACAGATTTATTCTCATTTAGGATATCAGACACTATCCTAGCTATGGCCTCATGCACTGACCTAGACCCTTCTCTGTTTACTAGTTTTGGGGGGAATAGAGGATGATGGTACTGAAGTCTTACCTCTGAGGAAGATACTTGTGCCCTTCTTGCATTTCTTGTGCGTAACTTCTTGACCTTTTATGGGTCACTGGCCATTGCACGCAGTGGTGTCACCCGTAGAGCTTCAGCTTGCATGGCTCCAGTGTTTGCTCTAACTTCAGCCATGGAGGGAGACAAGGATCCAGATTCTTGAGATGAAGAGGATGATGAAGACATATTTCGCTGATGGTTTTTGAGAGAGAGAGCGAAAATGGCAAAGAGTTTCAGGGTTTCTTTTGAATGAAGAAAGTGTGATACTACTTTCAAAAGAGGAAACTATTATATGTGGGTGTCTCTTCCTATTCTTGGATCTTTTAAAATAAGGATGAAAATACCTAAATAACCCACTTATAAATAATTGAAGTAAGCAATCCTTTTTACCCCTTGTTGTAGGCACAGTTAATTGCTACAACTCTTCAAATTGACAAATATCCAATTTGTCCCTTAAAATCTTAAATTGATCATTTTCAAGAGCTTTAGTAGCAATGTCACAGTACAATGTCATGACATCCTGTATGACATTGTGGTCAGTCAGCATCTGCTTTATCCAGATCATCTTAAAGCAGTTTCTCCTTTCTGCTAGGTATTTAACATAGTATAAAGCTACACAGATTTTCTTCTTACTGATCCAAGAGATAAGATTGCTTCTTGAGAAGAGACATCCATCAACAGGGCTTTTACACAAGCTTTGATCAACACTTTCTCCACTTGTTTTCTTGGACAACTTCAAATGTGGAGGGGTAGGAATCCTAGTGTGGATATCATTCTTCATCCCAAGCTTCTTGACCCAATTCCTTGCATACTTGCTCTGTGATAGAAGTGTAGAGTTTTCCATCTGTGAGACTTGCAGTCTAAGTAAATGAATCAGCTCTCCAAAGAGGCTCATCCCAGATTCAGCTTGCATTTGGTTGTCAACATATCTCACAATTGTGTCAGGTATTCTTCCAGAGGCTATGTTATTAGCATAAATTGGAAGCGCCATGACCTTTCCTCCTTTGACAAAGAGGGTTTCATCCAAGACTCCTCTCCTGTAACCTTTGACAGTAAGATACTTGGTTATCCTTTCATGCCAGATCCTAGTACTTTGCTTCAGTACTTTATGTGTGGTCAGATGTCTAGACATAGAGTGTGACATTCTGGTTTCCTGTCCAGCCTTATACTTACCACAGATTCTCCCTTTGTCCAATAGAGATCTTGGTATCCTTCTGACTCTCTTTATGGAACTGATCCTTTTTATTCCTCTGAGATGTGGATGATCAGATTCTTGTTGCCATACTTTTACTTCCTCTTTATCTTTGTCTGTAGAACACCCAGAGGGCAGAGTAGTGTTCTCAGATTCCCACAAGTAGCAGTTGTCCTTTGATCTGACTCCTCTCATAATCACTACTTGTTCACCATTGATTACAAGAAATTCAGACTTAGTGAAGTTGACTGTGAATCCCATATCACATAGCTGACTTATGCTAATGAGATTTGCATTCAGACCTTTTACCAGCAGCACTCCATTTAGGTTTGGAACTCCAGACCAGTTTGAGTTTCCAATACCTTTGATTTCTCCCTTAGCTCCATCTCCAAAAGTAACAAAGCTGGTAGAATGATGCTTAACATCATTGAGAAGATTCCTGTCTCCAGTCATGTGCTTGGAGCACCCACTGTCAAAGTACCAATCATTCTTGGTAGACACACTAAGAGAAGTGTTAGCTACCAGAGCAACAGTCTTCTTCATCCACTGTTGAGAGTATGATACCCTATTGGTTTTAGGCTTCACATAAGACCATTGATTAGGATATCCATGTAGCCTGTAGCAAAAAGATTTTATGTGACCAAACCTTCCACAATAATGACATCTCCATCTTTGAAACTTTTTGTTCATGTTTCTATGATTTTGATGTTGCACCCAATGTTGTGACATCTGTTTTGACATTGGTTTATTAGGTCTGTTCTTCCTTTTGTTATTGACAAACTTCTTAGTCTCCACAGACCTATTCCCTGTTTTGTGGTATGACATCTTCTTTGCCATAGACTTGCCAGGTTTGTTCCTTTCCTGGATATTAACAGATCTCTTTGCAGCCACATACCCTGAGCCAGATACATTTCGTGTTTTGTGTTGTGACAACTGTTTTGACATTGGTTTCCCATGTCTCTTCTTCTCAGTGTCACCAACAGGATTCTTTTCAGCCACATATCCTAGACCATGCTTATTTCCTGCATTTTGTCCAAGCTGAAGAATTTCTTCCAACTTATCTGTACCAGATGTCAATATTTTGACAGATTTAGACATCTGATCAAGTTTGGAGTTCAGCATTACAATATCACTATTGAGGTGATTTATAGTGGTGTGTTTTCCTTTTCTCGACCTCCGACTTCATTCTCGACTTCCAACTTCTCAATCAGCTTTTTCTGTTCCTCATTCTGCTGACAAACTTCACCATTTTTTACACACAACTTCCTGTAGGTTTCAACAAGCTCTTCAAATGTCACTTCCTCATCACTAGAATCCATATCAGAATTGTACACTCCAGAGAGAGTAGTGAAAAGTTTGGCACCTTCTTCCTCAGATTCACTTCCTGAATCACCATCGGACCAAGTGACCATTCCTTTCTTTTGTTTCTTTAGAAAGGTGGGACATTCACTCTAATATGTCCAAATCCTTCACATTCATGACATTGGATTTCTGCCTTGACTTCCTTTTCCTCGACTTGGATCTTCTCTGGAGTCATAAGATCGCTAATGTCGGATGGAATGTCCTTGACATTTGACCTTGACTTTGGATCAATCCTCGATCGGTTTGTTGAACTATCTTCCAAGCATGGCTATAGCTTGATATCTTCTCTTCATCTTCCACCTTGCATCCCTCTTCATATTGGATACAAGTGTTATGCTCTTGTTTTTCTTGTCACAGTTTCACGATTCCCATCTCAAAAGTCATAAGGGATCCAATAAGTTCTTCAACCTTCAAGGTCTGATGTCTTGAGCCTCCTCTATTGCGTAACTTTCATTGCAAATCTCTTAGGCAAGGATCGAGAATCTTTCTCACCACTTCTCTTGACATCTTTTCACCAAGTGCTCTGAGGCATTGGCAATTTCAAAATATTCATGTGAAATTCATGAATAGTCTCATCTTCCTTCATCTTCAAATTCTCAAATTTGGTAGTGAGCATCTGAAGTCTTGACATCTTCACCTTGGATGTCCCTCATGAGTAGTTAGAGAGTGTCCCAAACATCCTTGGCCAGCTCACATTGATGGACCATCGAAGATGTTTTCAATACCATTGAGCAGGGCATTCAATGCTTTAGAGTTCCCTAGAGCTAACTCTTCTTCCTCTTTGCTCCGTTCCTCCTCAGGTTTCAAGACAGTAGTCACATCTTTCTCAAGCTTGGTGGGATGTTTCCATCCTTTGTCGTCTCCAAGCTTTAATGTCCACGATCTTAAGAAGGCAACCATACGAGGCTTCCAATCATAATTAGACCCATCCGAATAGGTGGTCTACCTCTAAATCCTCCTTCCTTATCCATTACGCGAAACTATTATCCCTAGATCTCACCTGAAATAACAGTGGGGTGCCCTCGATGCCAATTGAAATTCTGGCAGCGACGTGATGTCCTGAGAGAATGTTATGACACGATATCGACACTTAACAATTCACACAATAAATATAAGCAGTAAAGAACACAATAAGTTGTTTACCCAGTTCGGTTCAACCAACCTACATCTGGGGCTACCAAGCCAGGGAGGAAATTCACTATTAGTAGAATTAATTCAGGAATAAACCAACCAGTTTATCTCCTTCACTTAAAACCTACCCAATGCAACTTCAACCTAAGTCCTACTTAGATCGAGTTCTTACTCACTCCCCTCAATCACGCGGTGATATCAACCTATTGACTAATTGAATTGTGAAGACACACTTCAATAAAATATCTTGATCTTGCTTCAAAGCTTCAATCAAGAGACAAACACTCGTGCTTTAAAGCTTTGAGTGATAAACTACCCTTACAAACAAATCCTAGTCCAATGCACTTATCAATTGATAGTTGCTTGGCTCACAAGAGAAACTAGAATTACAAATACCAACTGTTATAAATCCTAACAGTACACAAATAACAAGCTGCTATCTCTTCAATACATTCAAAGGGCGCAACACAGTTGTAAGGGTTGTATTCCTTTTATAGAAGCAGTCCTGAAACTTCAGTTTTGGGCTTCCATAAAGATAGCTAGGGTTCACTTAATTTAATCCTAAAAACATGGTCTTTTCAACAACCAATTTAGGTTTAATTAAGATTAACCTAGCAGCCACGTGAGCATGCTTTCTAATAACAGAAAAACAATATTTAGCACTCAACAAACTTCACGAAAAATCTCAGAACAAGCAGTTCTGCGAGCAGAATGTCACTGAATGTCATAACATCATTATGACATCGATTATTTTATCAATTTCCACTATTTTGTGAGTTCAGCTAGAGTATGAATTGATGCAAAGCCTTTTGAATCAACCTGAAAATGTGATATATGTGTAAAACCACACTTTGACCAACTTAAAACATGTTATTTTTTATATTATGTCATGCACACATAGATATCAAACACAATAGGCATTTGTTCATGCATATATCACACAAATTTGTTATCATAAAAAACTATCCAAAGTAAAGGGTTGCTCACAACAGACAGACCACCTGACATTACACACAACTAATTATAATATTTATATTAATTAAAAATTAAAATAAATAAATTTTCACTCCTCCATTACCACAACCATTCCATAATAACAATTAAAAAATAAATTTAAATTTAAATAAATTAAAATATTTTTCTCATTTTATTTGTTGTTTCTAAATAAATAATTTATGTCGGTTTCCAGAATTGCTCTAAAATAATTTACGAAAATATAAACAAATAAAAAAAGTAAAAATAATAAATAAAGAATAAAAAATAATGGAAGTCCACTTGCATTTAAAAATTAATCTAAAATAAAATAAAAACTGTATATTCAAACCAATGTTTTAAAAATCAGATTGAACCATCCGGTTGAACCTTAAATTGTTGTCTAATCCGGTTTGGTTTGGACCAATAAACGGTTATGTATATAAAATTGAAAATAAAATTGCTTCCATCACAAAAATCCTAAACAATTATAAAATTGGAACCAAATATGACGAATAAACGATGCAAAAAATCAAAGGTAATTTTTTTTTCATGTTTTACTTCAATTTATTTCTTATTTGAATATAACAAACGTTTACAATTGTATAGATAAAAAATAATGAATAAAATTAGAAGAACGTAAATGCAAATAGAAAAAAAAAAATATTTATTAGTATTATATTTATTTAAAAATTTTATTTTACAAATTATGATATAAATTAATTTTTTTATAATGTTTAATAATTATTTTTTATTTTTTAATTTAAATTTCATATACGATGTTGAATCGATTGAACCGATTGAACCTTAACCCGCATGTTTTAACAATTTTTCTCCAGTTCGATTTTTAAAACATCGACTCAAACAGAAAGTCTATATAACGATTGAGAGTTCAATCTTTTAGCTTTAGCTCAACTTGAATCATTTCTCCCAGAAGTTTTTTTTCTTCTCTTCTTTCCAAATCCAATTCTTAGCAATTATGGTTAACAAACGTCCTTCGAAAAAGAAACCTCACGACGATACTCGTCGTCCCAACAAACGTGGCAAAGAACCCCGTATTCTAGTTAAGCCTCATGCAATAAAACCAACTCGTAGCCGAAAGATAACAAGAAAGAATAATGCAATTGGATCCAAGAAGGAAGGGAAAGAGAAAGAAAGACAAAATCTTTCAATGGAGAATAGAAAGCATGTAAGAGATTGAAACCTTTATTCTTCTGAAATTTTAATGTTTCATTGCAGTATCGTACAGAAACGTAATACACCAATTTACTTATTATAGGGACCTGACATGGCTAATCTTGCAAACAGTTGTTACATGGCATCTACCTTACAGTGTGTACTTCACACTTCACCGTTTTTAAGAGCTGTGCAGAGCTATGATATTCATTCCATCAAGAATGAAAGTTGGATGAACTGTTTCAAGAAGCTGATTGAAAACTCATTGCTTCCGTCCTCTATAAGGGGACCTATATATCCAACATCTTTCTATGACAAGTTAGGAGGTATAAATATAATTACACTCTTTAAATATAAATTTGGTTGAAATCTCGGTTGTTATCTAATGTGTTTTTGAAGATCTCTCGTTGAAGAAAGGAACACAGCAGGACAACACTGAATTTTTAACTAAGTTACTTTAATTTATAGTTTGGAAGAGGAAGAAAAAAATGAGCTACACAAATCAATTGCTAGTCAGATCTTTCAAGGATTTATCAGTTGCACCTTATAGCCCTTGTTTCTTATTTTAAAATTTTTGATGTTTTACATTTTGTTTTGTTGTGTTTTATACGTTTTTGATTTATTTCAGTACAACTGTAGATTCTGTGGTAATAAATATGATAGAGTTAAAAAATTTAAGCACATAGTTCACTAAACAAATTTTGTTTTTTTAAAGGTTTCTATCATTTGAATTGAAAACGTGATGAATTCTATAACGCCCGCTTTTAATTAATATTATATTATATTAATATTTTTGAATTACCGATTGATATTTATTTTGCGACGAGAATATTTATATTAGTCGATATATATATATATATATATATATATATATATATATATATATATATATATATATATATATATATATATATATGCGCGTCTCGTTCGGTCCGGTTTTTATTCTGTTCGGTTCGGTAAAATATTATTCGGATCCGATATTTAATTCTCCGGAATTATTTGAATTAATTGAGTTGATGATATAATAAGTTAGGGGTGTAGGGAGCAATTAAAGAGATTGGGTTTTACACCCTTGTTGCTAGTAAGAATGCATATAAGCCATTTTTCCTCATTCTTTCCATTTTTACAACAAAAGCCAAAATAGAAACATAGAAACATGGAGGAAAAGAGAGGGTTTGGAGAAGAAGAAGAAGAAGAGGACCAAGAGCAAACATGGATTTGGGGTTTTGTTTGAGCATCTTGCAATGAACCAAGCTAGAGGTAAGGGGTTTGATTCTCCATCTCATATTGTTAGGTTTTGATGTTTATGTTTTGGATTTGGGGGAAAAGTTGATAAGTTGATTTATAGAATTTTGGTTGATTGTTTAAGTGAAATAGATTAAAAGAGTTGGAATAGGAGTAGGGAATATGAGGTTGATGATGATTAGAATCAATGAGAATGGTAAAAGTGAAGTTGAGAATGTTAAAAATGGAGTTTTTACACGCGTCCATCAACACGGGCCGTGTTAATTAACACGGGCCGTGTTGATTAACACGGGTGCCCGTGTTGACCTCTTGAAGAAGGAAGATTTGCTGCCAGGCCAATCAACACGGGCCGTGTTGATTCACACGGGTGCCCGTGTTGATTCACTGACTTTGATTTTTTTGAGTTTTCTAGTGGCTTTTCAACACGGGCCGTGTTGATTAACACGGGAGTCCGTGTTGATGTATCTGTAGCCTCCCATATGCTGATTTTTTTTGCACTTCTTTTGCCCCGATTATGTTCCGATTTTCCGATTTCGGTAAATTCGACGACGGAGTAAGTTGCTCCGAATTCAACGAAAATTGACGTGCTAGCTAAGTTTGACGTGTAGAACATAGTGGTGAGGTTAGTTTTTGGAAATTACGAGTTTTTACGAGATGACCCGAAATAGGCCAAAATACGTTTAAATTGAACCGAATTGCGTTTTAGTAGATTTAAGGCACGTATGGACAATCCGATTTCGATGTTGACGATCATTATTAGTGCCAGTTATTAGGAATGACTTTCGCGATGATTATTGAAGTTTTGACTATTTTTCCGTTTTTGGAATTTGGTGAATTAAGCGATAATGATGCGGTGTAAATAAACATAATGTTTGCGACGATGTATTTATTAATGAATACTTGTTGATATGCAATGCGATGGTATATGTCTTTGTACATGATGATGTGATGATTATATTGATGTTGTTAATAAATGCTTCCGAATTGTGAATGCATGACTTTTGATGATAATGAATTGTATGTGACGTTTTGCATAATGCAAATATGATGCGATGATATATTTATCTTGATTTGGATAAATTATGGCGATGTGGGCTTTATGCCAATTTTGATAAGCGATGATAATGTTTTTGTGTTGTGTTGTTTTATTGTCGAGTCACATACATTGCATTGGCGACGATGGGCTTTATGCGCGAGGCTTTTATGCCAAGTGTTCCTAATTATGGACAAAGCGACGGGTACCACATGCATAACATAGTCGTGTCTCATGGAGTCGGTTATGTTTATGTTTGAGTTGTTTGGCGTTGGGTTTTAATTGATGAATGATGTTGAATTGCGATGATATATGATGCTTTGTTTGGTGATGATATTTATGATGAACATGAAATGAATATGAATTGATAATTTCATGATAACTATGCGATGAATATAAACGATGAGTTTTGCGATGATTTAACTTGATGAAATGCTTAATGCAAATAAGATGTGATGATGTTTGTGATGATGGGCTTTATGTCAAAAGCGACGATGAGCTTTAGCCAATTTGTGATGATTTTGTTTATATTGCTTATGTTATTAGCATTGTTTGGTGTTATTGTTTGATGTTGTTGTTCATGATTGTCGTGTTAATTAGTGATGTGTTAGCTTGTGACGATTTCGTGGTGACGGAGGTTTATGTGTTGTTGTGATGATTTGTGCCGATGAGGCTAAGGCGATTAAGTGTAGATTATACACTTTAGAATAGCGATAAGAGTAAGTGAGTTTTGGATATGTGTTGGAATGCACTTATCAATCTATTCCTTTTATAATTCCGAAACTATATATATATATATTATCATGCCTTTAATTATATGTTTTGGATTTTATTTTGTTGTGTTTTATAAGTTTTTGTTTTATTTCAGTACAACTGTAGATTCTGTGGTAATAAATATGATAGAGTTAAAAAATTTAAGTATATAGTTCACTAAACAAATTTTGTTTTTTTACAGGTTTCTACCATTTCAATTGAAAACGTAATGAATTCAAAGCCATATATCATCTTCTATGATAAAGAGTCCATGCCTTTGTTCGTTGAATGAAGATTAAAAGAAGCTCAGCCAATTGATGAAGATGTTATTTATTTGATTGAAAAAATGATCTTTTACATTTTGTTTTGTTGTGTTTTATACGTTTTTGTTTTATTTCAGTACAACTCTAAATTCTGTGCTAATAAATATGATAGAGTAAAAAATTTAAGTATATAGTTCACTAAACAAATTTTGTTTTTTTTACAGGTTTCCACCAATTCAATTTAAAACGTGATGAATTCATATCCATATATCATCTTCTATGTTAAAGAGTCCATGCCTCTATTCGCTGAATGGAGATTAAAAGAAGCTCAGTCAATTGATGAAAATGTTAATGATTTGACTGAAAAAATGATCTTTTACATTTTGTTTTGTTGTGTTTTATATGTTTTTGTTTTATTTCAATACCATTGTAGATTATGTGGTAATAAATATGATAGAGTTAAAAAATTTAAGTATATAGTTCACTAAACAAATTTTGTTTTTTTTACAGGTTTCTACCTTTTCAATTGAAAACGTGATGAATTCAAAGACATATATCATCTTTTATTTAAGAAAAAAAGGATAAATCTATAAAAAAAAATATAGATCTATGAAACTTGTTTAAGAACAATAAAACTTAATCTTTAAAAAGAGTAGATATGAAGAAAAAAATTTATTTTCAACTATTTTTATTTAAAAAAAAAGTTATATTTATTATTTCTTATTCTATTATTTCTTATTATATACTTGGAAGGATGAAATTGAAAAACTATTTGAAACTCATATTTACCTTTTATCTTGAAAAATGTATCAAATGTTAAATTAATATTATGAAATGTTGAAAGAAGAGATTTGAAAGAAGAAATCTAAACAATGAGGAAGTTTCAACATTGTGAGATAATGAAAAATATATATAAATATGGTGAGAGGAAAGACATGCATGATGAATGTGTTTGTTAAATAAAATGGGTTAAGAAATAAAAAAAGAAAGACATGCATGATGAGTAGGTGAGAAGAAATATATGGAGATATATGTGTTTGTTAAATAAAATGGGTTAAGAAATAAAAAAAGTATTGATGAGAGATATGATAAGATTGTCAAAGATAACATTGGGAATGAAAAAGAAAGATAAAAATATGAATATGATTTTTTGTTGCACATGAAATGATGAACAACCATGTGGGAATTGGTTGGAATCTATAATAAAAAGACAATATTTAACCTCAAATTAGTAATATGTTTGAAAAGTAACAAAGGGTAAAAGGGTGATTTCCAGAACATCAACTTTTCTTATATTATAGATTACTATAATTTACTACTGACACAAATATTTCTCACTGAAAAACTATTTACACTTTTAAACTTTGAGCTTTTATAATATCCTAAACATAAAAGTATAAAATGAATAATAATACATCTAATATAAATTTTTTAATGTTGTTTTTTCTTCTTTTGAAAATGTGTCCCGAGAAAATGTAATTCAAGTTTACAATTTATGTAAAAAGAATTATTTGTCATTAACCAAACTAGTAAAAAACTCGTGTGTCTGCATGGGTTATTGGTTGTCTTAATGTGACAAAGTATAACCAACGATATTGAAAAAGTTGTAATATGAAAAATTACAACAGTTATTTTATTGTCATTGTAAATAAAATAATAATGGGGATTAATTGTCTTCTAATAAGTTTGAACGACCAAAGTGACTGTAAAGGAGATAAAGACATTCGTGGAATGTGAATGGTGTTACCCTCTACTTAAATCCCTAATATATGATATTTCTAGTTCACCTCTACTTAAATCAAATCAAAGCCAATAGATATATGAATTTCTTCACCTATCTAGTGGGTTTCTCCCACACACCTAAAAAATCAAAACTACCCTTCGCAAGTTAATTTACGAATTCACCCAACAAGGTGAATTCGTAAGTTAACTTACGAATTCACCTTATTGTGTACGTTATTATTTTAAACGTTGACATTTTAAAAATTAACCTTAATTCATAAGTTAACTTAAAAAATGTCTCTTTGTATGCTGCATGGTTACCTCTTTTACTATTTCATTCCTTTTGTACAACATAACAAAAAAAACCTTCAACCCACACCCAAAATCAATACAATTTTTTGATCCAAATCAAGTTTCAAGTGTGTGATCCTAGAAATGTGAGCATTGGAAGCTACAATTTGAGGTAAACTTTCATCCCCTCAACCTACATTTACTACATTATTGCTGTTAAAGTGCTGCATGAAACAGCGCCGCTTCACATGTTAACCTACGAAGTTCACCGGAACAAATTCGCTAGTTAACTTGCGAAATGTTCCCTGATGCATAAAACCAGAATTATGTTTTACCATAATTTGCCTAGTTTTAACATAGTTTTATATATTTTAGGTATGGTGAACCTCAACAATATTGTGAAGGCTATTGTGAAGGCTATTGTGAAGGTTCTGATTCCGGATAAACTGAGCATAGAAGATAAGTCGATTGTGGTCAAAGAAGTAGATGAAAGGATTGATGTTATGATCGATAATGAAAATCAATTTGCAAATGGCAAAACTTTCGATACTCGTCAATAAATGGTTGATTATGTTAGAATGGAAACAAGCAAACTTGGTTTTGGTGTTGTGATTGTGAGGTCCGACAATGGGAGTAGTAATCGACAACCATTTGTTATTTTGACATGCGAGAGAAGTGGAGCATACGTTCCACAAATCCGTAAGTTACAACACGAAGACAGGGGTTCAAGAAAATGTGGGTGTCCGTTCAAGTTGCACGGTTATTTTAGGGTGGATAATTTATGGTGGTTGACTATGATGTCTGAAATGTATAATCATGAGTTGGAGACCAAGTTATATGGGCATCCTATTGTTTGTCGGCTTAAGGCGGAAGAGAAGAAATATGTCTTCGAATTGTCGTTGATCAAAGTTGCGCCTAGAAACATACTTTCCAATTTGAAACGAAATAGAGCGGGATGTATGTCAAATATAAAATCGGTTTACAATTATCGATACAAACAACATGTTGCTCAAAGGGGTCCGAGGTCAGAAATGCAATATTTATTGAAATGTTTGGACGATAACAACTATGTTTTGAGACATAGAGTTTGTGATGACAATGTAAGTGTTTGTGATATATTTTGGATGCATCCGTCGAGTATCAAATTGTTCAATATATTTCCAACCGTTCTAATGATTGATTCGACATACAAGACAAATAAATATAGGCTTCCACTTCTTGAAATTGTTGGTGTCACGTCTACCGACAAAATATTTTCTGTTGGTTTTTGTTTCATGGAATTGGGCATTGGGTGTTTGCAAGACTTTGTTCAAAGATGAAAAAACATGCCTTTGGTTATTGTCACCGATCGAGATAACGCTCTTGTGAATGCGGTTTTCACCGTGTTTCCGTCGTCAACTGCTTTACTATGTCGGTATCACATCACAAAAAATGTGAGAGCAAGGCTAAAACCCGTAGTTGGCACCAAAGAGAAGAAAGACGAAGACGACCAAATTGTCAAATCCGGTGTTGTGGTGGAGAAGATTATGAGTGCATGGACGAATATTCTTAATTCTTCTACTGAAAAGATGTATACTGATAATGTGCTCCACTTTAGAAACTTGTGTGTGGAATACCCCGATAGTGTAAAATGTGAGTGTACGATACAGGAAACTTATGGACTTCCATGTGCTTGTATTATTTCCAAAAAAACAAAACTCAATTCCCCTATTCGAATGGATGAGATATGCACTCATTGGAAAAGGATCTGCTTCGATGATTACGAGTCGGCAAAGGAAGGTAGTTCCAACATTACCATCACAACCGAGTTGGAAATCATAGTAGATCGTTTCTCAAAAGCGGACGATGCTACAAAGTTTCATATTAAAGAACAATTGAGAAAAGTCGTATTTTTGGAAACAACCGATTTGAAGCCTCTAACCCAACCAGTGAAAACCAAATGTGCCATAGAAAAGATGAAAACCTCACAAGCCGACAGTACAACCAAACGTACTCCTTTTTATCACGAAGTTGTCGATGAATTATTCCCAGATTCTCCAACCCCACAATCCAAGATAAGTGCTAAAAAAGATCCACGGATTTCAAAACCACCTCGGATACCGACACCGCCACCACCACCACCACCGGTGATATACATTAATGAGATGCATTTATTTATGCACACACATTGAAAAAAATCGTGGATGTGGGAAGAGATGGTAATTGCGGGTATCAGACCGTATCCACTTTGTTTGGCCAAGGAGAGGAGCAACACATTCTTGTTCGGAAAAAACTTATCTCGGAATTGACTTCGCATAGTAAACTTTATACGCGTCTTTATGTGACAAAGGAAAAGTTTAATAAAATTCACCATGCTCTAGCTCCGAGTGTTACCGTCCACGCACCGGTTGAAAAATGGATGTGCTTCCCCGAAATGGGACATCTAATAGCAAGTGCTTATAACGTCGTGTGCGTTGACTTGACAAGATATGGTTTCTCGGAAACTTTTTTTCCTCTACAACCTCTACCGCCTATTGATCCATCCAGACGCATTGTGTGTTGGCTATCTACGGTTATGCTATTTTGTTCAAGTATATTTGAAGTCGGGTTCAAATTTATTATTGTGGATACCTAGGGTTCCAATGATGGTAGTGATGGCAACACTACACACTCACTTATCTATTTTCCCGTATCTATTTTCCTACATTGTTATAATAAACTTTCATGTTTACAGATCCACACTCACTTGTGCTACTCATACTTCAACGACATTATTCACTCCATCATTGTAGTTGTTGATAAAGGTTGTTCTGAAGAAGAAGCAACTTCATAACTTTCAGATTCTGAGATCCCTAACATTATAAAAACGAGATAGATTGTATAGGAAGCTTCAACTTGCGGCTAGGCAAAACATAACATAGGTTGTATACTTTTAAAATGGACATATTGATCTACTATTTATTTTTGATGTAGGAGTGTCACTAAAAATATTCAGGTGAAATTACATGGAATTTAAAGGTTGATTTCTCTGTGGACTGTGGAGGAAGTGTTCCAAAGAGAAGATATTTGAAGAATACAAAGTTTTCTTTGATAACAACTATGATGCAGGTATTTTGTTTTATTCTCTTATTTTCAATCTCTCTTTCTTGCATTGCTATATGCCTCTCTTTCTTCAACTCTATTACTTTTATTGCATTGTCCACAGTCTCGAGAGTTATCCACAGTCTCAAGATTCAGTGGAAATAAATTAAAAAATATAATTGATAAAAGACAAAATAAAAAATAAACTCAAAGATTATTGTATAAGTTTTTAAAAACAATTGTAGTTAAGAAAAACTATTAAACACATGCTTTATAAAAAAAACAATTATAAAAAATGGAAAAAAAAAGTTTTTTTAAAGGTAGACAGAGTTGTAATTATAAAATGGTTTATAAAGTTTAATAAATAAGAAAAATAAATATCTCAAATTAGAATTAGTTGAAAATCAATAGAAAAATAATTTTACATAAAAATTTATAAAACAAATTATCTAAAAGAAATAAGTTTAATGTTTTATTTATGAAATTTTGTGCCATGGTTTAAAATATATAAAAAATGAATAGTAATAGTAGAACTCACATAAAGTTTATTGGGTTAATACCTATTTTCATCCCTGACATATGGGGTGTATTTGAAAAATCCCCCTGCAAAAAAAAAAAGTTTCAATAATTACCTTGACAAATTTTAAAAGTTTCATTTTTTACCTTTAGGAGGCCACATCACCAAAAAGGCTGATGTGGCTTATTTTTTTGTTAAATTTGTAATTTTTTGTTATTCCACGTCACATAAGTCCCATTAAAATGACCAGAATGCCCTTATGCATATTTATATTAAAATCCAATATTATTTTGTAAATTCATGTTTCAATTCAGACCCTACGATTAGGGTTTGCTTTCTTCATCTTCATCCTTGCAAAGTGGTCGCAGCAACACAACTTCATCTCAAGGAAATGGGTGTGTTTCATTTAGTGTTTCATCATGGGGGAAATTTTGTGCAAGACGGCCATATGTATTATAGAGGAGGTAGTGAGACTATTGTTGAAGGTCAGGACGAAGATAAATGGAGCTTTTTTGAAGCTGTTAGTCTGGTTAAAGATTGAGGTTATGAAGGTTTTAGGCTATGGAGAAAGATTCCGCAAACGGATGAAGGCTTTACAAATGTTGTTGATGATGCAGGAGTTGTAGAAGTTGCTAAGCATTGTATGTCTTGTAGGGTTCACAACGATATTTGGGTAGAGCACGGTGTAGAAGACATGATGACCAAGGTTCTGGTACCTAATGTTGATGACTTCAGCACCTCTAGTGGAGATGATAGTAGTGGTGACTATGTTGATGCAATGCAATGTTTCAATGACAGTGAAGAGGAAAGAGTAATTGACGTAGAAGAAGAGCAATTTGAACAAGTGGAGGTAGTTGTTCCAGTTAGTGGGAATAGGGTGGAGATCGATGGGAAATCAGTTACTGGGGGCTGCCATTAGAGACCTATTACTGGGGGCTGCAAAGGCTACTTACTTCCAGGCTTGGGAGAAGAAGATGAATCAGCTTAAACAAATTGATAAGAAGGCATGGGAATGGCTGATGGGAGTGCCAACAAAACTATGGTGTAAGCATTTATTTTCATTTTACCCTAAGTGTGATGTTTTGATGAATAACTTGAGTGAATCTTTCAATAGTACAATATTACAAGCTGGGGATAAACCAATACTCACTATGGTAGAATGGATTAGGAACTATGTGATGAATAAGATTGTTAATAGTGTTGTGAAGCTTGATAAGTGGAAGCACAATGTCATGCCTAATCCTAGGAAAAGGCTTGATAAGAAAACACATTTCAGTGGAGAATGGCTGCCTACATGGAGCAGTGGTGATTTGTGGCAAGTCCATCACCCATATAATGGATTGCAGTTTGTTGTTGATCTTGGGAAAAAAACTTACACTTATTGTTTTTGGGATCTTGTGGGCATACCTTGTAGGCATGTTGTTTCTGCATTACAATATCAAAACTTAGATCCTGAGAAATATGTTGACCCTCGTTACATGAGAGAAGCTTACAGGGCATGTTATGAAAACAATGTTAGTCCAATAAATGGCATGGACATGTGGCCAACTGTGGATGCTGAAGAATTGTTGCCACCACAATAAAAGAAGGGACCCGGAAGGCCTGAGAAACTGAGGTTTAGAGAGTTGGATGAGAATGGTTCAAGGATGAGGAGGGTAGGTGTAGCATATAGATGCACACATTGTGACAAATTTGGCCATAATTCTAGGAAGTGTCAAGCTAAGGAGCAAGATCCTAATGCACTAAAGAGAAAGGTATTGTGTTCATGAAATGTCTTTATTTGCCTTGTTTAGCATATTGATACAATATTGTGTTCTTATATCTGTTACTGAATAATGCAGAGAAAGACACCCAGGACCAAAGTGTCTAAAAAATCTGATGGGAGTGTTGCTGATGCAAATGTTGATACAACTGCAAGTGGAGGTGGAACTGTGGATGAAGGCCCAGAGATGGATGCATTGCTGAATAATATGATGGATCTTTATGAAGAACAACAATCACAAGTTGACAATCCCACACAACCTACTGCTATGCAACCTCCCCCAACACATGAATCACAACCTGCTGCAAACCCTGACCCTGCTGCTACTAATGTCAAAAAACCTTCAGCTAAGAAAAAGGCCATGCCTTGGAAGCCATCAAGAAAGAGAGTCAGTGAAAGATTGAAGGAAGTGAAGAATGCCAAAAGACATGGTGGGCCTGGATCAACACCTGATGCACCTTTGACCATTGGTGATGAAACTGGTGGTAGTACCTCAAAGGAGATATCAAGGAAGAAGAGGAAGGGCATTGATCAGTAGGTGTGCACATAGTGTGCTATTTTGTAATTTGAATTTGAAAGTTTCCTGTGTTATTGTCATTTTGTTACTTTGACTTATTCTACTTCAAGCACATTAATTATGTATCAAGTTCACTTTGGTATCAATCCGAGTTGTTAATTATGTATCATTCATTTTGTCTTGGCTTAAGTTATTTCATTCCAAAATACTTTCATGGCCTAAGTTATCAGAACAGATTTACTTAACTAACCATAAAACCAAAACTCATAAGAGTAATATATTCCATAAGAAAGAAATATAATTCATGAACTAAATAAACCCAAATTCATAGACAAATAAACCCAACTAATTTTTACATAAGTTACAACTTCATAGAAATTAGAACATAAGCTACAGGTTCATGAATTTTTAAATGAACTAAGTAAGAAATGAACCAAAAGACAAATAAACCCAACTAAAACATAATTCATCTTCTTTTTTAACTCATCAATATTTTTCTCCATGGCTTCCATCTTCAGTGCGATATCTCTCTCCAGTTTGTTCATCAGTTCTACTGAAACTACATCCGAATGGTCATTATCACCAAAATCACCAGAAAATTCATCATCCCAAACAAATGCGTTGCAGTCATCTCCTTTACCCCAGAACTTACACTTCCAGTATTTTCTCCCGGGATTTGCAACCGATTTTGAAACAAATAACTTCATGGAGACATTGTGGCCACATTTGGGAGTTACTCTACCATTTGAAGATAAGCTTGAAGTAGAACAAATTGGTTGACTCATGTTTATGAAATCAAATAAAAGTTAAAGATGAAGAGGAGAGAAGAAGTTGTGTTGCTGAGATGAGATGTTGTGCCATTGAAGTAGAAGATGCCGCGCCCTAATTTGCTGCGGCCACTTTGCAAGGATGAAGATGAAACATGAATTTGCAAAATAATATTGGATTTTAAGATAAATATGCATAAGGCATTCTGGTCATTTTAATGGGACTTATGTGACGTGGAATAACAAAAAATTACAAATTTAAAAAAAAAAGAAGCCACATCAGCCTTTTTGGTGATGTGGCCTCCTAAAGGTAAAAAATGAAACTTTTAAAATTTGTCAAAGTGAGGGTGAGATTTCATCGAAATTTAAAATGCATTATACGTTTCTAAAAACAATAAAACAGTTCAAGTATATTATTTCACCCTCATTAGCATAATCAGATTCAATACACAATACAAGTCACACAGTACATTATGCACAATGATAACAACAACAAGATTATAATACTGGAAACCATCCTATCATGTTATAATCCATATGCAATGCAAGACTCTATGCATGTGGTACCAACCGTGAACTAAATTCACACACTGTTCCGTTTCCACCTCGGATATAGCGTTAATCCTCGATTCGCCCATACACCATTGGGACACGAATCTAGCCTCACCACCACTAAACATGTGGTACAGGAAGTGGCTATACGAGTCCAATTCCACACAATGGGAATTAACTCCACTAGAATGCATATGCATGCACATCAAAAGCATACAACATTCATCAACGGAACATGATATCAACAATAACATACCATGTATAGGCAACACCGATAACAACACATGATATCTACACAATCATGAATTAACAATAGGAAAACAACACATAAGCATTAATCCTCGTCCAACTTGTCAGAACAATCATAACCAGTCCATCCACCATTTCTAGAAATATTATAGTTTACAATTCGGAAAATCGACTTTTTTTAAAGCAAAATCCATTAAATAGTATTTTCTCCATTTTATAAAGTAGGTTATTTAATTTAGAGAATGCTGCCCAAAACGGCACTCAAATCGGAGTTACGGTTTAGAAAATATGATTTTTCAAAGTTTAAAAGTTTTTCAAAATAACACAGTGGTAACCGGTTCCTCCCAGGGAGAACCCGGTTCCCACTGGTTTGAATTTCACGCTCTCTGATTTTACTATGGGGAACTCAGTTCCTCTAAACTGGGAACCGGTTCCCACTAAAATTGTCCATTTCCCGTGTAATTTTTCAACTGGGAACCCGGTTCCTCCCCAGGAGTAACCGGTTCCCACAGACTCAGGAACATTCCCTCTCTGGTTTTTGTACCAGGAACTCGGTTCCTCCCACATGGGAACCGGTTCCCGCGACTTGCAGTGGTCAAAAACCTGCAATTAACAGTATGTTGTTTCCCCAACCTTTCTCATCATTCCAACACGAATCAAAGCATCAATTATCACCAGAATCATCCAATAAACACTAACACAATGTCATATAGCATAATTCAATCATTCCCAATAACCCCATAACACACGAATGGTTCAATTTCATACAATTGGACAACATTAGGGATAATCCTACAAACCTAGAAAATTCTAATTTAGGTTTCCTAACATATTCAACTATTCTATTGATTTCCAAAACCCATAAGGCATCATAATTGCGAGAAATCACCCCTTACCTCGTGAGAATTCGTCGGATTCTGACACCTTTGGCTTTTCCTCCTTCCTTCTCCTTTTCTCAATTGCACGTATGATGAATACTCCCAAATGTGTCTCTTTTTCTCTTTTCCTTTATTATTCTAAAATAATAAAAATAAAATAATTAGTGTGAGTAGAGCCTTTTACTCATCACACCCCCACTTTACACTTCACTCCACCAACACTTCCACTTCTATTTTAATTAATTAATTCCAATATCCAAAAATATTAATAATTAAACTTCTAATTAAATTAATAATTAAAAATTCTAATTATTTAATAATCGAAATATTGGGGTGTCACAACATTGATCTCTCAAAATAATAATAGTCATTACGTGATTGAATGGACGAAATAGAATTAGTATATCCAATATACCATCTTAAGTTCTTGAAGGAAAGTAGGGATTCAAAATGCAATGAAAAACAATTATTTTCCTTTAGTTATCCTTACGAATGAGTATGATTTGTGATAGAAACAGTTACCTCTTATGGCGATTAAAACCTTTGTTGTAGAATCGAAGGAATGATCACGAGAGTTGATGAAGAACAACACTTCTACTCATTCCACACGAACATAATCCTCTCCAGTCTCAGTGCTAGTTGCTGACTTCAAATGGGAGGGATAATTTCCATCAAAGTGAAAATGCTTCTGCATAGAGGTTCTATTTATAGAACCACTTGTATAGGGTGCAATATAAAAGGCCCATTTAAGTCCACATATAACCTACCTAATGATGTACCGCATAACACCTGAGCGTGTGGTACCTTACCACATTATGTATTCTACTTAAGTGCATCATACCTCACGGTGTTATATAACTCACTTAAGTGCATAATACCTTACAATGTTCCTTAGTTGCTTTATTTCTCGATAATATTTCTTTATGTGTGTAACCCTGTAGGTTTTTGTGATGTTGACAATTACATAAAATCACACAGTAAGTGATATCTAGAAACACATCACTACTACCCAAGTCGCAAGAATTTCATGTGATATGACAAAACCTCTTTGTGATAATACTTGTGTGTACGATTACCCTTTTTCCCTTATGTCTATATTGCACAAGGCATAGATTGTGTCATCCTTGTCTAGTTCAATATTGACAAATTTCATCTAGGTCACTCATGTCCCTCTACATACTTTTTGAAGTATCCATCAAGTGTCTTTATGATCATTCAGTTACGGACAACGTTTGATCAACAATATAGCACTTGACTCTACATCTAGGGTCCATAGCGGTTTCAGGTTAAAGGGTGGTATACACCACTATCACCTTGAGAATAACATATGACACTTTGCATAACATTTTATGTAGTATTGTCATAAAGGGTCAATCTAGTGTATATATATATATATGTGTGTGTGTGTGTGTGTGTGTGTGTGTGTGTGTGTGTGTGTGTGTGTAATACACATGTGTATATCAAATACTATTTGTTGTAATTATATTAGTAGTACGTTGTGTAGTCTGTTCTAAAAAATATGCTATTTATATATGCTGCCATTTTATTAAAAAAAATGCTACCATTTTTATTTTAAAATATGTTGTCAATTTATTAAAAAATTCGTGTACAAGACAACGCTTTTAACAAAAAGTGCTACCAAAAGTGAATAGAAAATGCTGCCTAAAGTCTCCCTAAAATAGAACTAAAAAGCGCTGCCTAAAGGGGTAAAATAGAAAGCACCGCCTAAAGGGGTCAATAGACAACGTTTTGTAATGAAGCGCTACCTAAAATCTCCCTAAAATATAATTAAAAAGTGCTTCCTAAAGATCAACTGTAAAAATTTGCTGCCTAAAGTCCCCCTAAAATAGAATTAAAAAAATGCTGCCTAAAAAAGAACAATAGAAAGCGTTTTTCAAGCAAAAAGTGCTGCCTAAAGATGCAAATAGAGAACACTTTTAAAATAAAGCGCTGCTTAAAAGGGACATATAACATTATTTTTACATTTAAAGAAACTGTTAACTTTACATTAGGCAGCAGTAGTATAGAGAGCCTTTTAAAATGTTGCCTAATAAATAAAAAACACTACCTAACATCTTCTTTGATGCAGTGATAATTCATTTGTCCTTTTTTTAGCACTGACATACAATATTTTGTTGATGATTGATAAAGGCTTCATCAACAAAATTTGAGATTTGACACTTCAGTCCTGCTTATTCAATCTCATAATGAACTAAATTATTTGATAAAACTAAGAACAACATCAATAACTTGCACAACAAGTTACTCATTTTCATCTTCTTATCTTTTTATTGTAAATATGAAGAGTAACAAGACTTGATAATGACATGTGAAAAAGGGAAAACAAAACTCGGAGAACAATAGACTATAACAATTTTTAGAAAAAATGGGCGGAATAAAATCTTAAGAAAAATAAGAATTTAAAAGTTTCACTTTATCCCTCCAATTCTTGGAAAAAAATGAATTATAGTAATTTAAAATCTACAATAGGTAGGTAACGTCTATCAATGCTTGTTCAAAACAAATATCAAACTTGTATAATTTTGACCGTGAATTTTGTTTGAAATTAATTTAAAATTAAAAGGTCTACTTTTAATTTATTAATATAAATGTTATGAATTTTAACTAAAGAAAAACACACTTTAAAAAATTATTTAATTAAAAAAAAATAAAAAAATATTAAATATGACAATTGTGTATATTTTATATTACTTTTAATTTAATATATTTTACATATATACATGTCTTAAATATTGTCTGATTCAACCGCTTTAATTTATATATGAGTCATGAATCATAATAATATGTTATTCCCCATTCTTCATAGATTATGTATGACTTTATATGTGATATATATTATATGAGAATGAAAATAATAATATTTCTACTTACATTTTAGTATTACTATATTTCTTCTTAAATTATAATTCTCGAAGGTTTTTATATTCTCCAAAACTTTAATTTTACTAAAAAAAAGAAAGATATAACTAATGATATATAATGTATTTTTTTTTTTTGTCTTATAAACATGCATAAACTTATATTTTTATCTAAATTTAATATATTTTTAATATATGTGTCAAAACATAAGATTAGATATTTAGATGTATCCAAAATATTAAATAATTAATTTGTATTTAAAGGTAAACTAGTTTTACACCCTCTAATAGATAACAATATGTTATATTATATAAATATTTTTAAATTAAAAATGTGAATGGATTGATAGTATAGATATGTACTCTTTTTTTTCATCGTAAAATATTTTTTATTTTTTTAATCGTTTATTTTGCATTAACTCTTTTATATTTGTTTTTATTATATCTATCTCCTTGTTGCAGACTCGAAAAGAAAAAAACAAAATACATTGTTGTGAATTCATAAATACCTAATTAATAAAATTATTTTCTAAAACCCTTAAAGAACACTATTACAATAAGTAAAACACATTTTTTTTCCAACATTTACTTTATGTTTTAAAAATATATTATGAATATCTTAAAATCTAAAATACTGTAATAAAAAACATCAGTTAAATCTAAAATCATCAAAATCTAAAATCAAAAATTTAAATTAATGGTAACTTTTAAACCAAACATTTAATTAAAATGAAATGTTCTCATTCATTTATAAAATTGAATAACTCATCAATCATGTTGTTTATTTAAAATTGTATATTTTCAAATTTATATAGTTTTTAAACCTTTTTTCTTTCTATTTTAAAGACTATTCTTTATTTTTTATAGTAAAAGTTGTTTTTAATTTCGAAAATCAAATTGTTTTCAATTTTGAATAAAATAAGATCATAAAATTCCAGTTAATGTGTTAAATGGTCTTGTGTTTCATTTAAAAAATATTTTTAAATATGACGTAATCCAAACACATCTATATATTCACATAATTTATTTTAAAAACTTGTAAAAAGAAATTCAAAAAAGTTTAAGAAATGCGTGGTAAACTATTTTGATTAAGATTATTAAATAGTATCCAAAAATTTATGTCATGAGATAAAATTCAATATGATAACCAAAAAGCATACATTCTATTAAAGGTTGATAATGCTAAATTGTTTCTTTCATTGAGTACAGTAAGAATAAAACTTCTGTCTCATAAAATAAATAAAAAAGACTCCAACCGTTTCTTTCTAGAAAATTCCTTCACATTTCTAAAATTTTATGGTGGCTGTGTCTCATTTTTCACTCAACTTAACGGATAACGAAAACATTACCGAAAACACAGTCAGACTTCCCATCTCAATTAGAAACGCCGCCGGAAAACGCCATTAGAGAGCCATCCAGGTTTCCTTTGTTTTCATTTTATGAATTTTCCTTCCCCTCTTCCGGTAGCAGAGAATTGCACTCTAATGCTGTGTCAATTGAAAACATAGGTTCATGGTTTCGGATTTTGCCCTAATTTGAAGAGAGCAATGTCGGTAACAATTGAGAGCTCAATTATATCCCCAGTATTCCTATCAAGGAGATGTTTGGTAATGTTTTTTTTTCATCATTATATAAAAAGTGATTATTTGATACACAATTCTATTCATATAATCAATTAATCATTGTCTTTTTTTTTTGGAATAAGTTCTTAACAAAAGCAATTACTCTCTCTCCCAAGGTATAACAAAGTTGCTATAGATGATAATATAATACAAAATTGAATTTCATATTATTAGCTTTGAAAAAATTGAAATACTGATTTTATTTGCAGACATGTTGTATCTCCTGCACACTTGTCCGATCGAAATTGAGTCGGGATATTGGTGGTTCTGTTGAGAAGGATAAGTAGGTTTTTGATTAATTTTTTCGTTTTGTAATTTGGCTATGTACTTCATCTTCTAGTGAGTGTTTGGTTTGGAATGTAGAAAAGGGAAGAAAATACAACACCACTTGTGGAAAAGAAGAGATTCTGCCCAGTCGGGCCAAAAGGCACTCGCTCTTGTCAGAATTGTATGTTTACCGACCCATTTTTTTTTTCTTTCCGTTTTTTGTTAATAACCTTTGAATTGACTAAATAGTTAGAAAATTATATTTTCTGCTATTTGTGTGTTAGGAATCTTAAGATTGGAGAGAAAATTTTAAAAAAGTTGTATACCGAGAGATTAAAAGAGAATTCCTAGCTGTGTGTTTAGATAGTTAGCATTGTTTTATTGTTTAGTCTGTATGCCCAGAAAATTGCCCGGAGATCCGAGTCCCTGATGTTTAAGTGCAAAATCAATATGTAACATTTGAATTAAATTCTGTACTAGGGAAAGAGATGTACCAGTGATAATAATATCATCATTTTATATGAAACATACAAGGCAGATTGGGTACTTTTGAGAATGATTAGAGATGGATCGCACTAACCGGACTGAATTGTGATTAAAGCTCTGACAAGTCTTTCATTTTAAGCCAATGGAGCATGGATTAGGCCATAAGTGACTTTATTTGATTTTCATATCGACTGTTTTCTTACCTAAACATCCTACTTGTGACAAATGGAAAATCTCTTACCAGGTTAAGGGTACTAAATCCATGCACTGTTAGCTATTAAATCATCAGATTCATACTACATAGCGACATTACAGTGGGGAATGATTAAGGTTTGTCTGACAGAAGTAGGTTCCAATGTAGTTAATAACAGTATAGGATTAAGATATGTTTTTATTAAAACCAGATTTAGACATGGTCTGCATAGGATGAATGGATTTTGTGGACGGAGGAGATTCACATGTAGAAGAATCTGCCATGGACAAAGCCAATGAATTAGATGGATGATGAGACTTTAGACTTGAGAGGGAGGAGTTTGTAGTGGAGGGAGATGGGAACGCATTTAGGGTTATATAGGGACTGTTGTTGGTTTCTAGCAGAATATAGAAAAGCGTGTTAATAAAACGCATCCTTAGATGCATGGTTATGTCATTAGTAGATATTTTGTTTCAAGAGCCTTTTGATCCATGTAGCTGATCCCACTTAGTGGGATAAAGCCTAGTTGTTGTTGTTGATGGACTAGAAGCTAATTTCTAAAGAGAGAAGTGAACAATGGAATGGAAAGGTGACACTAAGAAATTGCTACCATTAGATGTGAGGGCTAACCTTAATCAATTTTGCCTAGATTGGCGGCATCCATGAGTTGTTGTGGGTAATCTGTAACATGACAGTTTGCACATGAGTCGTCATATCAGTGCTGAGTTGGCGGTGCCGAGGATCAGTACGTGCTATTGGAGATCACTGGTGTGTCAGATATGGTCCTTGGGAAGGAACCATTGTTTTCTGATTCTGCCGAGGTAATGAATGTCACGTGTGACTGGAAAGTAGCAGGACAGGAGCTATATTTTGAAGCAGGAAGAGTATTAAATGGAAGTTCCTCCTGATATGGATGAGCAATTCATTAGGTGCTGAGAGTTATTTAATACAAGGAAAGATGATAACACCTTTGAGTCCGGAAATATTAGGCTAGAAAACTCGGAAAGTGGAGTTGCTTTGAAGGAATGACGCAAAAGAAATCTTGAGCGACTGGTGGGGATGGAGGAGTTTAGTCACCACTAATAAGTTTTAGCTGCAGGATTTCAGGATGCATTCTAATAGCTGTCATGATGTTATGTGCTGCACTGTCCTTCGTTATTTGCCTTGTTTGTTTTTAATATTTCCTTTTCAATATGACAGCTCTTATATATGCTTGAATTTGGTAACGGAAAAGCAAGCAGAGGAATTATTATCCAATAGATTTGTTTTCTTTCCTCATTTGTGGAAGCAACTTTCTTGGACTTGATTTCAAGAGTATCACAATTGTTCAATATGTTTAAATCAATCCTTCTCAAGACAATTCTGTTGTATTATTATTTATTTAGTTTTAGATTTGTTGATCTTGCTATATTGTGTTGATTTTGGGTTGTGCTATGCGAATCTTGAAATGGCAGATCTCTGAACTCCCTAATGAGAAAGAGGCTGTTTACGGGGCATTAGACAAATGGACGGCTTGGGAAACAGAGTTCCCGTTGATTGCAGCGGCTAAGGCTTTAAAACTCTTGAGGAAAAGGGGTCAGTGGGTTCGTGTAATTCAAGTACGGTTGCCAGTATTTTGTAGAACTTGCTTATGAATTTCTAGAAAATATTTGACAGCTACCGATGTTCATTTTAGTTTATGACTAATATTATGTTTCCATTATATGTGCTGGAGCTTAAATGCTCGGGGCTTTAAAATTGCCTTCTTATAAAATGAATAATTGTTTGTTGCTAGAACTTTTGGCAAAGTAGTCAGAATAACCTGACCTGGAAATTGTTCAATCATGCCTCATGAATTTATTAATTGTGAGGATTGCTTAGAAACTCATGAGTTATCAACTTTATACTTTCAGTTAGCCAAGTGGATGTTGAGCAAAGGACAAGGAGCAACAATGGGAACATATGACACCCTTCTTCTGGCATTTGATATGGATCAGAGAGTAGACGAGGCAGAATCTCTGTGGAATATGATTATACATGCCCACATGCGCTCTGTCTCAAAGAAACTGTTTTCTAGGATGATTTCAGTGTATGATCATCATGATCTGCCAGAAAAGATTGTGGAGGTATATTTTTTTATAAGAAATTGTAGAGGCATTTTTGGTAGTACAATTAATCTCGCTACAGATTTGGACTCCCTGCAGTTGGAAAATCATCAGTCAAGCAATCTAGACTGTTCAATCTAGATATAATGGCACCGTGTTCCAAATTGAATTTTAAATGCGATATAATAAGTTGACGGTGAGCTGTTAGCTGTTCGATCTTGATTTGATGTTCTGGATTTGTGATTGCAGCAAATGCATGATTCTCCAATTGCATGGAATCTGGATGTAGTCACGACATATCATGTTAACATGATTTTATTCACCAATTCTGAATTTGGTTTTCTATGCCTTGACACGTTGCTATCTTATCCGTAAGTTCAGGTATTTGCTGACATGGAGGAGTTACGGGTGAAACCCGATGAAGATACTGTCAGGAAAGTGACAGGTGCCTTAAGAAAGCTAGGCCAAGAAGAGAAACGAAAATTGGTAATAAAACGACACGGGCTTAAATGGAAGTATATTCACTTTAATGGTGAACGAGTCAGAGTTAAAACAAGTGCCTGGGAAGAAGGCTAACTATGAATGACAATGAAATTGGTAAATGTTAACAAAGATACTACTTAGTCTTTATATCTTTGAAGCTGTCTTGTTGCTTTATGCCGTAGTGCTTGAATCAAATGGTTGAGTTCAAAAGGGTTAATGATCTTTCATTAAAGTTGAATCGATTGGAACAAGGAAGTACCTAAGATCATTTCATGAACAAGGTTAAAACCCAGGTTCTACCATTTTTGCATCACATACTCACCAATTTGAGTCATTGTCATTTACTTGGTTTAGCATCCTATCAACAATGAGTTGAAGTACATTTTCATGTTGTATTTTTGTATCTTATGTTAGGAATGTAGAGTGGGAATCTGATGAACTTAAAAGAAAATACATTTATAACTTTTTTGTCAAATAAGAAATTGATTATTCTAGTGGTTGAATCATACAATAATGTCTTGATGTTTATATTTATGTTTGAGATTTGTCTAGTTTGGATTTAGTTCCTCTTCTGCAGTTTCTCTCATGCTCTTGGTACTGCCACAATCTGCACCATTTATTTTTCTTGAAAATCACATTTTTATTTTTATTATAGTATTTTTTTAAATTGTAAGCCATTAGATTAAGGGCTGAATGGTTGGCAGAAGACATTCAGCTGGAGATCATCCATGCTCGAATATGCATCTCTGAATGATTTCTTGTGTCTTTTTTTCGAAATCAGTTTAATAATATTGTGGTGTTTTCATTTCAAACTAATTTTAATTTGAGTAACATTGACGTTATTTGTTTCAACGAATAATAAAAATGAATATTGTAGAAATGAGTAATGCGTTAATAAATTCGAATATTATAGAAACGAATAATATATATATCACATATAAAGTCATACATAATCTATGAAGAATGGGGAATAACATATATTATTATGACTCATATATCAAATTAAAGTGGTTGAATCAGACAATTTTTAAGACATGTATATATGTAAAATATATTAAATTAAAAGTAATATAAAATATACACAATTGTTATATATAATATTTATTTTTAATTTTTTTAAACTAAATAATTTTTTAAAGTGTGTTTTTCTTTAGTTAAAATTCATAACATTTATATTAATAAATTAAATGTAGACCTTTTAATTTTAAATTAATTTCAAACAAAATTCACGGTCAAAATTATACAAGTTCGATATTTGTTTTGAACAAGCATTGATAGACGTTACCTACCTATTGTAGATTTTAAATTACTATAATTCATTTTTTTCCAAGAATTGGAGGGATAAAGTGAAACTTTTAAATTCTTATTTTTCTTTAGATTTTATTTCCGCCCATTTATTCTAAAAATTGTTATACTCTATTGTTCTCTGAGTTTTGTTTTCCCTTTTTCACATGTCAGTATCAAGTCTTGTTACTCTTCATATTTACAATAAAAAGATAAGAAGATGAAAATGAGTAACTTGTTGTGCAAGTTATTGATGTTGTTCTTAGTTTTATCAAATAATTTAGTTCATTATGAGATTGAATAAGCAGGACTGAATGTCAAATCTCAAATTTTGTTGATGAAGCCTTTACCAATCATCAACAAAATGTTGTATGTCGTGCTAAAAAAAAGGATAAATGAATTATCACTGCGTCAAAGAAGATGTTAGGTAGTGTTTTTTATTTATTAGGTAACATTTTAAAACGATGTCTATACTACTGCTGCCTAATGTAAAGTTAACAGTTTCTTTAAATGTAAAAACAATGTTATATGTCCCTTTTAAGCAGCGCTTTATTTTAAAAGTGTTCTCTATTTGCCTATTTAGGCAGCACTTTTTACTTGAAACGAGCTTTCTATTGTTCTTCTTTAGGCAACATTTTTTTAATTCTATTTTAGGAGGACTTTAGGCAGCAAATTTTTACAGTTGATCTTTAGGAAGCGCTTTTTAATTATATTTTAGAGAGATTTTAGGTAGCGCTTCATTACAAAACATTGTCTATTGACCCCTTTAGGCAGTGCTTTCTATTTTACCCCTTTAGGCAGCGCTTTTTAGTTCTATTTTAGGGAGACTTTAGACAGCATTTTCTATTCACTTTTGGTAGCACTTTTTGTTAAAAGCGTTGTCTTGTACACGAATTTTTTAATAAATTGACAACATATTTTTAAATAAAAATGGTAACATTTTTTAAAATAAAATGACAGCATATATAAATAGCATTTTTTTAGAACAGACTACACAACGTATTACTAATATAATTACAACAAATAGTATTTAATATAGACATGTGTATTACACACACACACATATATATATGTAATTGCCAACATCACGAGAACCTACAGGGTTACACACATAAAGAAATATTATCGAGAAATAAAGCAACTAAGGAACATTGTAAGGTATTGTGCACTTAAGTGAATTATATAACACCGTGAGGTATGATGCACTTAAGTAGAATACATAATGTGGTAAGGTACCACACGCTCAGGTGTTAAGCGGTACATCATTAGGTATGTTATATGTGGACTTAAATGGGCCTTTTATCTTGCATCCTATACAAGTGGTTCTATAAATAGAACCTCTATGCAGAAGCATTTTCACTTTGATGGAAATTATCCCTCCCATTTGAAGTCAGCAGCTAGCACTGAGACTGAAGAGGATTATGTTCGTGTTGAATGAGTAGAAGTGTTGTTCTTCATCAACTCTCGTGATCATTCCTTTGATTCTACAACAAAGGTTTTAATCGCCATAAGAGGTAACTGTTTCTATCACAAATCATACTCATTCGTAAGGATAACTAAAGGGAAATAATTGTTTTTCATTGCATTTTGAATCCCTACTTTCCTTCAAGAACTTAAGATGGTATATTGGATATACTAGTTCTATTTCGTCCATTCAATCACGTAATGACTTTTATTATTTTGAGAGATCAATGTTGTGACACCCCAATATTTCGATTATTAAATAATTAGAATTTTTAATTATTAATTTAATTAGAAGTTTAATTATTAGTATTTTTGGATTATTGGAATTAATTAATTAAAATAGAAGTGGAAGTGTTGGTGGTGTGAAGTGTAAAATGGGGGTGTGATGAGTAAAAGGCTCTATTCACACTAATTATTTTATTTTTATTATTTTAGAATAATAAAGGAAAAGAGAAAAAGAGACACATTTGGGAATATTCATCATACGTGCAATTGAGAAGAGGAGAAAGAAGGAGAAAAAGCCAAAGGTGTCAGAATCCGACGAATTCTCACGAGGTAAGGGGTGATTTCTCGCAATTATGATGCCTTATGGGTTTTGGAAATCAATAGAATAGTTGAATATGTTAGGAAACCCAAATTAGAATTTTCTAGGTTTGTAGGATTATCCCTAATGTTGTCGAATTGTATGAAATTGAACCATTTGTGTGTTATGGGGTTATTGGGAATGACTGAATTATGCTAAATGACATTGTGTTAGTGTTTACTGGATGATTCTAGTGATAATTGATGCTTTGATTCGTGTTGGAATGATGAGAAAGATTGGGGAAACAACATACTGTTAATTGCAGGTTTTTGGCCACTGCAAGTCGCGGGAACCGGTTCCCATGTGGGAGGAATCGGGTTCCTGGTACAAAAACCAGAGAGGGAGTGTTCCTGAGTCTGTGGGAACCGCATCCCAGTTTAGAGGAACCGAGTTCCCCATAGTAAAACCAGAGAGCGTGAAATTCAAACCAGTGGGAACCGGGTTCTCCCTGGGAGGAACCGGTTACCACTGTGTTATTTTGAAAAAAATTTAAACTTTGAAAAATTATATTTTCTAAACCGTAACTCCTATTTGAGTGCCATTTTGGGCAACATTCTCTAAATTAAATAACCTACTTTATAAAATGGAGAAAATACTATTTAATGGATTTTATTTTAAAAATAGTCGATTTTCCGAATTGTAAACTATAGTATTTCTAGAAATGGTGGATGGACTGGTTAGGATTGTTCTGACAAGTTGGACGAGGATTAATGCTTATGTGTTATTTTCCTATTGTTAATTCATGATTGTGTTGATATCATGTGTTGTTATCGGTGTTACTTATACATGGTATGTTATTGTTGATATCATGTTCCGTTGATGAATGTTGCATGCTTTTGATGTGCATGTATATGCATTCTAGTGGAGTTAATTCCCATTGTGTGGAATTGGACTCGTATAGTCAGTACTCGTACCAAGTGTTTAGTGGTGGTGAGGCTGGATTTGTGTCCCAATGGTGTATGGGCGAATCGAGGATTAATGTAGTATCCGAGGTGGAAACGGAACAGTGTGTGAATTTAGTTCACGGTTGGTACCACATGCATAGAGTCTTGCATTGCATATGGATTATAACATGATAGGATGGTTTCCAGTATTATAATCTTGTTGTTGTTATCATTGTGCATAATATACTGTGTGACTTGTATTGTGTATTGAATCTGATTATGCTAATGAGGGTGAAATAATATACTTGAACTGTTATATTGTTTTTAGAAACGTATAGTGCATATTAAATTTCAATGAAATCTCACCCTTACTTTGATGATTTCAGATTAAAGTTAACAGCTCAGGAGTTAGTGAGGTTGGCTTATAGGGCTGTGCTATTTAGTTTATCCGTGTGTCAGTGTCATGCTCTGGTAGTTGTAACACTGGGGAACGATTGGTTTAGAGTTATCATTAAACTTTGTTTTTCTTTTATTAGATTTATTTTGGGAATAATTTATGGATTAAACTTATTCCAGTTTTGATGGTATTTCCGCTGTGTAGAACATGTTATTGGTTTAATTATTTTAATGAAGTTCTTCAGTGACGCATGACAACTGTTATGAGATTTTCTATTTAAATGAATTGTAATGCCCTGGTTTTACATGTTATCTCTGGTTTAATTATTAATATTCGCGGGGTATTTTAGAAGGGTGTTACAATAGTGGTATCAGAGCGTAGTTGGTCGTTGTGACCAGTGTCTTAGTGTCATTATCCCTTTTGTATGCGACTAGTGCAAGGTAACACTGTCGATACTTGTGTTCTAATGAGGTTGTTTTGTAATGTTACAGAATAATGGTCGGAAGAGGTAATGGAAGAGACGATGCTACAATTGCTGAAGCTTTGGGAATGCTTGCTGGTGTGCTTGGAGTAAATCAGTTGGGAGCTGGTATTGGTGCTGACTGACAATAGGGAAATTTTCAGAGAAACAATCCTCCATTGTTCAACGGCACGCATTATCCCGAAGGTGCTCAGAGGTGGTTGAAAGAGATTGAGAGGATCTTCCGAGTGATTGATTGTGCTGAAGAGCTAAAGGTGAGGTATGGTACCCATATGCTGGCAGAGGAAGCTGATGACTGGTGGGTTGCTACCAGGACTGAGATGGAGCAAGATGGTGTTGCACTGACTTGGGTTATATTCAGAAGAGCTTTTTTGAGGAGGTATTTTCCTGAAGACATTCGGGGAAAGAAAGAGATCAAGTTCCTAGAGCTCAAGCAAGGCAACAAGACTGTGAGTGATTATGCTTCCAAATTCACTGAGTTGGCTAAGTACTATGCTCACTACAACAATGATGCAGATGGAGAATTTTCTAAATGTATCCAGTTTGAGAATGGTCTCTGTGATGAGATTAAGCAGGGTATCAGGTAACAGCATATTCGCATGTTTCTGATCTGGTGGATTATAGTAGGATTCTGGAAGAAGATCTTGCTAATACTCGAACGAATTCTCGAGGGTATGTTGATCGGAAAGGAAAGAAACCGATGGATCGTGGAAAACCTTATGATAGGAATAATCAGAGATCCGGTGGTTGGAAGAAGCCTAGTGGGGGAGATTCTAATGCTCCTATTAAATGTTATAGGTGTGGTGAAATGGGACATCGAGCTCATGAATGCAAGAATGACGCGAAGAAGTGTTACAACTGTGGGGAAACCTGGTCATGTGGCTAATGATTGCAGATCAAGGAAGGTAGTTTGTTATAACTATGGTGAAGAGGGTCATACTCGTCTGCAGTGTACTAAACCCAAGAAGGAGCAGTTTGGTGGTGATGTGTTCGCTTTGTCTGGATCAGAGACTAAGCCAGATGATCGATTGATTAAAGGTACATGTTTTATTAATGGCATACCTTTGATTTCGATTATTGATACTGGAGAAACTCATTCTTTTATTGCTTTGGATTGTGCTAAACGGTTGAATTTGGATATATCTAATATGGATGGAAGTATGGTTATTGACACTCCTGCGTCGGGTTTAGTGACTACTTCATTTGTTTGTAGGAATTGTCCTATTGTGATTTTTGGTAGAGGTTTCGGTATGGATTTAGTGCGCCTACCGTTAAAACAACTAGATATCATCCTTGGAATGAACTGGTTGGAATTCAACCAGGTTCATATCAACTATTTTGAGAAGACGGTTAGTTTTCCTGAAGTTTTCAGTGTCGAAGATGTGACTATGTCCGTTAAGCAGATGAATTTAGAAGTTAATGATGGTGCGGTGGTGTTTATGTTGTATTCTTCGACGGAAGCGAAAGGAAAAGCTAAGAGTAATGAATTTCCTGTTGTGAATGAATTTCCCGAAGTGTTTCCGGAAGACGTTAGTGAATTGCCACCTGAGAGGGAAGTGGAATTTGCTATAGATTTGATTCCTAGAACTAGTTTGGTGTCGATGGCGCCTTATCGCATGTCGGCATCCGAATTATCTGAATTGAAGAAGTAGTTAGAAGAGTTAATTGAGAAGAAGTTCATTCGTCCGAGTGTTTCACCGTGGGGTGCTTCTGTTTTGTTGGTTAAGAAGAAAGAGGGTTCGATGAGACTGTGTGTTGATTATAGGCAGTTGAACAAAGTTACAATTAAGAATCGGTATCCATTTCCGAAGATTGATGATTTGATGGATCAACTGGTTAGGGCTTGCGTATTTAGTAAGATTGATTTGAGGTCTGGATATAATCAGATTCGTGTGAAGACGGAAGATATTCAGAAGACTGCATTTAGAACGAGGTATGGACATTATGAGTATTCTGTTATGCCGTTTGGAGTTACTAATGCACCTGGTGTTTTCATGGAGTATATGAACAGGATATTTCATCCGTATCTTGATAAGTTTGTGGTAGTCTTTATCGATGACATTCTGATCTATTCGAAGAATGATGAAGAGCATGCAGAACATCTTAGGATTGTGTTGGAATTGTTGAAAGAAAAGAAGCTTTATGCGAAGTTGTCCAAATGTGAATTCTGGTTGAGTGAAGTAAGTTTTCTTGGCCATGTGATTTCCAAGAATGGCATTGTCGTTGATCCTACGAAGGTAGAAGCGGTATCTCAGTGGGAAGCGCCAAAGAATGCTTCTGAAATCCGTAGTTTTCTTGGTCTTGCAGGTTACTATAGAAAGTTCATTGAAGGATTTTCGAAGTTTGCTTTGTCGTTGACCAAGTTGACAAGAAAGGGTCAAATGTTTGTTTGGGATTCTAAGGGTGAGAAAGGTTTCCAAGAGTTGAAGAGGAGATTGACTAGTGCTCCGATTTTGATTTTGCCGTATCCGGAGGAATCTTTTGTTGGTACTGTGATGCTTCATTGATGGGTTTAGGTGGTGTTTTAATGCAGGATAAGCAGGTAGTGGCTTATGCTTTGAGACAGTTGAAGATTCATGAAAGGAATTATCCGACTCATGATTTAGAGCTGACAACTATGCTATTTATTTTGAAATTATGGAGGCATTATTTGTATGGATCTCATTTTGAGGTATTCAGCGATCATAAGAGTCTGAAGTATCTCTTCGATCAGAAAGATCTCAACATGAGGCAGAGAAGATGGTTAGAATTCCTGAAAGATTATGATTTTGGTTTGAATTACCATCCTGGTAAGGCAAACGTTGTTGCAGATGCCTTGAGTAGGAAGTCCTTGCATATGTCTATGTTGATGGTGCGTGAATTGGATTTAGTTGAGCAATTCAGAGACTTGAGTTTGGTATGTGAGACTACTTTTGATAGTGTTAAGTTGGGTATGTTGAAGTTGACTAGTGGTATTCTTGATGAGATTCGAATTGGACAGAAATCTGACGTCAGTTTAGTTGATAAATTAACATTGATCAACCAAGGTCAAGGAGGTGAATTCCAAATTGACGAGAATGGTGTTATGAGATTTGGTGATAGAGTTTGTGTTCCGGATATTGCAGAGATTAGGAAGAGTTTTTGGAAGAAGGACATCGAAGTGGATTGAGTATTCATCCCGATGCTACTAAGATGTATCATGACTTGAAAAAGTTGTTTTGGTGGCCTGGAATGAAAAAGGAAATTTCTGAATTTGTTTATGCTTGTCTGATTTGTCAAAAGTCGAAGATCGAACATTAGAAACCGTCAGGATTGATGGAACCGTTGTTTGTGCCGGGTTGGAAATGGGATGACATTTTTATGGATTTTGTGTCTAGACTGCCTAGGACAGCGAAGAACTGTGACTCTATCTGGGTTATTGTAGATCGGTTGACGAAGTCTACTCAGTTTATACTAATAAGAATGGATTACCCGATGGAGAAGTTGGCTCAGTTGTATGTCGAGAAGATCGTGAGTTTGCACGGTATTCCTTCTAGTATTGTGTCGAAAAGAGATCTGAGGTTTATGTCAAAGTTCTGGACAGGGTTGCAAGAAGCTTTGGGTACTAAGTTGGGGTTGAGTTCTGCTTATCATTCGCAGACAGATGGTCAGACGGATAGGACGATTCAGTCGTTAGAGGATTTCTTGCGAGCTTATGTGTTGGAGAAAGGTGGAGCTTGGGATAGTTACTTACCATTGATTGAGTTTACCTACAACAATAGTTTTCATTCAAGAATCGGTATGGATCCGTTTGAGGCATTGTATGGTAGGAGGTGTAGGACGCCGTTGTGTTGGTACGAGTCTAGAGAGAGTGTTGTGATTGGACCGGAAATTGTCCAACAGACTTCAGAAAATATTAAGATGATTCAGGAGAAGATGAGAGCTTCTCAGAGTCGTCAGAAGAGTTATCATGATAAGAGGAGGAAGGATCTCGAGTTTAGTGAAGGAGATCATGTGTTTATGCGAGTTACTCCGATGACTGGTATAGGTCGAGCCTTTAAGTCAAAGAAGTTAACTCCGTGTTTTATTGGTCCGTTCCAGATTACGAAGAAAGTTGGAAAAGTTGCTTATCAGATTGCTTTACCGCCGTCTCTTGCAAATTTGCATGATGTCTTCCATGTATCTCAGTTGAGAAAGTACATTGTTGATCCGTCTCATGAGATTCAGGTAGATGATATACAGGTACGAGATAATTTGACTGTTGAAATGTTGCCTGCGAGAATTGAGGATCGAAAGTTGAAGCAGTTGCGAGGTAAAGAGATAGTTCTGGTGAAATTAGCTTGGGGAGGACCAGCAGGTGGAAATGTTACTTGGGAGCTGGAGAGCCAGATGAAGGACTCTTATCCCAAACTTTTCGTCTAAGGTATGTTTTCGAGGATGAAAACCCTTGTAGTGGGGGAGAATTGTGACACCCCAATATTTTGATTATTAAATAATTAGAATTTTTAATTATTAATTTAATTAGAAGTTTAATTATTAATATTTTTGGATATTGGAATTAATTAATTAAAATAGAAGTGGAAGTGTTGGTGGAGTGAAGTGTAAAGTGGGGGTGTGATGAGTAAAAGGCTCTACTCACACTAATTATTTTATTTTTATTATTTTAGAATAATAAAGGAAAAGAGAAAAAGAGGCACATTTGGGAATATTCATCATACGTGCAATTGAGAAGAGGAGAAGAAATGAGGAAAAGTCAAAGGTGTCAGAATCCAACGAATTCTCACGAGGTAAGGGGTAATTTCTCACAATTATGATGCCTTATGGGTTTTGGAAATCAATAGAATAGTTGAATATGTTAGGAAACCCAAATTAGAATTTTCTAGGTTTGTAGGATTATCCCTAATGTTGTCGAATTGTATGAAATTGAACCATTTGTGTGTTATGGGGTTATTGGGAATGACTGAATTATGCTAAATGACATTGTGTTAGTGTTTACTGGATGATTCTAGTGATAATTGATGCTTTGATTCGTGTTGGAATGATGAGAAAGATTGGGGAAACAACATACTGTTAATTGCAGGTTTTTGGCCACTGCAAGTCGCGGGAACCGGTTCCCATGTGGGAGGAATCGGGTTCCTGGTACAAAAACCAGAGAGGGAGTGTTCCTGAGTCTGTGGGAACCGCATCCCAGTTTAGAGGAACCGAGTTCCCCATAGTAAAACCAGAGAGCGTGAAATTCAAACCAGTGGGAACCGGGTTCTCCCTGGGAGGAACCGGTTACCACTGTGTTATTTTGAAAAAAATTTAAACTTTGAAAAATTATATTTTCTAAACCGTAACTCCTATTTGAGTGCCATTTTGGGCAACATTCTCTAAATTAAATAACCTACTTTATAAAATGGAGAAAATACTATTTAATGGATTTTGCTTTAAAAAAAGTCGATTTTCCGAATTGTAAACTATAATATTTCTAGAAATGGTGGATGGACTGGTTATGATTGTTCTGACAAGTTGGACGAGGATTAATGCTTATGTGTTGTTTTCCTATTGTTAATTCATGATTGTGTAGATATCATGTGTTGTTATCGGTGTTGCCTATACATGGTATGTTATTGTTGATATCATGTTCCGTTGATGAATGTTGCATGCTTTTGATGTGCATGCATATGCATTCTGGTGGAGTTAATTCCCATTGTGTGGAATTGGACTCGTATAGCCAATACCCGTACCAGGTATTTAGTGGTGGTGAGGCTGGATTCGTGTCCCAATGGTGTATGGGTGAATCGAGGATTAACGATGTGTCCGAGGTGGAAATAGAATAGTGTGTGAATTTAGTTCACGGTTGGTACCACATGCATAGAGTCTTGCATTGCATATGGATTATAACATGATAGGATGGTTTCCAGTATTATAATCTTGTTGTTGTTATCATTGTGCATAATATACTGTGTGACTTGTATTGTGTATTGAATCTGATTATGCTAATGAGGGTGAAATAATATACTTGAACTGTTATATTGTTTTTAGAAACGTATAGTGCATATTAAATTTCAATGAAATCTCACCCTTACTTTGATGATTTCAGATTAAAGTTAACAGCTCAGGAGTTAGTGAGGTTGGCTTATAGGGCTGTGCTATTTAGTTTATCCGTGTGTCAGTGTCATGCTCTGGTAGTTGTAACACTGGGGAACGATTGGTTTAGAGTTATCATTAAACTTTGTTTTTCTTTTATTAGATTTATTTTGGGAATAATTTATGGATTAAACTTATTCCAGTTTTGATGGTATTTCCGCTGTGTAGAACATGTTATTGGTTTAATTATTTTAATGAAGTTCTTCAGTGACGCATGACAACTGTTATGAGATTTTCTATTTAAATGAATTGTAATGCCCTGGTTTTACATGTTATCTCTGGTTTAATTATTAATATTCGCGGGGTATTTTAGAAGGGTGTTACAATAGTGGTATCAGAGCGTAGTTGGTCGTTGTGACCAGTGTCTTAGTGTCATTATCCCTTTTGTATGCGACTAGTGCAAGGTAACACTGTCGATACTTGTGTTCTAATGAGGTTGTTTTGTAATGTTACAGAATAATGGTCGGAAGAGGTAATGGAAGAGACGATGCTACAATTGCTGAAGCTTTGGGAATGCTTGCTGGTGTGCTTGGAGTAAATCAGTTGGGAGCTGGTATTGGTGCTGACAGACAATAGGGAAATTTTCAGAGAAACAATCCTCCATTGTTCAACGGCACGCATTATCCCGAAGGTGCTCAGAGGTGGTTGAAAGAGATTGAGAGGATCTTCCGAGTGATTGATTGTGCTGAAGAGCTAAAGGTGAGGTATGGTACCCATATGCTGGCAGAGGAAGCTGATGACTGGTGGGTTGCTACCAGGACTGAGATGGAGCAAGATGGTGTTGCACTGACTTGGGTTATATTCAGAAGAGCTTTTTTGAGGAGGTATTTTCCTGAAGACATTCGGGGAAAGAAAGAGATCAAGTTCCTAGAGCTCAAGCAAGGCAACAAGACTGTGAGTGATTATGCTTCCAAATTCACTGAGTTGGCTAAGTACTATGCTCACTACAACAATGATGCAGATGGAGAATTTTCTAAATGTATCCAGTTTGAGAATGGTCTCTGTGATGAGATTAAGCAGGGTATCAGGTAACAGCATATTCGCATGTTTCTGATCTGGTGGATTATAGTAGGATTCTGGAAGAAGATCTTGCTAATACTCGAACGAATTCTCGAGGGTATGTTGATCGGAAAGGAAAGAAACCGATGGATCGTGGAAAACCTTATGATAGGAATAATCAGAGATCCGGTGGTTGGAAGAAGCCTAGTGGGGGAGATTCTAATGCTCCTATTAAATGTTATAGGTGTGGTGAAATGGGACATCGAGCTCATGAATGCAAGAATGACGCGAAGAAGTGTTACAACTGTGGGAAACCTGGTCATGTGGCTAATGATTGCAGATCAAGGAAGGTAGTTTGTTATAACTATGGTGAAGAGGGTCATACTCGTCTGCAGTGTACTAAACCCAAGAAGGAGCAGTTTGGTGGTGATGTGTTCGCTTTGTCTGGATCAGAGACTAAGCCAGATGATCGATTGATTAAAGGTACATGTTTTATTAATGGCATACCTTTGATTTCGATTATTGATACTGGAGAAACTCATTCTTTTATTGCTTTGGATTGTGCTAAACGGTTGAATTTGGATATATCTAATATGGATGGAAGTATGGTTATTGACACTCCTGCGTCGGGTTTAGTGACTACTTCATTTGTTTGTAGGAATTGTCCTATTGTGATTTTTGGTAGAGGTTTCGGTATGGATTTAGTGCGCCTACCGTTAAAACAACTAGATATCATCCTTGGAATGAACTGGTTGGAATTCAACCAGGTTCATATCAACTATTTTGAGAAGACGGTTAGTTTTCCTGTGAAGTTTTCAGTGTCGAAGATGTGACTATGTCCGTTAAGCAGATGAATTTAGAAGTTAATGATGGTGCGGTGGTGTTTATGTTGTATTCTTCGACGGAAGCGAAAGGAAAAGCTAAGAGTAATGAATTTCCTGTTGTGAATGAATTTCCCGAAGTGTTTCCGGAAGACGTTAGTGAATTGCCACCTGAGAGGGAAGTGGAATTTGCTATAGATTTGATTCCTAGAACTAGTTTGGTGTCGATGGCGCCTTATCGCATGTCGGCATCCGAATTATCTGAATTGAAGAAGTAGTTAGAAGAGTTAATTGAGAAGAAGTTCATTCGTCCGAGTGTTTCACCGTGGGGTGCTTCTGTTTTGTTGGTTAAGAAGAAAGAGGGTTCGATGAGACTGTGTGTTGATTATAGGCAGTTGAACAAAGTTACAATTAAGAATCGGTATCCATTTCCGAAGATTGATGATTTGATGGATCAACTGGTTAGGGCTTGCGTATTTAGTAAGATTGATTTGAGGTCTGGATATAATCAGATTCGTGTGAAGACGGAAGATATTCAGAAGACTGCATTTAGAACGAGGTATGGACATTATGAGTATTCTATTATGCCGTTTGGAGTTACTAATGCACCTGGTGTTTTCATGGAGTATATGAACAGGATATTTCATCCGTATCTTGATAAGTTTGTGGTAGTCTTTATCGATGACATTCTGATCTATTCGAAGAATGATGAAGAGCATGCAGAACATCTTAGGATTGTGTTGGAATTGTTGAAAGAAAAGAAGCTTTATGCGAAGTTGTCCAAATGTGAATTCTGGTTGAGTGAAGTAAGTTTTCTTGGCCATGTGATTTCCAAGAATGGCATTGTCGTTGATCCTACGAAGGTAGAAGCGGTATCTCAGTGGGAAGCGCCAAAGAATGCTTCTGAAATCCGTAGTTTTCTTGGTCTTGCAGGTTACTATAGAAAGTTCATTGAAGGATTTTCGAAGTTTGCTTTGTCGTTGACCAAGTTGACAAGAAAGGGTCAAATGTTTGTTTGGGATTCTAAGGGTGAGAAAGGTTTCCAAGAGTTGAAGAGGAGATTGACTAGTGCTCCGATTTTGATTTTGCCGTATCCGGAGGAATCTTTTGTTGGTACTGTGATGCTTCATTGATGGGTTTAGGTGGTGTTTTAATGCAGGATAAGCAGGTAGTGGCTTATGCTTTGAGACAGTTGAAGATTCATGAAAGGAATTATCCGACTCATGATTTAGAGCTGACAACTATGCTATTTATTTTGAAATTATGGAGGCATTATTTGTATGGATCTCATTTTGAGGTATTCAGCGATCATAAGAGTCTGAAGTATCTCTTCGATCAGAAAGATCTCAACATGAGGCAGAGAAGATGGTTAGAATTTCTGAAAGATTATGATTTTGGTTTGAATTACCATCCTGGTAAGGCAAACGTTGTTGCAGATGCCTTGAGTAGGAAGTCCTTGCATATGTCTATGTTGATGGTGCGTGAATTGGATTTAGTTGAGCAATTCAGAGACTTGAGTTTGGTATGTGAGACTACTTTTGATAGTGTTAAGTTGGGTATGTTGAAGTTGACTAGTGGTATTCTTGATGAGATTCGAATTGGACAGAAATCTGACGTCAGTTTAGTTGATAAATTAACATTGATCAACCAAGGTCAAGGAGGTGAATTCCAAATTGACGAGAATGGTGTTATGAGATTTGGTGATAGAGTTTGTGTTCCGGATATTGCAGAGATTAGGAAGAGTTTTTGGAAGAAGGACATCGAAGTGGATTGAGTATTCATCCCGATGCTACTAAGATGTATCATGACTTGAAAAAGTTGTTTTGGTGGCCTGGAATGAAAAAGGAAATTTCTGAATTTGTTTATGCTTGTCTGATTTGTCAAAAGTCGAAGATCGAACATTAGAAACCGTCAGGATTGATGGAACCGTTGTTTGTGCCGGGTTGGAAATGGGATGACATTTTTATGGATTTTGTGTCTAGACTGCCTAGGACAGCGAAGAACTGTGACTCTATCTGGGTTATTGTAGATCGGTTGACGAAGTCTACTCACTTTATACTAATAAGAATGGATTACCCGATGGAGAAGTTGGCTCAGTTGTATGTCGAGAAGATCGTGAGTTTGCACGGTATTCCTTCTAGTATTGTGTCGAAAAGAGATCTGAGGTTTATGTCAAAGTTCTGGACAGGGTTGCAAGAAGCTTTGGGTACTAAGTTGGGGTTGAGTTCTGCTTATCATTCGCAGACAGATGGTCAGACGGATAGGACGATTCAGTCGTTAGAGGATTTCTTGCGAGCTTATGTGTTGGAGAAAGGTGGAGCTTGGGATAGTTACTTACCATTGATTGAGTTTACCTACAACAATAGTTTTCATTCAAGAATCGGTATGGATCCGTTTGAGGCATTGTATGGTAGGAGGTGTAGGACGCCGTTGTGTTGGTACGAGTCTAGAGAGAGTGTTGTGATTGGACCGGAAATTGTCCAACAGACTTCAGAAAATATTAAGATGATTCAGGAGAAGATGAGAGCTTCTCAGAGTCGTCAGAAGAGTTATCATGATAAGAGGAGGAAGGATCTCGAGTTTAGTGAAGGAGATCATGTGTTTATGCGAGTTACTCCGATGACTGGTATAGGTCGAGCCTTTAAGTCAAAGAAGTTAACTCCGTGTTTTATTGGTCCGTTCCAGATTACGAAGAAAGTTGGAAAAGTTGCTTATCAGATTGCTTTACCGCCGTCTCTTGCAAATTTGCATGATGTCTTCCATGTATCTCAGTTGAGAAAGTACATTGTTGATCCGTCTCATGAGATTCAGGTAGATGATATACAGGTACGAGATAATTTGACTGTTGAAATGTTGCCTGCGAGAATTGAGGATCGAAAGTTGAAGCAGTTGCGAGGTAAAGAGATAGTTCTGGTGAAATTAGCTTGGGGAGGACCAGCAGGTGGAAATGTTACTTGGGAGCTGGAGAGCCAGATGAAGGACTCTTATCCCAAACTTTTCGTCTAAGGTATGTTTTCGAGGATGAAAACCCTTGTAGTGGGGGAGAATTGTGACACCCCAATATTTTGATTATTAAATAATTAGAATTTTTAATTATTAATTTAATTAGAAGTTTAATTATTAGTATTTTTGGATTATTGGAATTAATTAATTAAAATAGAAGTGGAAGTGTTGGTGGTGTGAAGTGTAAAGTGGGGGTGTGATGAGTAAAAGGCTCTACTCACACTAATTATTTTATTTTTATTATTTTAGAATAATAAAGGAAAAGAGAAAAAGAGGCACATTTGGGAATATTCATCATACGTGCAATTGAGAAGAGGAGAAGAAATGAGGAAAAGTCAAAGGTGTCAGAATCCAACGAATTCTCACGAGGTAAGGGGTAATTTCTCACAATTATGATGCCTTATGGGTTTTGGAAATCAATAGAATAGTTGAATATGTTAGGAAACCCAAATTAGAATTTTCTAGGTTTGTAGGATTCTCCCTAATGTTGTCGAATTGTATGAAATTGAACCATTCGTGTGTTATGGGGTTATTGGGAATGATTTAATTATGCTATATCACATTGTGTTAGTGTGTCATACCCCAAAATTTGCCCTCCATCTTCTCAAGATATTTCATACATTCATACTAAAGGATTCCTCAAGGGTTGATCAGACAAACCCTCTCCTAGACAATCAACCCAAACTAGGGTTTGGTGATTCTCAGATCAAGATGGACTTCCAACATCTCCAATGTTCATCATGCCTCCTCATATGCTTCAAAGATTCTCCAAGACAAGTTTCAAGCCTCACAAGTCAAATTTCCTCAGACAATTGCTCAGATGGTTGAAAATCAGTTGTATTGGACAAAAAGTCAACTGTGGTCAACATACACTCAAACTTCATGATTTTTGGTCAACATCCTAATTTTGAAGTTACATTCATCATTTGATCAAGGGTTGATCATGATTCATCAAGAAAACTCAAGATTTGCTCAAAAGTCAAACTTTCTAAATTAGGGTTTCTTAGTGAAAAGTCAACCAAACTTTGACTGAGCATAACTTCTTCATACTTTCTCAGAAATTTTTCCACCACCTCTTGTTTTGAAGGAAATTCAAGTCCCTACAACTTCATGTCTCACAAGAATGTTCAAAAAATGCTTCATTTGGAAGGTATGGATCAAAACATTACAGGTCCTTTTCAAAGTCAACAAAAAGTCAACTTTTTGTTTTGAAGATATATTGAGCATGGAAACTCCAATTGAGATGAAACCAAAGAGGTTGGTTAGAGGACTCTTATAGCTTTCTAAAAATTCCAAGAACACTCAAAAATGTGGAAAATTGAGCAAGATACACCATTCACAAGTTGGGAAATTTTGAAGAAGTGCACAAAGAGAGATACTTGTAAAAATCAAAAATTTTGCAAATGGGCCTAGTTTTTCTTCATCCAAACTTGTTCCTTATACAATTAGGAATATCCAAGCCCAATGCCACGGATTTTAATCTTATTTTTCTATTTAAGTTGGATTTTATTCATTTAAATACAAATTAAATTCAAAAATAAGGTATAAAATCAAAATTAATTGCAAAATTGATTTTTCTCTCTTCCTTGAGCTCCAAGTAACCCAAGAAAGCTGGCAAATTTCGAAATTGGTCTTGATATGGCAAGAATTTGATTGAAATTGATCAAAAAAAATAAGATTTGATTTTGTACAAAATCAAATATTTTTTGCATTGATTGATGATTATTTCTTCCTCAAATCATCTCCAATTCCATCCAATATAAATATACAAGGCATAGCACATGAATTAGAGCAGAAAAATTGCTTGGAGAAACCCTAACCTAACTCAAAAAAACTGTGCCTCTCAAGCAACTAGCAGCCCTTGTTCCAGCTTGTTTCAATTGTTTTTGAGGATCCAAACACGTTCCTTGATATCCCTGGAAGCATTCCAGACCTTTACATTGTCCAAAAGCATCAAGAATCACGAAATCCGAATTTGGTTTGTTCATGTTTTTTCTCAAAATCGATTTCCATTATTCATGCATTTTTAACATGTTTTGTTGTTGTTTCTGTGATTAGAACGAAGTTTGCAAGCTTTCTGGGTGGTTTGATTGAATTTCCATGGCCTAGAACATGAATCACCATTGCTAGGGTTTTCGGCCTTGATTTAGGGCTTCTTTAAAACGGATAAATTGGACCATAAGACCACCACCATCGTGTTTAGAATTCAATTTGCAATCGATTCATGTACTCACAACTAATTTATATTACGTGTATGAGATTTTGGAAAATGCAGGGACTATAGCGTCGCACTGAGGCCGACGCAATATTTTCAAAAATTCAAAACGAAGAAGATGAAGCTTGGCGCGGGATTGGTGCAGTCAGGAGATGACACTTGTTTACAAACCACTCGCTCCGTTTCCATGACACGCGTGCACTCCAGCTCAGTTGGTCAAGGCGTGGGGATGTGAAGCTAAGGTCACCGGTTCGATTCTTGAAGGGACCATTTATTTTTGCTTCTTTTACAAACTAACATATTTTTTTCATATTTTCTATTTAATATTTTCCATGCATTTTATTTTTTCTTTCATAATTTTTATCATGCATTAAAAAACACCAAAAAATATTTTTTATTTTTGCATTATTTCCAGAAAATGTTTATTTAATTTATAAAATTAAAAAATATTATTTTTGCATGCATATTTAATTTAATTGTTAATTTATCATTTAAATCACCTTTAATTGATTTTTAATTATTAAATTCACTCCAAAAAATCCCAAAAAATTATTTTAGCATATTAATGTTGTTTCTTGCATGAAATAGTTTTCTCATTCAAAAATTATTATTTTTACTAACATTTTCCTCTTATTCGATTTCCTCGTATTTCCCGATTTCTCATCTTTTCACAGGCTATTCCGTTTCGGACGATTTCTCTTATCGCTTTCTTTTCATATTTTGTAATTGCCTATGGGATGTAATAGTTTAATTAGGACTTTTATTTTCCGCATTTTTTTTCAATTATGTATCTTCCCCAAAGCCATATAATAGCGTAGGATTTATCTTTCCGCACTTTACCTTTCCATATTTTAATTTCCGCAACCTATAAACTGTTAGTAACTAGGCGTGTATGGCAAGATAAAATCAGACATAGCTCACTCTAATCCTCAAGATAAAATATCTAAAATTGACACACTCTTTTCACACATGCACCCCTTAGGGTAGTTCTCTCTCGTTGCCTTTACGAATACAAATGGTCAAGTCCCTCGAACATAGAGGCATTCTAGCACCGTTGCCTTCAAAACAAATGATCATAGTCCATTCGATACAAAGATCATAAGACCCACGATGTCGCCTCCGAATACATGATCTTGACCCTCGATTGTTGCCTAGGAAAAATGATGATAGTTCCTTCGAATGTGCTAGGATACTTCCTACAAGTTGTTTTCTATGACCATACGATGTCCCTTCGAATGTCCCTTTTACATCCAACGATTAGGGTTACCTACCAACTAATGGTACGGATAGCACTATTCTAAAGGAACGTAAAATAACACAAAAACGACCAATTCTGAGTAGGTAATAAGACTTTTAGTTGCTTGCTCAATCAAATACTTTTCACACCTCACACTTTTGTCAAAGTTCAAACTCTTTTCAAAAACGAAACATTTCCGAACACTTTGTATACATTCCTACATGAATCATTACAAAGTCAAAGCGAAATGCCTTTTCAAAACATTTTTGTCAAACACACAGAAAGCACTTTTTTTTTTAAAAATGATCTAAGAGCAACTAAGAGCCCGTAGATAACTACGGATGAAAAGGGGTGCTAATACCTTCCCTTTTCATAACCTTCTCCCCTTACTCAGAATCTAACGAAGGTCTTTTTCTGTAATTTTTACCTTCCCTTAATTGGATAAAAGAAAAGTCGGTGGCGACTCTTGCTATCCGCACATTTGCGATACAAAAATCTCAAAGTCAGTTCACCGTATTACATAGTGTTTATTGGATGATTCTGGTGATAATTGATGCTTTGATTCGTGTTGGAATGATGACAAAGGTTGGGAAAAAACATACTGTTAATTGAAGGTTTTTGGCCAATGCAAGTCGCAGAAACCGGTTCCTATGTGGGAGGAACCGGGTTCCTGGTACAAAAATCAAAGAGGGAGTGTTCCTGAGTCTATGGGAACCAGTTACTCCTGGGGAGGAACCGGGTTCCCAGTTGAAAAATTACACGGGAAATGGACATTTCTAGTGGGAATCGGTTCCCAATTTAGAGGAATCGAGTTCCCCATAGTAAAACCAGAGAGCGTAAAATTCAAACCTGTGGGAATCGGGTTCTCCCTGGGAGGAACCGGTTACCACTGTGTTATTTTGAAAAACTTTTAAACTTTGAAAAATCATATTTTCTAAACCGTAACTCCGATTCGAGTGCCGTTTTGGGCAGCATTCTCTAAATTAAATAACCTACTTTATAAAATGGAGAAAATACTATTTAATGGATTTTATTTTTAAAAGAGTCGATTTTCCGAATTGAAACTATAGTATTTCTAGAAATGGTGGATGGACTGGTTAGGATTGTTCTGACAAGTTGGACGAGGATTAATGCTTATGTGTTGTTTTCCTGTTGTTAATTCATGATTATGTTGATAACATGTGTTGTTATCGGTGTTGCTTATACATGGTATGTTATTGTTGATATCATGTTCCGTTGATGAATGTTGCATGCTTTTGATGTGCATGCATATGCATTCTGGTGGAGTTAATTCCCATTGTGTGGAATTGGACTCGTATAGCCAATACCCGTACCAGGTATTTAGTGGTGGTGAGGCTGGATTCGTGTCCCAATGGTGTATGGGTGAATCGAGGATTAACGATGTGTCCGAGGTGGAAATAGAATAGTGTGTGAATTTAGTTCACGGTTGGTACCACATGCATAGAGTCTTGCATTGCATATGGATTATAACATGATAGGATGGTTTCCATTATTATAATCTTGTTGTTGTTATCATTGTGCATAATGTACTGTGTGACTTGTATTGTGTATTGAATCTTATTATGCTAATGAGGGTGAAATGATATACTTGAACTGTTTTATTGTTTTTATAAAGGTATAATGCATTTTAAATTTTGATGAAATCTCACCCTTACTTTGATGATTTCAGATTAAAGTTAACGGCTCAGGAGTTGGTGAGGATGGCTTATAGGGCTGTGCTATTTAGTTTATCCGTGTGTTAGTGTCATGCTTTGGCAGTTGTAACACTGGGGAACGATTGGTTTAGAGTTATCATTAAACTCTATTTTTCTTTTATTAGATTTATTTTTGGAATAATTTATGGATTGAACTTATTCCGGTTTTGATGGTATTTCCGCTGTGTAGAACATGTTTTTGGTTTAATTATTTTAATGAAGTTCTTCAGTGACACATGACAACTGTTATGAAATTTTCTATTTAAATGAATTGTAATGCCCTTGTTTTACATGTTATCTCTGATTTAATTATTAATATTTACGGGGTATTTTAGAAGGGTGTTACAATGTTCATTTTCTTTGGAATCTAACGTTATTTTAAAGCAATGGCATGTCGATCGATCATACTAAATCATCAATCGATGTGTGTTTGATGGTATGAAATTATTGCATTAGGGTTCATGATAGTACAAGTGTTGTGCTCTCAAAGAGTTACGCGGTTAGGGTTGTGATGGAACAAGAGTTATGCTTTAATTTTTGTGGAAATTATCAAGTGTTTATGTGAAAAACGACATTGGTTTCAAATGAATTGTTCATTAAAACTTTGCGTCGGTCAATTTTGTGTAGTGTTATCAATCGTCAAAATTTAATTTAATTTATTTAATTAATAGAATTTTAATTGATTAATAATAATGTATTTATTATTGTTTTCTTGTGGTGATCAGTTATGGCCTTAGTTTTTCTTTATTTTATTTTCGGATTTTAAAATATGACCTGCATGTCATGCATCTCTTTTAATCTCTTGATATAATTTACTTATTTTTATCTCACTCCCTCGTATGTAAACGAGTATTCTTTTATGTAATATGATGTTATGAAGTAAGAGAAGAATACAATATCGGAGGAGGACAACCATGGAGATCTAATTTGGAGAAGCATAGACCGTTATTAGGTTTAGCTTAGGTTCTGTCATTGGCTATGGAGAACAATTGCGCTAGGGGCCATAACTGTTTTAATTTATATGTATGTTGATGGATGTGAATGTGAATGTATCTTGATACATGTGAGAGATTATTTATATGATAAATAAGCCGGTGAGATTAAACTATTTACAAATTCCCTTACCCGAACCCGCGGCAAAAACACAAAAAATACAACAACAACAACAACATTGAAATTTAAAACACAAGAATTTCATCAAGGTCTCTCAAAGAAATTAAGAAATTAAATTATAACTTTCCATCAAGTTTGGTAACATCACAATTAAAATTAAGGTCTTAAATTTTTACACTTATATATATATAGGGGTACTTATGTAATTTAATGTCTAAGCGGGTGTGGTTTTGGGTTTCAGGTGTGGGTTTGAGTAAACCCAAACTCGCACCCGAAATATTGGATGACACCTGAAATCGAACCTAGTCAACTCGGGTTTTCACCCGTTAACTCGGGTTTGGGTGGCCCCACGGGTTTGGGTCTGGATGCCATCCCTACCTATAGGTCCCCATTTGCTCAAGATGATTGGGTATGTGGTGAACCTTGAAAGGTTAGGTTTTCCCATGGAAAGGAACATGCAATTGATTTGATCTTGCAATCTTTTTTCGCAGAGCTTCAGTCAATTTGTCCTTAATTTCAACATGAATGACATGGACAGAATTCTTCTTGAATTTCTAGGCATGTTAAGAACTACTTAGAAGAATCTGAAGTTAAAACGGATTTCCATTATGATGGTCAGTAGTGGAAAGAAATAGAACAAATGGCTCACGAAGCAATGTGGTAAAGGGAAAGACAAAGTAGTTTCCACACCCAAACCTAATGCTCCTTATTTAAAGCCCAGTGGAGGCATAGAAAAAAAAGGAACTTGCTTCCATTACAGCAATACCGGACATTGGAAGAGAAAATTCTCAAAGTACCTGGAAGATAAGAAGAATGAAGTGGAAACTTCAACTTCGGGTATTTATGTTATTGAAATGAATTTATCTACTTATGCATCATGGGTATTAGATATTGGATGTAATTTTCACATTTATACCAATTTGCAATGACAAAAAAGGAGTAGAGAGTTAGAAAAAGGTGAAGTTGATCTACGAGTTAGCAGTGGAGAAAAATTTGTTGCTTTAGTCATTTATACTTATGTCTTAACTTTACCTAGTTGTTTAATAATTATGTTTGAGAACTACTATTATGTTGTTGCAATTAGTAGGAATATTATTTGCATTTCTTGTTTGAACAAGTTTGGTTTTTCATTCAGAATAAAGAATAATTGTTGCTCTATTTATTTAAATGATATATTTTATGCTACTGCACAAATAAACAATAGACTGCATGTCCTTGATATTAAAATGCCAATTTATAACATTAATACTATAAATATTAAACCTAATGAGATAAATCCAAGTTACCTTTGGCATTGTCTCTTAGGCCACATAAATGAGAAGTGCATTTCCAAACTTCATAAAGACGAACTTTTGGACTCTTTTGAATATGAATCATATGAGACATGGAAATTTTATTTAATTGGAAAGATGACAAAGTCCCCATTCACAGGAAAAAGGTGAAATGGATAATTATCTTTTTTCCCTCATACATACTGATGTATGTGGATCGCTAAACATACCAGCCAAATGAGGTTTTCAATACTTCATCACATTTGCTGATTATTTCCGCAGATATGCTTTTGTGTATTTAATGAAACACAAATCTGTGTCCTTTAAAAAGTTCAAAGAATTTAAGAATAAAGTACAAAACCATCTATGTAAGAACATTAAATTTCTTCGATGAGATCGAGAAAGTGACTATTTAAGCCTGGAGTTTGATGACCATGTGTAGGATTGTATCCCAACTTACTCCTCCTATAACACCACAATTGAATGGTGTATCTGAGAGAAGAAATCTAACCTTTTTAGACATGGCCCAATCTATGATGAGTCACGCCGATCTTCCAAACTCCTTTTATGGACATGCTTTATTAACAACAACTTACACGCGAAACTGTGTTCCATCGAAAATGGTTGAGAAGACACCATATGAGACATGGAGTGGTAATAAATCACATATGTATTACATGAAGATTTGGGGTTATGAATTTTATGTGAAACAAAAAATATCAACTAAGCTTGAGTCAAAATTAGACAAATGCTTATTTGTGGGGTATCCTAAAAAAACAAGATGATATTACTTCTACAATGCTTTTGAGGGAAAAGTGTTTGTCGCTCGAAGTGGAGTTTTCATGGAAAAAGACTTTATTTCCAAAGGAATCAGTGGGAGGAAAGTAGAGCTTGAGGAAATTCAAGAATCAGAAAGCACTGATACACCTATGGAGGAATTAGAGAAGGAAACACAAGTAGTTGTGGAAGAGAAACATGCTCAAGTAAAACAAGACTAGTATTGGTCAAGTAGGATACACCACTAACCTGAGATATATGGATATCTCATAACTGATCAAGGTCATGTACTGCTCATGGATCAAGATGAGCCTGTTACCTATCAAGATGTCATGACTGGATTTCATGTACACAAACCAGGTTTGGATATTAGTAGAGCCTCGTCTAGGACTTAATCCTATAGGATGCAGGTGGATCTTTAAAAATAAGAATGGAATGGATGGTAAGGTACATATCTATAATGTAAGACTGATTGCAAAAGGCTATAAACAAATCCATTGGGTAGATTACGATGAAACTTTTTCACTAGTTGCAATGCTTAAATCTGTTTGAATTTTACTTGAAATCGATGCATATCATGATTATAAAATATGGCTTAATGGGAATCTTCTTTATGATGTATACATGACACAATCTGAAGGGTTTGACATACCAGAAGAATCCTAAAAGATATACAAGTTACAGTGGTCAATCTATGAATTGAAGCAACCTTCTATGAGCTAGAATCTTCATTTTGATAAAACAGTAAAACAATATGGATTCATCAAGAATGAAGATGAGTTTTGTGGCTTCAAGAATGCGATATATGCAATCTCCAAAATATATTTTTTTCTTCATCAACAAAGGTTTTAAGGAACATTTACAACTATCTCCATTTTGAATTTAAACCGTGTTGATACCAATTTAACAATCAACAACGTTGCTTCTCTCTACCAAGTTGAAACTCTAATAATAACCTTGATCAAATTCAAGCAACACATGAATCTTGATCTCGCCACTTGCATCCACTTGTTTCCAATTACTCTTTATGCCTAGGTAATTAAACAAGCTTATAAGTATGATTTTTCAACCACCTTTGACTCCATATATTTTCAAATGCCTCGCTGAAGGTTTTTCTTCTTTTATTTTGAAGTCCTTTAGCCACATTAAAAACATAATAGCCAAGGCTAACACAACCGTCCCTTTGAAATGCTAAATAACCTTCCTTACCTTATCATGAGTCAAATGATAATTAGAGATCTCTGTAGTTGTTCCCTCATCACTACTAGTATCCATAGTAGGAAACTCCACCTCAAACTGTTTTTTCTCCGTTATAGTTTCTAGCAGGTTCTCCCTTGGTTTTCACTATTCTTCCTCTGAAGAAATTCTCTACTAACCAAGTAAGTTGTTTTAACCTCAACTCTTCCCCAAAAGCTCAATAACAACTCAACAGTAACATGCATTTTTATCCCTTGATTTATGTAAAATTTATTAACTCCTCTAAAACTTTCTCAAGGCATTTATAATGCCTTAAAATCAAATCCCTTAGTTCTTCCTTGTCATGAAAGCCTCCACTAGTTAATGATGAATGAATAACAATATTTGAACCTTCTAATATATATATATATATATATTTTAGACCCCTTAGCAATAATCTATTCATTACATAAAATCTTCAAGACTCAGTGTTCAACTCTAGTACAATAGCCTAGATCATCAAACATACTTATAAATAACAAATTTCGCTTGAGTTCTGGAACATACCTCACATTGTGAATAATAAGTTCACGATCATTAAACATTTTATTAAACCTGAATGTATCAATACCATGAACCTTGCAAGCCTTATTATCACCAAGGTTAACTACTCCACCTTGCATCGTCTTTAATATTCTTGGACACATGTGATATTAACAACCTGAATCAATGACCCAACTATCTTCAGTTTCCAAACTTGATTTTACTAGTGCATCGGACTCCTCATAACTTTCCTCACCAAAGGCAACTGCATATAATCTTTGTTAGTGTTTTAAGTTGGCATCAATTTTGGTAAAACTAGGCTTTAGCAATGTCTTGATGGATGTCATGACATTCAGAGATTGAAGATAAATCCTACCTGCTAAGGATGTTAAAAGACAGCTCAGAACTGGAAGCTAAAGCTGTGCTGGAAATTCTGCAGAAAACAGTCTGATGTCATAACAGATGTTATGACATTCAGTGTGACATTCTGTTCTGCAGAATCTGTTCTTTCCTGAGACTTTTCAGGAAGTTTGTTGAGCTGCTATATTATGTTTTTCTGTTATTAGAATGCATGCTCACGTGGCTTCTAGGTTAATCTTAGTTAAACCTAAATTTGTTGTTGAAAAGACCATGGTTTTAGGATTAAATTAAGTGAACCCTAGCTATCTTTATGGAAGCCCAAAACTGAAGTTTCAGGACTGCTTCTATAAAAGGATTGGAACCCTTACACTCCTGCAACGCCTCTGGAATTTATTGAAGATTTAGCAGGTTGTTATTTGTGTAATTCTAGTTTCTCTTGTGAGCCAAGCAATTATCAATTGATAAGTGCCTTGGACTAGGATTTGTTTGTAAGGGTAGTTTATCACTCAAAGCTGTGAAGCACGAGTGTTTGTCTCTTGATTGAAGCTTTGAAGCAAGATCAAGATAGTTTATTGAAGTGTGTCTTCACAATTCAATTATTCAATAGGTTGATATCACTGCTGTGATTGAGGGGGAGTGAGTAGGAACTCAGATCTAAGTAGGACTTAGGTTGAAGTTGCATTGGGTAGGTTTTAAGTGAAGGAGATAAACTGGTTGGTTTATTCCTGAATTAATTCTACTAATAGTGAATTTCCTCCCTGGCTTGGTAGCCCCCAGATGTAGGTGTAGTTAGACACTGAACTGGGTAAACAACTTATTGTGTTCTTTACTGCTATTTATATTTACTGTGTAAATTGTTAACAGAGTGTCAGATAGTGTGTCATAACATTCTCTGTGACATCACGTATCTGCTGCCAGGAATTTCAATTGGCATCAGAGCAGGCACCCTGCCTGTTATTTCTGGGTGAGATCTAGGGATAATAGTTTCTGGCATAATGGATAAGGAAGGTGGATTTGGAGGTAGACCACCTATTTTGGATGGGTCTAATTATGATTACTGGAAACCTCGTATGGTTGCTTTTTTAAGATCAGTGGATATTAAAGCTTGGAGAGCTGCTGACAAAGGATGGAAACATCCCACCAAGCTTGAGAAAGATGGGACTACTGTCTTGAAACCTGAGGAAGAATGGAGCAAAGAGGAAGAGGAGTTAGCATTGGGGAACTCTAAAGCATTGAATGCCTTATTCAATGGTATTGACAGAAATATCTTCAGATTAGTTCATCAATGTGAGCTGGCCAAGGATGTTTGGGACACTCTCAAAACTACTCATGAGGGGACATCCAAGGTGAAGATGTCAAGACTTCAGATGCTCACTACCAAATTTGAGAATTTGAAGATGAAAGAAGATGAGACTATTCATGAGTTTCACATGAATATCTTGGAAATTGCCAACACCTCAGGAGCACTTGGTGAAAAGATGTCAGAAGAGAAGCTGGTGAGAAAGATTCTCAAGATCCTTGCCTAAGAGATTTGCAATGAAAGTCACTGCAATAGAGGAAGCTCAAGACATCAGCACCTTGAAAGTTGAAGAACTTATAGGATCTCTTATGACTTTTGAGATGGGAATTAATGAAACTGTTGACAAAAAGAACAAGAGCATAGCACTTGTATCTAATACTGAAGAAGGATGCAAGGTGAAAGATGAAGAGAAGATATCTGAAGCTATAGCTATGCTTGGAAGACAGTTCAACAAGCTCATCAAGAGGATTGATCCAAAGTCAAGGTCAAATGTCAAGGACATTTCATCTGACATCAGCAGATCCTATGACTCCAGCAGAAGATCCAAGTTAGAGGAAAAAGGAAGTCAGGGCAGTGGAATCCAATGTCATGGATGTGAAGGATTTGGACATATTAAAGCTGAATGTCCCACCTTTCTAAAGAAACAAAAGAAAGGAATGGTCATCACTTGTCCGATGGTGATTCGTGAAGTGAATCTGAGGAAGAAGGTGCCAAACTTGTCACTGCTCTCTCTGGAGTGTACAATTCTGATATGGATTCTAGTGATGAGGAAGTGACATTTGAAGAGCTTGCTGAAACCTACAGGAAGTTGTGTATAAAAAATGGTGAAGTTTGTCAGCAGAATGAGGAACAGAAAAAGCTGATTGAGAAGTTGGAAGCTGAGAATGTGAAGCTGGAGGCGGAGAAAAAGGAAAACATAGCCACTATAAATCATCTCAATAGTGATATTGTAATGCTGAACTCCAAACTTGATCAGATGTCTAAATCTGTCAAAATGTTGACATCTGGTACTGATAAGTTGGAAGAAAGTCTTCAGCTTGGACAAAATGCAGGAAATAAGCATGGTCTAGGATATGTGGCTGAAAAGAAACCTGTTGGTGATATTAAGAAGGAGAGACATGGGAAAACAATGTCAAAACAGGTGTCACAACATAAAACAGGAAATGTGTCTGGCTCAGGGTATGTGGCTACAAAGAGATTTGCTAATAACCAGGATTGGAACAAACCTGGGAAGTCAATGGCAAAGAAGATGTCATACCACAAAACAGGAAATAGATTTGTCTCAGGATATGTGAAAGCCAAGAAATTTGTTAATAACAAAAGGAAGAACAGACCTAATGAACCAATGTCAAAACAGATGTCACAACATTGGGTTCAACATCAAAATCATAGAAACTTGAACAAAAAGTTTCAAAGATGGAGATGTCATTATTGTGGAAGGGTTCGTCACATAAAGTCCTTTTGCTATAGGCTACATGGATACCCTAATCAGACTCCTTATGTTAAGCCTAAGAACATCAAGGTACCTTACACTCAAAAGTGGAAGAAGAGGACTGCAGCTCTGATAGCTCACACTTCTCTTAGAGTGTCTGCCAAGGAAGACTGGTACTTTGACAGTGGGTGTTCTAAGCATATGACTGGAGACAGAAATCTTCTTAAAAATGTTAAACCTCATTCTGTTAGTTCTGTTATTTTTGGAGATGGAGCTAAGGGAGAAATCAAAGGTATTGGAAACTCAAACTGGTCTGGAGTTCCAAACCTAAATGGAGTGCTGTTGGTAAAAGGTTTGACTGCAAATCTCATTAGCATAAGTCAGCTATGTGATATGGGATTCACAGTCAACTTCACTCAGTCTGAGTGTCTTGTAACCAATGGTGAACAAGTAGTGATTATGAGAGGAGTCAGATCAAAGGACAACTGCTACTTGTGGGAATCTGAGAACACCACTCTGCCCTCTGGGTGTTTTACAGACAAAGATGAAGAGGAAGTAAAGTTGTGGCAACAAGAATCTGATCATCCACATCTCAGAGGAATGAAAAGGATCAGTTCCATAAAGAGAGTCAGAAGGATACCAAGATTTCTATTGGACAAAGGGAGAATCTGTGGTAAGTATAAGGCTGGACAGGAAACCGGAATGTCACACTCAATGTCTAGACATCTGACCACACATAAAGTACTGAAGAAATGTACTAGGATCTGGCATGAAAGGATAACCAAGTATCTTGTTGTCAAAGGATACAGGAGAGGAGTCTTGGATGAAACCCTCTTTGTCAAAGTGTCATACCCCAAAATTTGCCCTCCATCTACTCAAAAGATTTCATACATCTATGCTCAAGGATTCCTCAAGAGTTGATCAGACAAACTCTCTCCTAGACAATCAACCCAAACTAGGGTTTGGTATCTCTCAAGTCAAGATGGATTTCCAACATCTCCAATGGCCTTCATGCCTCCTCATATGCTTCAAAGATTCTCCATGTCAAGTTTCAAGCTTCACAAGTCAAGTTTCCTCAGACAATTGCTCAGATGGTTGAAAATCGGTGTATTGGACAAAAGTCAACTATGGTCAACATACACAAAACTTCGATTTTTGGTCAACATCCTCATTTTGAAGTTACATTCATCATTTGATCAAGGGTTGGTCATGATTCATCAAGAAAACTCAAGATTTGCTCAAAAGTCAAACTTTCTAAATTAGGGTTTCTAGATGAAAAGTCAACGAACTTTGACGATCATAACTTTCTCATACTTTCTCGTAAATTTTTCCACCACCTCTTGTTTTTAAGGAAATTCAATTCTCTACAACTTCATGTCTCACAAGAATGTCCAAAAATGCTTCATTTGAGAGGTATAGCTCAAAACATTACAGTCATTTTCAAAGTCAACAAAAGTCAACTTTTGATTTGAAGATATATTGAGCATGGTAACTCCAATTGATATGAGACCAAAGACATTGTTTAGAGGACTCTTAGAGCTTTCCAAAAGTCCAAGAACACTCAAAATGTGGAAAATTGAGCAAGTTACACCATTCACAAGTTGGGCAATTTTGAAAGAATGCACAAAGAGAGATACTTCAAAAATCAAATCTTTGCAAATGGGCCTATTTTTCTTCATCCTAACTTGTTCCTCATGCAATTAGGAATATCCAAGCCCAATGCCACGAATTTTTGATTTATTTTTCTATTTAATTTGTAATTTATTTATTTAAATGCAAATTAAATCTTAAAATAAATTATAAAATCAAAATTAATTGGAAGATTGATTTTATTGCTTTCTTGTGATCCAATCAACCCATAAATGCCAGCAATTTCGAAATTAAATCAAATTTGGCAAGATTGGATTGAAATTGGACAAAATTTGAAAATTTGATTTCATGAGAATATCAAAATTTGATTTCCATTGAATGTTGATCAATTCTTTCCAAAACCATTCCAAATCCATCCAGTATAAATATATGATGCATACCTATCAAGAAAAGAGGAAAAAATTGCTCCAGAAACCCTAACCTAAAATCAAAATTTCGTGTTCTTGAAGCAACTTGCAATTCTAGTTCCAGCCATCCACAGATTTTGAGGATTCCATTGCATTCCTTGAGGTCTTTAGAGTCGATCCAGACTCTTATATCATTCAAAAACATCAAGAATCGAGCAAATCAGATTTCGGTTTGTCAAACTTTTTCCAAATTCGATTTCTAACATTCATGCATTATTAACTTGTTTTGATTGTTTGTTTGTGATTAGAATCAAGTTTCCAAACTTTCTGGGCAATCCAATTGAATTTCCATGGCCGGAATCGTGTTTCACCATGATTAGGGTTTATAAGCTCGATTTAGGGTTTGGCTTATTAGGAAAAATTGGACAACGAGACCCATACCAGTGTGTTCGGAATGCTTCAAGGAATCGAACCATGCCTTTAGAATTAATTTATATTATGTATGCTGTTTTTCTATTTAGCTGGCCAGGCGTCGAAGAAAGACCGACGCTAGCTTCAAATATTTAAAACGAAGAAGATGATGAATTGGCGCGAGCGGGATGAAGGCAGGGAGTGACGCGTGTTATTTTCAAATCGATCCGTTTCCAAACAGTAGCGCGCGTTGGCTCAGTTGGTCAAGCATGTGGATCTTAAGGTTTGAAAGGGATGTCCCCAGTTCGATTCCTGGTTCAGACAATCCCTTTTTCACTTTTACAAAACTCTATTTTCCTATTTTCTAATTATTTCAATATTTTCATTCAATTTTAATTCTGTTCATATTTTTTTATTCTGCATTAAAAAATTACCAAAAACATTTTTTCTTTTTACATTATTTTCATAAAAACCTTTATTTAATTTAATAAATTAAAAAATATAATTTTTGCATGCATATTTATTTTATTTTTATTTTAGCATTTAAATCACTTTTAATTGCATTTTAATTATTAAATCTTTTTTATAAAAAATCCCAAAAAATTATTTTAACTTATTTATCTTATTTCAAGCATATATTAATTTTCTCATATTAAAACTTGCATTTTTCTAACATTTTTTCTCTTGTTCGATTCATATTGCATTTTCCGATTTTCTTATCCTTTCACAGGTTGATCCGATTCAGACGATTCTTCCGTTTTTATTTTTACTTTTCAATAATGTAATTGCTCATGGGTTGTAATAGTTTAATTTAGGACTTTTACTTTCCGCAAGTTTAAATTATGTATCTGCCCCAAAGCCATGTAATAGCGTAGGTTTACCTTTCTGCACTTTACATTCCGCATTTTACTTTCCGCACCCTTATCAATTGCTAGTAATTAGGCGTGTATGGCAAGATAATAATTGGACATAGCCCACTAATTTTCAAGATAAAATAACTGAAAGCAACACACTTCTTCACACACGCACCCCTTAGGGTAATTCTCTCTCGATGCCTTTCGATTCAAAATGGTCATGTCCCTCGAACGTAGAGGTATTCTAGCACCGTTGCCTTCCAAACAAATCATCATAGTCCCTTCGATACAAAGATCATAGACCCACGATGTCGCCTCCGAATACATGATCTTGACCCTCGATTGTCGCCACGAAAATGATGATAGTCCTTCGAATGTGCTAGGATACTTCCTACAAGTTGCCTTCTATGACCATCCGATGTCCCTTCGAATGTCCCGCTTACATCCAACGAATGGAGCTACCTACTAACTAATGGTATGGCTAGCGCTATTCTAAAGGAATGTAGAAGTACAACAAAACGACCAATTCTGAGTGGGTAAATAAGTCTCTTAGTTGCTTGCTCTATCAAATGCTTTTCACACCACACACTTTCTTCAAAGTTCAAATTCTTTTCAAAACAAACAAACATTTCCGAACACTTTGTATACACTCCTACATGAGTCATTACAAAGTCAAAGCGAAATGCCTTTTCAAAACATTTTGTCAAACACACAAAAAGCAAATTTTAAAAAGTGATCTAGAGCAACTAAGAGCCCGTAGAATAAACTGCGGATGGAAAGGGGTGCTAATACCTTCCCTTTTCATAACCATTCTCCCGAACTCAGAATCTAACGAAGGTCTTTTTCTATTACTTTTACCTTCCCTTAATTGGATAAAAATAAAAGTCGGTGGCGACTCTTGCTATCCGCACATTTGGATACAAAAATCCTACAAAGTCAGTTCACCGTATCACACAAAGGAGGAAAGGTCATGGTGCTTCCAATTTATGCTAATAACATAGCCTCTGGAAGAATACCTGACACAATTGTGAGATATGTTGACAACCAAATGCAAGCTGAATCTGGGATGAGCCTCATTGGAGAGTTGATTCATTTACTTGGACTGCAAGTCTCACAGATGGAAAACTCAACACTTATATCACAGAGCAAGTATGCAAGGAATTGGGTCAAGAAGCTTGGGATGAAGAATGATATCCACACTAGGATTCCTACCCCTCCACATTTGAAGTTGTCCAAGAAAACAAGTGGAGAAAGTGTTGATCAAAACTTGTGTAAAAGCCCCTTGGATGGATGGTTCTTCTTGAGAAACAATCCTACTTCTTGGATCAGCAAGAAGCAAAACTGTGTGACTTTAGACAGTGTTGAAATTGAATACATAGCAGCTGGTAGCAATTACTCTCAGATGATCTGGATGAAGCAGATGCTGACTGAGTACAATGTCACACATGATGTCATGACATTATACTGTGACATTGTTATTAGAACTCTTGAGGCTGGTCAATTTAAGACTGTAAGGGACAAATTGGGTATTTGTCAATATGAGGAGTTGTAGCAATTAACTGTGCCTACAACAAGGGATGAAAGGAACTCTTTATTTCAATTAATTTTAAGAGGGTTATTTGGGTATTTTCATCCCTATTTTAAAAGGTCCAAGAATAGGAAGAGACATCCTCATATAATAGTGTCTTCTTTTGAAAGTAGTATCACTCTTTCTTCTTCTAAAAGAAACTCAGAAACTCTCTGTCATTTTCGCTCTCACCCTCTCAAAGACCATCAGCGAAAAATGTCTTCATCATCCCCATCCTCTCAAGAATCAGGCTCTTCATCTCCCTCTATGGCTGAAGCTAGGGCAAATGCTGAAGTCATGCATACTGAAGCACTGAGGGTAACTCCGCTGCGTGCTATTGCCACTGACCCAGAAAGAGTCAAGAAATTACGCACAAGGAATGCAAGAAAATCACAAGCATCTCCTTCTGGTAAGACTTCTGTACCACCATCTTCAGTTCCCCCAGAAACAGTAAACAGAGAGGGGTCAAGGTCTGTTCATATAACCATAGCTAGATTAGTAACCAGCATCCTAAATGAGAATCGGTATGTACCTGAAGTCTCAAACCCTCTAAATTATAAGTTTGCTAGCCCTAGTTTAGCAGTCAATCCAGATGTCACTAAGAATGTTGAGACATCTGGTGATCATAATGCTTCCCCTGTCAAGAATGATGTTGATGCTTCAGTTAAAAATCCTGAAACCCCTGCTGATAAGGAAGATGTGATCTCTGACAGTATTCTTGAGGAGTCCCCAGCAAAATGTGGCTCTAATAAAGCCCCTACTGACTATATTTCTGATAGTATTCTTGAAGAATCACCAGCAAAGAGTGCCTCTGGTAAAGTCCCTGATGACTACATTTCTGACAGCATTTTGGAAGAGTCACCAGTTCAAGAATCTAATCATTTAACTGAACCTCCAGTCATTGATTTAGATGAGATGTTTTCAGACAATGATCTTATTGCCAATGTCAATCCAAGCATTGCAAAAAGAATGATGAAAAGGAAGGGGAAACAGGCAGTCTCACAAAGCCCTGCCAAAGAGAAGGATGTTGAAGATGTGTGCAAGACTGAGAAGTATCACAAGACTGGACCCTCTACAAGGAGAAGTAGAGTGAAAAGTATCGGTAGTGGCTCTAGACCAAAGAGAACACCAATTGTGAAAAAGAGGAAAGAACCTGAATCCTCAGATTCAGATCAAGACTCTAATTTTAATGTTGAAGAGAATGTCACAGACATTCATCCCAGAAAGAAGCAAACTCTTGGGAAACTGCTCAAGGTGCCTGAAGTGGCCATTGATAACATTTCTTTCCATCATCCTGAAAATGCTGGAAGGTGGAAGTATGTTTGCTTAAAGAGAGTGGCTCTGGAAAGAGAGTTAAATAAAAGTGCTCTTGACTGCAAGGAAATTGTTGACTTGATTAAAGAGGTTGGTCTGATGAAAACAGTTGTGAATTTCTCAAACTGTTATGAAGTTTTGGTGAAAGAGTTTATAGTGAATCTGTCAAATGGATGTGGGGATAGGAACTCTGCTGACTATCAGACTGTATATGTGAGGGGAAAGAAAGTCAGGTTTTCTCCAAATGTGATCAACAGCTTCCTGGGTAGATCTGATAATGCTCAACCAGAGCTGGAGGAAACTGACAACAAGATATGTCAAACCATCACTGCCAAACAAGTAAGGCAATGGCCTCTAAAGGGAAAGCTCTCAGCAAGTAAGCTGAGTGTCAAATTTGCCATCCTGCATAAGATTGGTGCTGCTAACTGGGTCCCAACCAATCACAAATCCACCATCTCTAATGGACTGGGAAGATTCATATATGCAGTAGGCACTCAGGCTACATTTGACTATGGATCCTACATATTTGAGCAGACACTCAAGCATGCTGACAGCTATGCTATCAAGGGACCAATAGCTTTTCCCTCCCTCTTGTGTGGCATTATAACTGATCAATACCCTGACATTCTGGGAAATAGAGATACAGTGTGTAAAAGAGCTCCTGCCCTTGGCTTCCACTACAAACTATTTCAAGGGAAGCATGTTTCTGACATTGTCATGACATCGGATGAGACATCAAATATCAAGGCAAATTCTCAAAAGGCAGATGTCATTGTTGTGCTAAAGGAGACCTGTAGGGAACTTGAAGCAAGGAAGCAGACCCTTGAAGCACTGATCTCTACACTTGAAAAGGAGAAAGACACAGAGATTGAGGAAGAAAGGCTTGATGGTGATACTTCTGCTGCTCATATGGAGGAAGATGATGATGCTGACCAAGCAGTTGCTGGTAAAGAAGGCTCTGAAGATGTGTCCTTCCACAGTGCTTCTTCTGGAGAAGAAAGCACTTGAGTTGTTGCCCCTGTTGCCTCTGATTTTTTGTTCTGTCAATTGTCTCCTGTTCTTATTTTTTAAGCCTTGTGTATTCTGGATGATTGTAATCCTTTTATTGACAGATTTGTAATGCCTTGACAGAAATGTACCCCTAAACAATGTTGGTACTTAATTATATGTTGATTGTTTGGGGCAATTGTATTGTTTCCTTTGGCCCTTTATGGCTAAAAAGGGGGAGAAGAACTACTGTGTGACAGTAGTATGGGATTTGGGGAACCTGTATGGCCTGTTTAAATTTTGTATATGGGCAATTGTGGGAATTGTGGGATTTCTGTATGGGCAGAATTTATCTTATCTCTAGGTTCTAGTTTCTTTAAGCTTAGAACTAGTTTGTCTTCTGCTGCATAGGTACTCTGATAAGTTAAGTAGTTTTAGCCAAAAATGTGCCAAAGGGGGAGTTTGTTAGTGTTTAAGTTGGCATTACATTTTGGTAAAACTAGGCTATGAAAATGTCTTGATAAATGTCATGACATTCAGAGATTGAAGATAAATCCTACTTGACAGGGATGTTTAAAGTACAGCTCAGAACTGGAAGATAAAAGCTGTGCTGGAATTCTGCAGAAAATAGTCTGATGTCATAACAGATGTTATGACATTCAGTGTGACATTCTGTTCTGCAGAATCTGTTTTTTCCTGAGACTTTTCAGGAAGTTTGTTGAGTTGCTATATTATGTTTTTCTGTTATTAGAATGCATGCTCACGTGGCTTCTAGGTTAATCTTAGTTAAACCTAAATTTGTTGTTGAAAAGACCATGGTTTTAGGATTAAATTAAGTGAACCCTAGCTATCTTTATGGAAGCCCAAAACTGAAGTTTCAGGACTGCTTCTATAAAAGGATTGGAACCCTTACACTCCTGCAACGCCTCTGGAATTTATTGAAGATTTAGCAGGTTGTTATTTGTGTAATTCTAGTTTCTCTTGTGAGCCAAGCAATTATCAATTGATAAGTGCCTTGGACTAGGATTTGTTTGTAAGGGTAGTTTATCACTCAAAGCTGTGAAGCACGAGTGTTTGTCTCTTGATTGAAGCTTTGAAGCAAGATCAAGATAGTTTATTGAAGTGTGTCTTCACAATTCAATTATTCAATAGGTTGATATCACTGCTGTGATTGAGGGGGAGTGAGTAGGAACTCAGATCTAAGTAGGACTTAGGTTGAAGTTGCATTGGGTAGGTTTTAAGTGAAGGAGATAAACTGGTTGGTTTATTCCTGAATTAATTCTACTAATAGTGAATTTCCTCCCTGGCTTGGTAGCCCCCAGATGTAGGTGTAGTTAGACACTGAACTGGGTAAACAATTTATTGTGTTCTTTACTGCTGTTTAAATTTATTGTGTGAATTGTTAACAGAGTGTCAGATAGTGTGTCATAACATTCTCTGTGACATCACGTATCTGCTGCCAGGAATTTCAATCTTCATTGACCTTTCTCTCAAATCAATCCTTTTTAAAGTGACCAATTTTTTTACAATTAAAACATTTTACCTTTGAATTTTCAGACCTCTTTGATTTGGACATACCTTTACACTCACCTCCTCCTCTTAACACATTTAAGCCTTCACCACTATCTCCAATATTCAAATCTTTCGAATTTAAAAATTCTTTGGATTTCACCGCCGTCTAGACTTCATCCTAAGTAATATTATCTTCACTACCATAAATAAGGGCATCCATAAAGAGCTAAAAGAATCTGGATAATGAAGTCAACAAGAGCCAAGAATTGTCCCCATCTTTAATCTTCACTTCAATATTATCAAGTTCATCAATAGTCTTGTGAAATTTTGTAAGTTGCTCAACAATAGATTTGTTCTCCACCATTCAGAATGAATAGAGTTGTTGTCTTGGAAATAACCTGTGAGCCAGAGATTTTGTCATATACAATAATTCAAGTTTTTCCAACGTAGCAACCACATTTTTCTCCCTGAAGACTTCTCTTAGAACTTTATCCCCGAAGCACAGGATACTGGCACTCATTGCCTTATCCATCATCTCGATCATTTGTACCTGTGTAAGTCCTGCAGATGAGTTACAAGAAAATAGTTTTTCCCTTCATGTTCCCAAGAACAACCCTGATGGCGGCCAAAAATTAACCGTATTTTATATCCAAGTGTTTCCCAACTTATTCAACCTTCAATATATGAATAACTCAAACCTAACGTGTAAACAAGTATTTTCCAATTTTTAAATTCCCTTAGAAAAATCCAAAGGTCTCCAAAACCACCATATGTTATGCCTTTAAATCATTGCTCTCCATTTTGATATAAGCTCTAAAATTGTCACACATGCAAACATATAAGAGATACATATTTATAATAGAAAATATCCAACAACTAATACCCATAATCACAATCCAATCAACACATGGATCTATGGGCCAAACTGAAAAAGCTCAAAACACGTAAAACGAGAAATTGCAAAAAACTCGAAATCGATTGACTGCCATCCAGACAAATGCCGCTGAGAAGGCATATACGGACCACCGCATTGGCCAGTATGGATGTCGCCGATGCACGTCTGACAGCTCGCCGCTGCCTGCTTTCTGGCCGCCACCGAGCTCTGGCCAGCCGCCGCCTCCGACCGTTTACTTTCGACCACCTCATCGGAGCTTCGGCATCCCCCACTTTAGCATCCCAAAGCTGACTCTTCAGGATTTTCAATTTTTCAACTTTTTAAAACTTATAATTTTTATAATATATGCAATCTACAAAATATATTTTTTCTTCCTCAAAATTTTTAAGGCACATTTAAAATTATATATATATATATATATATATATATATATATATATATATATATATATATATATATATATATATATATATAATATAATATAATATAATATAATTTAATCCTAGGATGCTATGCACATTATATAAAAAAAGAGTATATATCAACATCCATAATATAATCCTAGGATGCTATGCACATTATATAAAAAAAGAGTATATATCAACATCCATATAGAAGGAACACCGTAGATACACCGTATCAAATAGACAATGATGTTTAAGATGATTTGTATTAAAATAGAGAAAAAGATAATGTTTTTTAGATGTAATAAAACAAAACACTATTTAAATAGGGTGTTGGTGTCACCTTGGGTGTTAAAATATCAATTCTGATATAAAAAACACTACCTTTTGTATAAAAAAGTGGAAACGTGATATATATTTTAATAATTCAATTACCTGCCACTTTGACTTATTGCTCTATGGTGCTATGCCAATGAAAATATTACTAATAGTAATAAACGAGTTGCCGGTGGGTCAGTTCACGTTTTAAAGGGTGTATTTTTCTAATTCACAATATACAATTTATTTAAATATAAGATATTTAATCTCTATTATATATTGAACATATAAATGTTTGTGGGAAAATTTGTCAATGGAAACATACCGTTTTACACAATTCAATTATAAAATTTTAATTAATTAAAAAAGAAATATAATATTTTTCTTTTTTTTAATTATAATTATCTATGAATCCAATTAAAAAATAATTAAAATTTAAAATAAATTAAAAAAATTCTATTATAATGTTTTTATGAATATGAATTTAGATGTATTTTCAAACAATAATTTCTCACGTTTAAATATGTTAGGGTGTGTTTTATTTACAAAATGATGAGTACTGGACAAGATAGTATTGACAAATGATTAAGTTATAAGACAATTTTTTGTACTCTACCGTGTTTAATAATTAACGGACAGAACAAAATATTTTATATTATCTCTAATTTTATTATGCGTATACAAAACAATACAAAATCTACAATTTCACCCTTCGTTAATTAATAGTAAAATTGTATATTATACAAAAAAAATTATATTATTAATTTCTCATAAAATTTTAATTTTAATATTTAAAAATATATAAAACATTATTTTAAATATATATATCAAATAAATATATATATATATATATTGTGGAGGCTGCAAAGTTATTGAATGAAAGAAAAAATGAGTACATGAAAAAGCATGATTGGAGAAATATTATAAAAATAAGAGCAAATCATGAAAAAGAAATACAGATGTAGGACATATTAGTATATTATATTTGGTTATTCCGAGGATAAATAGTTGTACGGCAATTTAGTGGAGCACAAAAAGTGGGATGTTTGTCCAGTCCTCCGTAACTTATTTTGTATAGTCATCCGCTAATATTTTAAATCAAACGCTGTACAAATATATTTGTCTTGTCCAATCTCTCATTTTTTAATAAATTAAACGCACCCTTAATATTTTAACAACAACGTGGGTCTGCAAATTCTAATTCGTTTATATTGATAGGTTAAGGGTCATGGTTACAATTCGAACTCTTATGTTCATAAATCATAATTGAATGTGTAATTTTTTATGATCATTTCTAAATAATAGGGAGAAAATGGGTTGGACAGAGCAGAGCTTTTGTCAAATTTGTTTCGACTTGCTAAAAAATTCAAAGTTTAAGTCTGACTTATGACCTTTTCAAAGATCTAATTAGTCTATTAGCATATTTAAATAATCTATATCAGTGGCGGACGCTCAACTCCTATTTTATTTGTATTTCTCCTAATTTATTAGTCGTTTTTTAGATAAAATCAATGACAAAATTAGGAAAAATATGAGCAAAATTATATAGTATGTCATATATAATTTGCGGTTTAAATTTTTGTCCAGATTACCTAAATTTCCTGACTACGCCACTGACCTATGTCATTTGAACATTTGTAAATATACAATTCAACTAATGTTTAAATATAATACATAATCAAAAGTACAATGAGAATAAATATTTATTTACATTGATTTATATGAACTTTCAGAGTAGCAAAAGTTTTATGAGATTATTTGTTTGTGAGATTTTATGAAAATAACTTATGACATTATTTCTAAGATGTTTTCAATTTGTTTTAACATGTTCTTCAAAATAACAAACTTTACTTTTATAATTTAGGGTTAAATATATAAACCCTCTATAATGTTAGTGAGATTCGCATTAGACCCCTATAAATTATTTTTCTGATTATCCCTATATGATTTTTGGGTACTTCTAAGCGTGTAAAAACGGGAGAAAATAGGGGGTGGTAAAGCAAAAATATTTTACAAGATGGTAATATTTTTGTCTAGGGGCAAAAGACTTAGAATTTTAACATTTCAATAGGGCGATTAAAAAAAAATTATCAAAGTCTAAAATTAAAATTCGCTAATATTACAGGGGATTTATATATTTAACCCTATAATTTAATATAAAATACAAAATACAATATAAAAATAATAAATTTATTCATATTTACCGTAATATGCCGACTTGATAGGTTTTAAAGACTTTTTTTAGGGCCTCTAACTTATCATATTTAATTAAATAGATTTATAAAAAATCTTATATTTTTTTATTTAAAAAAAATCTAACCTGACCTTAACCTATGTAAACTAGACTATAAATTCTTTTAATCGTTCTTATATATTCTCATTCCTATTAATGAATCCTCTTCCCCACACACACCCAAGTACAACATTGTTATTTTTATTATAATAGTAACATTATATTCCTAATAAATAAACTTTCAATTTGTTAATTTGCGTATGATAATTCTAAATAAATGCTCATGTATAAATAAATTTAATGTAATTTTTTTAATCCAATGCTGATTGATATGTATATTCTTCATCTCACGTTATTGGTCAAATTGAAACAAAGTTATTTTAATGTATGAAATATTTTATAATTTTATTTCAATGAAATAATGATGTTTGCTTTTTTTAATAATTCCATTTATTCTTTATTAAACTGAAATGTTACTCTTATCCATGCATCACTTAAAACCCATAATTTCTTTTAATTGTTAACGGATATGCTAAGTTTTGTTCTCCATACAAAATTAATATATCTTGTAATTTTAAGGTTCAATTTAAATTTTTATAAATAGGCATTAGTGGAACCTCTCAAACACACTCAAGAATAACATCACAACTCTTTCTAAGTCTTCCAGTAATTGCATAAATATGAGTTCCTTCCAAGTTATCTCCACCACTATAATCCATGCACCAAATCACTCAAATGATCATGCAATCGATCTAACACCATGGGATCTACAATTCCTCCCATATGGAGTCAACCAAAAAGGCCTTCTTTATCACCACCCTTGCAAATTAGATACCACAAATCAAATCCAACGCCTCAAAAACTCTCTTTCCACTACCCTTGAATTTTTTCCACCTTTCACAGGTCGTCTCAAAATCATAGAACATGAAGATAACACTATCTCATGTTCTATATTGTGCAACAACGAAGGTGCACTCTTTATTCATGCCGAAGCTAAAAATATTTGTGTTGCAGACATCCTTAAATCCACTTATCTTCCTCGTGTGGTATACTCAATTTTTCCACTTAACAAAGTCAAAAATTACCAAGGGACGTCACAACCATTACTTGCTGTCCAAGTAACTGAGTTAACTGATGGCATCTTCATTGCTTGTACTGTCAACCATGTGGTCGCTGATGGTAACTCAATTTGGCATTTCATCAATTCATGGGCCGAAATTTCAAAGGGTGCTCTTCAAATATCTAAAATCCCATCATTCGAACGATGGTTTCCAAAAGATATTCAACTTCCCATTCGGTTTCCTTTCTTAGTGGAACCGCAAAATAATGACTTTAATGATGAACAAGAATCACTCAACCATTCAGAGAGAATGTTTCATTTTACAAAAGAGAATATTGCCAAACTAAAATTCAAAGCAAACGGAGAGGCTGGTACAAAAAATATATCTTCTTTGCAAGCAGTTTTCACTCACATTTGGCGCTCTATTATACGATCCAAAAACCTTGACCCGCAAGAAGAAGTTAATTATATGATGGTTATAGGTGTTAGACCAAGGTTTACTCCTCCATTGCAAAAAAATTATTTCGGTAATGCTGTTATAGATTGTCATGTTACCATGAAAGTTTCTGAATTGCTCGATAACGATGGACTTGGTAAAGGTGCTTGGGAGATGAACAAGATAATTGCTTTGTACTCTGACGAGAAGTTGAAAAATCGTTATGAAAATTGGTTAACAACTCCTAGTTTTGCCCGCCATGGTGTTGTGGTGAATAGTAATTCATTAGGGCTCGGTAGTTCGCCTTGGTTTGATGTTTATGGTAATGATTTTGGTTGGGGAAAACCAGTGGGAGTTCGAAATGGAGGTGTAAATAAAAGAAATGGAAAGATTTATGTGTGTGCTGGTGCAGATGAAGGTAGTATGAACTTTGAAGTTTGTCTTCCTTATGATATTTTGGAAGCAATTGGAAATGATTCTGAGTTTATGGATGTTGTGTCTAGCTAAACTTTGGTATATATCATTTTAATGTAAGTGTTTTTGTGGAACATGAATAATGGTGATGAAGTTTTAATTCGTTTTGTGTTTTTTTTCATTAGGTAGTATAAACAAGGTTTGAAGTTTTCAGTTTGTACCTTGGACCAATTTAAGCACTCAATTTTACGTGATTAGAGTATAATAAAATAAATAACTAAATATGTTTGATTTTTTGTAAAATATTAATAATTATTTTTTGTGTTTTTAAATTATTTTTTCATTTTTAAACTAAAATTGGAGAAGAAGACATATAAAGAAATCTTTTTTTGAATAACCAATTTATTTTTAAAAAAAAACACAAATAACTACATTTTCAAAAAAAAAAAAATTCAAACTAACCACTTTTCAAATGAAAAAATTGTCACACAGATGAGTAGTGTAACACCCCATTTTCTAATACTAATAATTATAGTAAAATACACAACATATATTAGAGTAATCCACAAATGGGATGTCACATATGTTCAAATTCTCATAATGTTAAAAAATACTTTATTCAAAATAGTTATTCATCAGCGAAAAAACGACAATTTAATTCGGTCTTTTATGGCATTCTAGCCTCAACATCAAATCAAACTCCACAAAACATGTGGTTCAACATAGTTCATAAATTAAGATACATAACAATAAAACAAATAACAGAACATAGCAAATTCCCAAAATCTCGTGTTACGTATCAGAGCGACTCCTAGGACTCAGTCAAGTAACACTCTCTCCAAGCACTAACCTCGTACCAGGTTATTTGTACTCCCAAGAAAGTACAGACACAACAACACAAAAGGGGTGAGAACTCCATTCAGTAATCATATGGTGAAAGATACATGCTAAGGAGTAGTTAACTCACACAACACACCACGACACATCACAACACAATTCAACATTTATGCAACATCATGAAATTTAGTGCAATGCAATGCATGTGGTACCATCAAGGCATAAGCCTTCGTCACAAAGCCAATTGGGCATTCCAGAGCTCAAGCTCTCGTCACAATCCAGAGCATTAAGCTCTCGTCACCATCCAGAGCTCAAGCTCTCGTCACTGAATGCATGTCATATGATCGTGCAACAACATAATTACATATTACACAAGGTATAAGCCCTCGTCACTATGCCAACTTTAGACAAACCACAACATCACCATCATATTCATCGACGCCATATTCATCATAACCAAACAATCATTATTAAGAATTCATCAATTAGATTCTATTAGAAGTAATTAGTCATATCCTTAAATCTAGGCCTTAAAATTATAATCTTCGTTCCTACATTCTCCTACTTCAATTCAAAGTTCATAGTAATAGCTACCTACTGTTTCGAACGGTACACCAATCGGATCCCTAAAACTAAAGTTAAAATCATTTTAAGAAAGTCCGAAATAACCAACAGTTTCTGCCACCCGACGCCCGACGGATCCTTAGCGTCGCCCGACGATGCTGTTTTTGCGTCACTCCCCGCCCAGCGATGCTAGACACGAGACCCTCCAATAACTCACCAAAATCTTCTTCTCTAGCCTCTTACCTCACCCGACGAAAGTCTCGCCGCCTGGCAACACTCCCTGCATCGCCTGACGATTCTGCGCGATCAGGATTTTTCTGCTATGATTCCTACACTGCACCAGTCCAATTTTAGGCGATTTGCACTATATTACAGGTCCTAAACAGGGTTTAGACATATAATTTCAACACTTATCATTGGATTATGATATACTACTTCTTATGCATCAATTACAGGTTACAATTCATCTTCAAACCCTTAATTCTCAACCTTCATCACCTATGATTTCTAGATTGGGGTTTCATACAATAATCAATACAACAAGAGAATCTTCACAACAACAACAACATAACATCACAACGTCATATATAATCACAATTCCACACATCAAATCAATTTAGCAAGGAAAATTATAATACAAACACAAAACCTAAGAGGGATAGGAATCCTCACTACTCTCTCATGATATAGTCACCATTTAAGGAATCCATTCACCCCCTTTACCTTGATTCGAAGCTTTGACTTCCAAGGTTGTGAAATTTCCTCTTGCCCTCGCTCTTCCCTTCTCTTCCTCTTTCTACGATGTTTTTTTTCTCTTGTTCTCACTTCTCCTGATTTTCACAATCGTATGATGACAATACTTAAGTCTCAATTTTATCTTAAGTCTAATTTACCCCTAGGACCCTTAATATGATTATCTCCATCATATCCTCGCTAATACCATTCAACTTTACCATATTTCCCTTATCTATTTAAATAATTAACTACTAATATAATAAAACTATTTTATCTATAATAATACAAACAACAATATTAATAACAATGATAATAATAATACTAATATTACTAGTATCCTCGCAACACCTCAACCTCTAATTTCTACTATTTGCATCATAACACATTCTTAAGACTCTTCAACATAAATAAATACATCGCATCATTGAATTATTTTAAATAAAATAATCCAAATTAAATCGGGGTGTTACAACTCTCCCTCACTTAAAAGATTTTCTTCCTCGAAAATTACCTAATGCAAATAATTTTTGATAAGCCTCTTGCATCTTGCTTTCTAACTCCCACGTCGCGTTCTCGCTAGTAACACCTTTCCAAACTACTTTCACACGAGCAATCTTTTTGCCCCTCAGCTTCTTTATTTCGCGACTTTCAATCCTCAAAGGTGTGGTTTCAACAGTAAGGTCATCCCGCACTTGTATATCGTCCATCAGAATCTCATGCGATGAATCTGGATTATACTTCCGGAGTTGTGACACATGAAACACATAGTGCAAATCGGACAGGTTAGGTAGCAAGGCCACTCTATATGCGACTGTCCCCACTTTCTTTGAAATCTAATGCGGAACAATAAATCGAGGAGTCAACTTTTTAGCTTTCAAAGCATGTCACACAACAGTTATCGGAGATACTCTCAACAATACATGGTCTCCTTATTGAAACTTAAGTTTCTTCCTCCTCTTGTCACGGTAACTCTTCTGCCTAATTTGAGAAGTCTTCATCCTTTCTCGGATCAATTTCACCTTCTCGGTAGTTTCTCGCACCATTTCTGGTCCAAGCGCTATGCTCTCACCAGTTTCATACCAACACAAAGGAATTATGCACCTCCGAACATACAATGCCTCGAAGGGTGCCATGCCAATACTAGAATGAAAACTATTGTTATAAGTGAACTCAATCAACAGAAGATGACTATCCCATGCACCTCCCTGATCAAGAACACATGCTCTTAACAAATCCTCCAATGTTTGAATAGTTCTCTCTGTTTGACCATCTGTCTATGGATGATATGTTGAACTCAATTTCAACTTCGAACCCAACACATCCTGCAAACTCTTCCAAAAATCAGATGTAAAACTCGGATCTGTATTCGACACAACGCTTAACGGAACACCGTGCAACTTCACAATTACTCAGAGATAAACCCTTGCCAACTTCAGAACAGGAAAATTGATACTAATCGGAATGAAATGAGCTGATTTTGTCAGTCTATCAACGATCATCCAAATGGTATCATATCCTCTCTGGGTAGTAGGAAATCCCGTCACAAAGTCCATCAATATACTATCCCACTTCCATTCCAGAACTTCCAACGGTTCCAACAATCCTGCCGGTTTCTGATGTTCAACTTTCGATTCCTGACAAGTCAAACATGCACACACGAATTGTTCCACATCCCGTTTCAATCCAAGCCACCAAAACAATTTCTTCAATTCTCTATAAATTTTAGTAGCTCCCGGATGAATGCTCAAACCACTAATATGTGAAACTACTCGGCTGAGCATCATCCGATAGGAATATCAATGAAGTCACCATCGAACGTTTTTTATCCCGTGAGAGGAAAAGAAAACATCGAGTAAACCTGAGAGGGGAGAAATCGCAGTCTTACGACCGAGAGATCAGGGTAAGGGAGTCTATTACGCGAGGGGAAGGGATTAGCACCCCACGCGCCCGTAGTACTCTACGGTATCCACTTCTATTTTATATCTAAGGGATGTGTTATATCTATCTATTGCTTAATCACTACAATGCATGAGAAAGAAAGGAAAATAAAGAAACCACGGGGAGAAGAAGGAAATTTTTACAAAGTTTTGCTCGATCGAGCCCCATGACAAGATGCCTACATATTCCCTCGTGCAATGGGAAAGTCAGAGCGTTGTAGTACGACTCACTTGTTTTGGTGACTTTCTGTGTTTTTACTTATGAAAAATGTTTTAAACACAAAAGAAAGCGTCGCGAAAAAAGGTTTGCATTGGTTGGTTTCTTTTACCATTAAGAAAATAGTTTTGAACCATTATTAAGTGTATTAGTTTTCAAAAGAAAAAGAAAGCAAGTTTTAGTTTTAATTACATGCAAGGATGCAAAAGAAACAAGCAAAACAAAAGGGAGACTAACTAGTACTATCCTTAATGTTGTCATGCAAAGATTGTACCTAAGGTTGAGGATGAAAGGGAATCTCTACCTATGTTGACATGCCAAGGATGTAAATCCTAATGTCTAGGATCGAGAGCTATCCTAACCGAGCGGTCCTAAGGGAAAGTTATCCTAATATCCGTCTTGGTTGTAGAACCAAGGGATGCAAAAGGATGAAGCAATTAAGTGATTTGGCAGAAGCACACAAGCAATGCAATGCACAAACAAATGTCTACAAGCGCAGGAGAAGGAGGAAGTCCCATAGCCTGCAACAGCATCGAGGGCCGGAAGCAACCAGGAGCCGACACATTCTGATTTCCGTGAATGGTATCACCGCATGACATGAATTGTCATGTGTGAAGAGAAATGAGTGCGAGTATCAGCAATAAATGCGAACCCCGGGAAGGCGTGGAGAGTCAGAATAGGGAACTCTTGCCACTTTTATTATTATTGACTCGATAAAGGAAGCAACATGATTCGCGTGTGTTGAGCTGACACGAACTAGAATTATGCAGGGATTGATTTTGGACCCTTTCCGCGTTCCCATCATATCATCATTATATATATCAATAAGTATCAAAGCGGTACTTTGCTTGGTGGTGCTGCTTAGCAGTTTGCCTAACCACTCTTGACCTATGCAAGCACAAATGTAAACACTTACTGAGAATTATCTCGCTATGCACGGAAGGGGATTTTAAACAAACCAAACACGAGTAGCACACAGAATTTCCCTAAACGGGTCTTTAAATAAACCAGATGGGTTCCTGAACATGCTCCAACTACAAAAGCCCCGTCATGCATCTCTATTCCTACTTCTCATGGCAGAAGAAAGATGTAAAACCCCACTTCTCATGATATCTAGGAAAGCGGTAAGAGAATGCGATAAAATGGTGTAGAAAATACCAAACAGATGATAACCCGTAAAATACTGCAAGCAAAGAAATACTCCAAAAAACTTCAAGTACTAGAGCCAAGCAATAAGAGAAAACTAATGAGTAATGTGCGGAGGTATCAAAGCATAAGTGGAATGCACATTAGTATGCATTCGAGGCAAATAAACCTGCATAGGAATATAAACCAAACAATGCAGACAATACAATATGCATTCGTACGCAAAGAGATATTCGAATGTGCGTTCGTATACACTCAAATCGAGTAACACCTGCAAGAGAGATGAATACTACACAACCAGACAATAGGATGTGCGTTCGTACGCAAACAAGGATTAAAATGTGTGTTCGTACACATTCCAATCAAAATACATTACAAAAGTGAAAACCCAAGCAAGCAGACAATAAAATATGCACATATGTGCACAAGCGGTAGAATGTGTTCGTACACATTCGAGTAATCGGATAACCTACAAGAAAGGTGTCAATCCAAATATCACACAAGTAATGCGCGTTTGTACACATACAAGTGTTAGAATACGCGTTCATACGCATTCGAGACAGGATAACCTGCATGCAAGGTGTCAATCTATAATAACCAGACAATAGAATATACACGTATGTGCACAAGCGATGGAATACACGTTTATACGTATTCAAACCAACGGATAACCTGCCATAAAGGTGTCAATCCAAATACCACACAAGTAATGCGCGTTCGTATGCATAAAAGTGTTAGAATGCATGTTCGTACACATTCGAGATAGGATAACATACAAGCAAGGTGTCAATCCATAATAACCAGGCAATAGAATGTACACGTATGTGCACAAGTGATAGAATACACGTTCGTACGTATTCAAACCAATGAATAACCTGCAAGAAAGGTGTCAATCCAAATATCACACAAGTAATGCGCGTTTGTACGCATACAAGTGTTAGAATGCGCGTTCATACACATTCAAGATAGGATAATCTGCAAGCAAGGTGTGAATCCAAATAACCAGACAATAGAATGCTCATGGATATGTTTGGTTTGATTTGCAAACATAATCTGTTTTGATTTTTTTTAATTGATTTCAATATTACGCCGATATCATATCATTGGCGTTTGATTCTGAGTTTTTGAACGATAAGTATGGAGGTTGAACTTAAACTGTGACAATTTATCATGTCGGTTGCCATTTTGTTTGTGTCGGTATCGATGTCATGTTAACGTTTGTGCTTTGTTTAATTTCAATGTAAGTTACGAAGTGATATCTATGTTTGGTTTCGATGATGGTTTAACGATAATGTCGCGCTACCCGCATGTAAATCTAACGGAGAAACTGTTGGGACATTGTGTAATCGTGTTATTCTTATTTTAATTTCTATTGGAGTCGGTGATTGATTGATATTCCATGGTTAGATTCGATGATGGTTCGATGTCTATATCTTGTTTATTCGTGTAAGATATAACCGAGAAACTGTGAGGGCAGCCATTGGTTTTCTATTGTTGCATTATTCATTTTGTTCGAAAGCATTTTTGACACAATTCAAGTTTCGAAGTCAAAGGTTAATTAATGATGGCACCCCTTTTGTTGATTTTTATTGGTTGTAATAGTCAAAGTTTGGTAGTTTTAATGATGGTTTAATGTCAATGTCGCATTTCTTTGCGTATGATTTAACCGAGAAACTATCGAGGGTAGCATTTTGTTTCTTTGGTACGAGAAGATCCTTTTTATTTTGAGTAAATTTGGTTAATTAGTGGCTGCCTGGATCTTGTTTCGTTTGCTTTATAGCTTGCATTGAATTTGAGTTATCATGTTAGTTTCATTTGTATTTGACTTTGAAAGTTCAAATCGATTATGACATTGTTTTGTGTTTACCGTTGATATTAAGCATGATTGAAACGATATTATCAAGCTTTATTTCATATGCATAGTTGTTTCCCGACTTTTAGTTTCAATGATTATAACTTACTTTGTAATTAATTTTTGCTTCTCTTGAATTCGAATTTAATTATAGCTTGAGACTTGTTTGGTTTTAATTCGTTTATAAATCGAAACTCCTAAATAATCAATTGCTCAGTTCTACATTTATTCATGTATATCATTCACTTTATTTCATTTCGATTTTTATCCCACTTATGCTACTAACTAGTTTGCTACTTGTGAAGGCATTCAAGAATAGTTCAAACATCATATCCTCTTAGCATCTATATACCTTTTCTTCCCATTACATTCTTATTATAGTTATTCTATTATTTAGAGTTAATATTTAGTAAAGTATTTTTAATTTTTGTAAATATAAAATACTTAAATGTTTTTGTCATTATATTTAGTATTGTAAATATATAATGATGTACATATCATTATTTTTATTTTATATACTTTACTATATTCATTCGTAAATAAGTTCGAATTATATTATAGTAATCCTCCTCGTGTTACAATTTCGAAATTGGAATTCAATTCGACTTTCGAATGTGTATAAACACAAATATATTATTTGACTTCTTAGAACTAATTTCTACAATCTATTCCAATTAATCTAATAAAACGCAATGGTTAATAATCAACACTTGTTTCTCCATATTGATTTTCTGTTTGTATCCTGTTGTAATGTAATTAATTTATCGTTTTCTTTTTAATTTATTCCCCATTCGAAAAAAATTGTATCTCGCTCTCTTGTTGCGTTGTAATTAATTTATCGCTTTCTATTTTATTTTACCGTTTAATCCCTGAAATTCCTGGCAGCAGATACTTGATGTCACAGAGAATGTTATGACACAGTATTTGACACTCTGTTAACAATACACAAACTAAATTCAAACAGCAGTAAAGAACACAATAAATTGTTTACCCAGTTCAGTGTCTAACTACACCTACATCTGGGGGCTACCAAGCCAGGGAGGAAATTCACTATTAGTAGAATTAATTCAGGAATAAACCAACCAGTTTATCTCCTTCACTTAAAACCTACCCAATGCAACTTCAATCTAAGTCCTACTTAGACCTGAGTTCCTACTCACTCCCCCTCAATCACAGCAGTGATATCAACCTATTGAATAATTGAATTGTGAAGACACACTTCAATAAACTATCTTGATCTTGCTTCAAAGCTTCAATCAAGAGACAAACACTCGTGCTTCACAGCTTTGAGTGATAAACTACCCTTACAAACAAATCCTAGTCCAAGGCACTTATCAATTGATAATTGCTTGGCTCACAAGAGAAACTAGAATTACACAAATAACAACCTGCTAAATCTTCAATAAATTCCAGAGGCGTTGCAGGAGTGTAAGGGTTCCAATCCTTTTATAGAAGCAGTCCTGAAACTTCAGTTTTGGGCTTCCATAAAGATAGCTAGGGTTCACTTAATTTAATCCTAAAACCATGGTCTTTTCAACAACAAATTTAGGTTTAACTAAGATTAACCTAGAAGCCACGTGAGCATGCATTCTAATAACAGAAAAACATAATATAGCAACTCAACAAACTTCCTGAAAAGTCTCAAAAAACAGATTCTGCAGAACAGAATGTCACACTGAATGTCATAACATCTGTTATGACATCGACTATTTTCAAATTCCAAAGATGCTTTTATCTTCCAGCTGAATACTTTAAACATCCCTGTCAAGTAGGATTTATCTTCAATCTCTGAATGTCATGACATTTATCAAGACATTTTCATAGCCTAGTTTTACCAAAATGTAATGCCAACTTAAACACTAACAAACTCCCCCTTTGGCACATTTTTGGCTAAAACTACTTAAGTCATCAGAGTACCTATGCAGCAGAAGAAAAACTAGTTCTAAGCTATCCTAAGCTTAAAGAAACTAGAACCTAGAGATAAGATAAATTCTACCCATACAGAATCCCACAATTGCCCACATACAAATTTAAATTGCCATACAGTTTCCCAAATTTCCCAATACAGTTTCCCACAATAGTTCTTCTCCCCCTTTTTAGCCACAAAAGGGCCAAAGAAAATAGTACAAGTGCCCCAATCATTCAATCATATATGAAGAAAAGTACCAGCACAATGTTAAGTGTTACATCTCTGTCAAAACATTACAATTTTTGCAAAATACAAAACAGGGAAAATACAGAACAAGAAACAAGAACAGGAAACAACAAGCCAAAACCAACAAGACAAGAATCATTACAGCAACAGATCAGTTGTTCTCCTTTCCTGAAGAAGCATTTTAAGCATTATCATTGTGATCAACACCAGCAGCAACATTACCAGCTACCACTTCAGCCTGAATCTTGAAACCAGAATCTTGATCAAACTCTGAAGGTTCAGGAGCCTTTCTCTTCTTGGAAATTGGTGTCCTCTTAGGTCTCAAGCTACCACCAACAGTTTTAACTCTATACTTCTTTGAAGAAGTACCAGCTTTGGTCATTTTTTCAACTTGAGAACCAGAGATACCAACCTTTGCTTTGACAGGGGAATCAGCAGGAATATCAATATCAGGATCCACAGAAGTTTTTTTGACATGATCATCAGATGTCTTGACATTCTCTGTGACATCTAGATCAGCTGCTAAACTAGGGATAGCAGACTCTTGGTTAAGGGGAACAGAAACTCCAGGTACAGAGTGGTTTTCGTTTAGGATCCTGGTGACTATCCTAGCAGTGGCTTCTTGCACATACATAGTACCTTCTCTATTTGCTATCTCTGGGGGAACAGATGAGGATGATTCAGAGATCTTACCAGAGTATGAAGCTGATGACCTTTGTGTATTCCTTGCATGCAGATTCTTGGTCTTCTTAGAGTCAGTTGCCATGGAACGCTGAGGAGAGACCTTCACAGGTTCAACATTCAGGGCTGCAGCGCTTGCCCTAATCTCAGCCATGGTAGGAGATGGACAATCAGAGTCTTGGGATGAAGAAGATGACGAAGACATATTTCGCTGAGATATGTTGAGAAAATGAAAACAAGAATGACAGAGAGTTTGAGAGTATCTTTTGGATGAAGAGGATATGATACTTTCAAATGAAGAGGCTATTATATGGAGGAGTCTCTTCATATTCTTGAAACTTTTAAACATAAGAGGAACATAATTAAATGACCCACTTATAATTAATTAAAATAAAAGGTCTCTTCCATTCCTTGTAAGCAATCTTAATTGCTACAATTCCTCATATTGACAAATACCCAGTTTGCTCCTTAAGTTTTCAAACTGACTAGCATCAAGAGCTTTAGTGAAAATGTCAGCCAATTGAAGTTCAGTGGTTACATGGTCCAATTTAATCACTTTCTCTTCCACAAGGTCTCTGATGAAGTGATGTCTAATGTCAATGTGCTTAGTCCTACTGTGTTGTATAGGATTATTTGAAATATTAATAGCACTCAGTTGTCACGACAATGTCATGACATCCTGTGACATTGTACTCGAGACAAGATCCGCTTCATCCGCACCATTTGAGAGCAAGCTACCGCTACTATGTATTCAACTTCAGTGGACAAGGACACGCTTTGCTTCTTGAACCAAGAAACAAGATTGTTTCCCAAGAAGAAACATCCTCCGTAGTGCTTTTTCATCATCAAGACTACCACCCCAACATCACAATAACTGATAAAATTGGTTCACATCCATGAGAATACAGGATACCATAATTGCAAGTTCCACTCACATACTTCAGAATTCTTTTCACCTGGTTGATGTGACTTACTTTAGGTTTAGCTTGGTATCTTGCACATACCCCAACAACAAATGCAATGTCAGGTCTGCTGGCTGTTAGGTACAACAAGCTTCCTATCATGCTTCTATACAAACTTTGATCAACCTTTTCACCACTTGTGTCCTTGGACAATTTCAAATGTGTGGGAGCAGGAGTCCTTTTATGGCTGGCATTCTCCATTCCAAACTTCTTGACAATATTCCTTGCATACTTGCTCTGTGAAAGGAATATTGAGTCTTCCATCTGTGTGACTTGCAGTCCAAGAAAATAAGTCAACTCTCCCATGAGGCTCATTTCAAACTCAGCTTGCATTTGATTGGCAAAATGTTTCACCATTGTGTCTGACATTCCTCCAAATACTATGTCATCAACATAAATTTGAGCCACCATTATCTTTCCTCGTTCATTCTTGACAAAGAGAGTTTTATCCAAGGCTCATTTCCTGTATCCTTTGTCAGTAAGGAACTTGGTCAGCCTTTCATACCAGGCCCTAAGAGCTTGCTTTAGTCCATATAGGGCTTTCCTTAACTTGTAGACATGATTAGGAAAACTTGGATCCACAAATCCTTTAGGCTGTTCTACATATACCTCCTCATTCAAGTAGCCATTTAGGAAGGCATTTTTCACATCCATCTGAAATAATTTGAATTTCAGAATGCAAGCAACCCCTAGTAGCAGCCTGATAGATTCCAGTCTAGCCACTAGAGCAAAAGTTTCATCAAAATCAATCCCTTCAACTTGAGTGTAACCCTGTGCAACAAGTCTTGCTTTATTTCTGGTGACTACCCCTTCTGCATCAGACTTGTTCTTGTAGATCCACTTTGTGCCAATGATGTTTGTTCCTTTTGGTCTAGGAACTAACTCCCATACTTCATGTTACTTGAACTGGTTCAATTCATCTTGCATTGCTCCAATCCATAATTCATCACTTAGAGCTTCTTTGACATTTTTTGGCTCTATTTTTGACACAAAGCAAGAGTTTGAGACAGTTTTTCTGGATCTAGTAATGACACCCCTGTTTGGATCTCCAATGATGAGTTTCTTTGGATGATCTTTCTGAATTCTGATGGAAGGATCTTTGTTGGCTTCCTCTGGTTCAGATTTTGGTGAAGCAGGAGCAGGTACATCATCTCTATCAGGTACTTGTGGTGATGTCTCAAACCATGTCTCAACATCACATGGGACATTGTGGTCCTGATGATGATCATCAACTATGACATTAATAGACTCCATCATAACTTGGGTTCTAGATTTGAATACCCTATATGCTCTGCTGTTAGTAGAGTATCCCAGAAAAATGCCTTCATCACTCTTAGAGTCCATCTTTCTCCTTTGATCACGATCTGTCAGAATATAGCATTTGTTGCCAAACACATGGAAATATTTCACAGTTGGTTTTCTTCCCTTCCATAGTTCATACAGGGTGGAGGATGTTCTTTCTTAAGGTGACCTCAGAACATAGCAAGTCGTATTCATAGCTTCACCCAAAATGAATAGGAAGTTTCTTAGCATGAATCATTGCTCGCCGATTCCTATAGTCCTATTCTTCCTTTCCACAACCCCATTTTGTTGAGGTGTTATAGGAGAAGAAAACTCATGATTGATTCCTCGAGGAGCGAATTCATCAAACTTGTTGTTCTCAAATTCCTTTCCATGATCACTTCTTATTCGACAATACACTTTCCTTCTCTTTGAAGTCTTTTGCATAACTCTTTAAAAACATCAAACACATCGATTTTTCTTTGATGAAGTTTATCCGTAACCGAGAAATCATCCACAACAACATAAGCATATCTTTTTCCACCAAGGCTTTCAACCTGCATAGGCCCCATCAAATCCATGTGTAGCTCCAAGACTTTAGAAGTGGTCGATGTCTAGACATTGGGTGTGATTCGTTTGCTTTCCAACCCGACACTCACCACAAACCCTCCTTCATCAATATGGAGTCTTGGTATCCCTCCGACCTCCATAGAGATGATCTTTTCATTCCTCCGAGATGTAGATGACCCGTTTTGGTGCCACAATTTTACCTCCTTTTCATCTCGTCTAGAGCACATGAAGACAGTTGGTGTTCTCGATTCCACATGTAGCAGTTGTCCTTTGATCTGACTCCTCTCATAACTACTTCTTGTTTATTATTGATTACAAGAAATTTAGACCTAGTGAAGTTGACTTTGAATCCCATATCACATAGTGACTTATGCTTATGAGTAGGGATGGCAAGGAACAAACCCATGCCCACACCGAAAGTCAACGGGTGAAACCCGAATGACCGGGTTTGGGTTCGGGTTGGTGCCACCGATATTCGGTGTGGGTTTGGGATAGCTTAAACCCGCACCAAACCACACCCGCTTATATGTTAAATTACATAACTATCCATAAATATACATATATATATATATATATATATATATATATATATATATATATATATATATATATATATATATATATATATATATATATATATATATATATATATATATATATATATATATATATATATATATATATATAAAAAAAAATAAAATGTAGGGTTTATTTTGCAAAGAATTAAGTTACATGTTTTATATGTTTTAAGTTTCACATGTTTTTATCCATATATATATATATATATATATATTAAAAATAAAATGTAGGTTTTATTTTTCAAAGAATTAAGTTACATGTTTTATATGTTTTAAGTTTCACATGTTTTGATGCGGGTTTGGGTTTGGTGAAAAACCGAACCCAACTGGTGGTGTTATTTTGTCACCCGAATAGCCTTTGGGTTCGGGTTCGGGTTCGGGTGATGATTTCGGGTGCGGGTGTGGGTAGTGTGAAACCCGCACCCGACCCGACCCGTTGCCATCCCTACTTATGAGGTTAGCAGTCAAGCCTTTTACCAGCAACACTCCATTTAGGTTTGGAACTCCAGAACAGTCCAAGTTTCCAACACCCTTGATTTCTCCTTTAGCTCCATCTCCAAAGGTAACAAAGCTGGTAGAATGAGGTTTGACATTATTCAGTAGGTTTTTTATTCCAGTCATATGCTTGGAACACCCACTGTCAAAGTACCAATCTTCCTTGGCAGACACTCTAAGGGAAGTGTGAGCTATCAATGCTGCAATCCTCTTCTTCCACTTTTGAGAGTAGGGTACCTTGTTGTTCTTAGGCTTAACATAGGGAGTCTGATTGGGGTATCCATGTAGCCTATAGTAGAAGGGTTTTATGTGTCAAAACCATCCACAATAGTGACATCTCCATCTTTGAAACTTATTATTCGTGTTTCTATGATCCTGATGTTGACCCCAATGTTGTGACATCTGCTCTGACATTAGCTTATTAGGTCTGTTCTTCTTCTTGTTATAAGCAAATTTCTTTGCAGCCACATGCCCTGGGTCAGAAACATTTCCTGTTTTATGTTGTGACATCTGCTTTGACCTTGGTTTCCCATGCCTCTTCTTTTTCTTGTCATTAACAGGTTCCTTCTCAGCCACATATCCCAGACCATGTTTATTCCCTGCATTTTGACCAAGCTGAAGGATTTCTTCCAACTTATCAGTCCCAGTAGTCAGCATCTTGATAGACTTAGTCATATGATCAAACTTGGAATTCAACACTATAATTTCACTGTTGAGGTGACTTATAGTGACTGTATTTTCCTTCTTCTCAACTTCCAGCTTCACATTTTTTGCCTCCAACTTCTCAATCAACTTTTTCTATTTTTCATTTTGCTGACATACTTCACCACTTTTGATACACAGCTTCTTGTAAGTATCAACAAGTTCTTCAAAGGTTACTTCCTCCTCACTAGAATCATTACCAGAATTGCAACTTTCAGAAGGTGCAGTGACAAGTTTGGTTGATTCCTCTTCAGAGTCACTACTTGATTCACCATCAGACCAAGTGACAGTCATTCCTCTCTTTTGTTTCTTAAGAAAGGTAGGACATTCAGCTCTAATATGTCCATATCCTTCACATTCATGACATTGGATTCCACTGCCTTGACTCCCTTTTTCCTCTGACTTGGATCTTCTGCTGGAGTCATAAAATCTGCTGATGTCAGATGGAATGTCCTTGACATTTGACCTTGACTTTGGATCAATCCTCTTGATGAGCTTGTTGAACTGTCTTCCAAGCATAGCTATAGCTTCAGATATTTTCTCTTCATCTTCCACCTTGCATCCTTCTTCAGTATTGGATACAAGTGCTATGCTCTTGTTCTTTTTGTCAACAGTTTCATTGATTCCCATCTCAAAAGTCATAAGAGATCCAATAAGTTCTTCAACCTTCAAGGTGCTGATGTCCTGAGCCTCCTCTATTGCATTTACTTTCATTGCAAATCTCTTAGGCAAGGATCTGAGAATCTTTCTTACCAGCTTTTCTTCTGACATCTTTTCACCAAGTGCTCCTGAGGTGTTGGCAATTTCCAAGATATTCATGTGAAACTCATGAATAGTCTCATCTTCTTTCATCTTCAAATTCTCAAATTTGGTAGTGAGCATCTGAAGTCTTGACATCTTCACCTTGGATGTCCCCTCATGAGTAGTTTTGAGAGTGTCCCAAACATCCTTGGCCAGCTCACATTGATGAACTAATCTGAAGATATTTCTGTCAATACCATTGAATAAGGCATTCAATGCTTTAGAGTTCCCCAATGCTAACTCCTCTTCCTCTTTGCTCCATTCTTCCTCAGGTTTCAAGACAGTAGTCCCATCTTTCTCAAGCTTGGTGGGATGTTTCCATCCTTTGTCAGCAGCTCTCCAAGCTTTAATATCCACTGATCTTAAAAAAGCAACCATACGAGGTTTCCAGTAATCATAATTAGACCCATCCAAAATAGGTGGTCTACCTCCAAATCCTCCTTCCTTATCCATTATGCCAGAAATTATTATCCCTAGATCTCACCCAGAAATAACAGGCAGGGTGCCTGCTCTGATGCCAATTGAAATTCCTGGCAGCAGATACGTGATGTCACAGAGAATGTTATGACACACTATCTGACACTCTGTTAACAATTTACACAGTAAATATAAATAGCAGTAAAGAACACAATAAGTTGTTTACCCAGTTCAGTGTCTAACTACACCTACATCTGGGGGCTACCAAGCCAGGGAGGAAATTCACTATTAGTAGAATTAATTCAGGAATAAACCAACCAGTTTATCTCCTTCACTTAAAACCTACCCAATGCAACTTCAACCTAAGTCCTACTTAGATCTGAGTTCCTACTCACTCCCCCTCAATCACAGCAGTGATATCAACCTATTGAATAATTGAATTGTGAAGACACACTTCAATAAACTATCTTGATCTTGCTTCAAAGCTTCAATCAAGAGACAAACACTCGTGCTTCACAGCTTTGAGTGATAAACTACCCTTACAAACAAATCCTAGTCCAAGGCACTTATCAATTGATAATTGCTTGGCTCACAAGAGAAACTAGAATTACACAAATAACAACCTGCTAAATCTTCAATAAATTCCAGAGGCGTTGCAGCAGTGTACGGGTTCCAATCCTTTTATAGAAGCAGTCCTGAAACTTCAGTTTTGGGCTTCCATAAAGATAGCTAGGGTTCACTTAATTTAATCCTAAAAACATGGTCTTTTCAACAACCAATTTAGGTTTAACTAAGATTAACCTAGCAGCCACGTGAGCATGCATTCTAATAACAGAAAAACATAATATAGCAGCTCAACAAACTTCCTGAAAAGTCTCAGGAAAAAACAGATTCTGCAGAACAGAATGTCACACTGAATGTCATAACATCTGTTATGACATCGACTATTTTCTAATTCCAAAGATGCCTTTTATCTTCCAGCTTGAAATGTACTTTAAACATCCCTGTCAAGTAGGATTTATCTTCAATCTCTGAATGTCATGACATTTATCAAGACATTGCCATAGCCTAGTTTTACCAAAAAGTAATGCCAACTTAAACACTAACAATCCCCATTTGTAATCGATGTATCCCTCTCCCAAAAAAAACTTGTAATAATTATTTAGTTCGCATTTATTTTATTTTAATTTAATCGTCACTTACACAAACCAAAAAAATCATTTTTAAACTAATAATTGTGAATCATTTTAAACTCGTAATTCGACAAAGCTTAGAAGCGTCACGATGACCACACATGTACACATGTACGCTTGATCTTGAGCCTTCTTACAGTGAGCCTATTTCGATTAATTTTTCCAATTAGTCGTGTTAGTAGACTAGCCCACTTTGCTAGTACACTTGTAATTTAGTCGCTTTATGCTTGTGTTCGCAACTTTTTATGGGCTTTATCTATTTTATTTGTTATATTATTATTATTCGCAATTATTCATTTCTCTATCTCTCGCCACTTGGTCCATATACCAAGCTTCTCATTTCCATTAGGGTTTCGTTGTAGAAAGTAGGCTTGGCTATTCTCTCGAGATCGATCAAGTCTTGTGGCTTAGTTAATCATAACCCAATTCAATCTTTCTCCATTCCCCAAGCATTTAAAACACTTTCAATAAAACTCGATCCAATGTCGAGTCTTGTTCTCAAACCTCGATTCAACGTCGAGTTGTTTTCAAAAATGTTTTCATAATAAACTTGGAGATGTTTGGTTAAATCGTTAGATGATAGCATAATGGTTTAAACAAACATGAAATCTTTAGATTGTTGGATGATAGCCCAATAAGCTAAAAACTTATATCCGTGTCGAAAATAGTGGAGTGACATTTGGTTAAATTATTGGATGATAGCCCGACGGTTTAATCGAATTTAAGGTCTTTAGATTGTTGGATGATAGCCCAATGAGTTAAATACTTTTATTCACTCAAAACATTTAATAAACGTGAACCTCGTTTCACTTCACTAATTTCATAATAAATTTTTTAGGATGAGAGATGATTGGTTGAGCTCACTCGCCAATTTTTTGTATTTGAATCATTAGATGATAGCCTAATATTTTAGTACTTGTCATCCACAACTTAAAATCAATTTTAACACATTCAATATCTTTTGTGCGTTCGAGCACCTTTTACCTTTAAACCCTTTTCAAGATTAGACATGATTCATTTAAAATTGAGATATTCTTTCCTCTATCCCCATGGTTTTTGACTTCTCCACTTGAGTACAAGAGGTGTTCTAAAACCCTCCCTCATGTTGGTGTGTAGTACTTTATTCTTTATCACACCTTGTGGGTGTTTAGACGAGTCTTCTCCTTTAAAAATTTGACTTGTCTTTTCATTTAAAATCAATTAACAAACAATCATTTTCTAGCTGAACTACGGAACTCTGACTTTCCCATTACACGAGGGAGTACGTAGGCACTAAGTCTTGCGACCAAAGGCGAGCAAAAATAATAAAAACATTTCTTCTTTCTCTCTTTCTCCCTTCAAACCTTAGGAGATCGTAAATTTTCACACTAACACACGAACACACTTTGAACTAAATGGGTACCATCGAGTACGATGGATGTGAGGGGTGTTAATACCTTCCCCTTGCATAACCGACTCCCGAACCTGCATCTCTTAATCTCGTAGACTGTCTTATTCTTTTCTCTCGTGGGTTTTAGTCGATATTTCCCCTTTCCTTCTTGGAATAAATAAATCTTGGTGGCAACTTCATTTGTGTCGATATTCGAGTTATTATTATTACATTAATTTTTCGATAGGCGTTGATAACATCCAATACGAGAAGAAGGAGGCAGCCAATTACGCTTGACATTGCAACACGAATGACCTTGCCAACCTCCCAGACAGACAGGTATAAACTGACAGAGATCGTTGTTTTTATTATTACTGATAGATCAACATGTACTCTTAAAATAAAATACAATGTATTTAGATATGGAAATTCCTAATAAACGCTCATCATTGCCCTCATCATTTTCGCAATTAAGGGCCAATAATTTTAATATACAACTAATTAATCCACGTACGACTGGGTCCGACATAAACAAATCGCCTCCCGCAGACACTATTTCCCGGCAGATGCTTGTTCTCCGCGAACACATCAGCCTAACAGACATGTGTTTCCCGCATCCAAGTAAAAACGTAAAAGGGGCATTCTATCTCAAAAATCTACATGGGGAAGAAATTTCTCGATCATAAAACGCCAAAAACTTAAGGCACGAACAGTCGACTTGCCTTGGAACACCATCCGAGCATTAAGAGCTCGACACCAAGTGCACCCCCCGATACCATCGATGCACCGCAAACCGTGAATTAGGGGATCCTCGCTTCGCATATATGACGAGCCAGATCCTCGCCTCGACATGGGGGGCTCAAACAAGCCTCATTGTCTATGTACCTCTCCTGGAAGAACACCCAACTCACGATGGGATATTCACGCCACCGATCTCAGGTCTTCAATCAAGATGTGACTTCCAGATCAAGCCCGATAAACAACATGGCACCCTTCGAATAGTCTTCCCATACTAGTGAAGACATATATCAGACGAGCAAACCCCCCCGAAACACTTAACAAAAACAAACTTGTAAAACAACTAGAAACTATGAGCAAACAAACGAACAAATCACGTGTGAGCATATCCTCGTAAAAATCAAAAAACGTCTTTATCACAAATGAAAAACGCCATCAACGCACTTTCCTCCTTAATGCACAAGATGACTTTAAGTCGTCACTTCTGTTCCTAGAAGCAACGACTTGAGGGCTTCTGTTCTGGACTTCCCGAATCCTCGTCGGGCAGCCTCATCTCCTCAAGACTCGAGCCTCCGATCGAGGTCCTCAAACTTGTTGTGTGCGACAAACAAAGGGATCGCTCGCCACGCGGAGTCTCTTGCCTAACACCTGTCGAGTATAATCAATGCTTATAGTATCCGGAGCTATGCCCGTTATGTCCCTTCTGCCCGACATAACGACTAGTTACAGGCCTCTTCGCCCAGATTGACCTGGTCTGCCCGAACGACTATATTTGTGGATCCGCATATCTCGGCCCAAATATAGAGACCAATGAGAATCTTCCTATGTCATTATATAAACCCTCATACCTTTAAGGGCAAGGTATCACTTTCTTACACTCAAAACCCCAATACTTTCTATCTTCTCACTTGAACATTTGCTTACTTTAGCATCGGAGTGTCTTGCAGGTACACCATCCCCTCCTCATCACCAACTTGCTCGAAGGATCACCAACCGTTCCGGCCGTCTCCGATTCTGATCACTGGTTCAGATCATTATTTTTAATTAATTTAATAGAAAAATTCAAAAACTAACGACAATGAATTAGTAAACTAATCCTCCCCGATAAATATATTATTTTAACAATGTTTAATCTTGAGATTCATGAAAACAAAATTTCAAACTTAAAAAAAATTAAATAGTCATTTAGATCTCTGTCTCTTTTACTAACAAATAATTTGAAATGATAAATAAACATGCATAAAAATGTTAAACTATATATTAATTAACGATATTACGGAATATAGTGCGGGGCGGGGGACATCTTCGCCATCCCCATCCCCAAAGTGATTCGGGGAACTTTATTCCCCATCCCCACAGGAGCAAAATTCTCCATCTTTGGGCCCCAAACGGGGAATCTCCACGGAGATCTCCACTAATGGATTCAAATTGACATCCCTACCTATAAGTGCTTTTGAAGCTTGTAAAAGTCAATCCAAAAATGCATTAAAACACCAACTCAGATCATAAGTCACTTAGGCTTTCATTTGAGACCATATGATTCAATTTCTTTATCTTATTCTTTATCCTATACAATGTGGTATACTCCTTGCATCTATCTAAAAGGAAGATATTATTCAACCAAAATGAGAAATTAACATAAATATATATAGTTAGAAACAAATGGCAGAGAATGAAATAAAAATTCAATAAAATGTTAATAAGTAAAGTAAACACAAAAAGTGAGAGAAATGATCCATAGAAATATCAATAGATTGTTAATCCAAGAATGTAATAAAATGGTGTATGAGTGTTTTAGTTTTTGAAATGATTTAGGAATGTTTTCTCAACATATGAAAACCAACTTCTTTAAAAAGTTATAGTAACCTTCTATTTACAATAATGTCTGAGAGAGAAGTTAATTATCATATTCATGAAAAAATGAAGGTCATGTTTGTAGAGCTTTACAATGAAAATGTTCATCTTTATACGACTATCTATAATGTGAGTGTTGAATATATTATTTAATAGTTGAATATTTACGGTGTATTGTTGAATAAAGTGTTAAAAATAATGTGAATTAATTGGTGTTAAAAAAATTCAACATGCTGCATGAGAGGGAGTGAGGGCCACGTACAATACTTTGCAAAATTTTATTGGTTATTGTTATTATTTAGATTTTTAGTGTGTTGAGAATGATGAGTAGGGGGTTGAATTTTATTAAGGGTGTGTTTGTTTTATGGTTGAAAATTTTATTTCTTGGAATGTTATTCTTAGGATTATTATTCCTTGGAATATTATTCTAACCCACGTGTTTGGTAAGAATTTAGGTTCCTATGAATAATTATAAATTTTGGTTAATTTTAAATTTTAAAAATAAATAAATAATAGTAAATAGGAATGATAATGGAAAGTTAAAGTTGGTTGAATTTATTTTCATGAGAATGTTACATTCTCACCCTTTATGCTTTGGAATAAGAATAGAGAATTCATGAGTAAATAATATTCTTTGGAATAATTTTTTAAAATTTGAATCAAATATGAGAATATTGTATTCCCATTTTCACATTTCCAAAAATAATTTTTGTAACCTTTAAACAAACACACCCTAAACAAAATTATTGTAGTGAGTAAAAATTGAATGAATGTTGAATATTAGATAGAAGAAATAGAAGATAATATGGAAGATAAAAAATGAAAAAGTAGGGTGTTAAATAAAAAAACCATTGTACATAGTCTAAGAAAATTGTAGCCACTCCGTTAACATGAAGGAAGTTGTTCCACCGAGAAAACCATGAAGTTATTGTTCGGTTTATGATGTGTGTTGTAACACCCCAATTCTACCCAACGTTTATATAAAAATCAGAGTGCTAAAAATTCCACCAATATGAGGCATTACATTTATAATTCAAAAACCATCAACTTAAAAAGTCTATCATAATAGATACATAGCACATATTAATTTAAAGAATTTATAACAATTAATTAGTCTTCAAAATACTTCATATTTATTCAGAAACTACGCAGCGGATTCATAACATTTCAAAACTTCAAACGAAATATAGCATATTTTAAACAACTTAATTCAAGGAAACAAATTCTCAATGTATTAACATCAACAATGCAACGTAAAACAATATAAAATCAATAAGCGTTCATTTCCCCCCGAGTGCTACGTATCAGAGCGACGACGCCAAAAGCTACTAAACTCTTTACTCCTCGTTACCTGCACGTTACCAATATAAAGGTAACGGCCAACAAAATAGAAAGGGTGAGATATCTACCAATATAAACAAGTGTACGATAAATAATATATTAGGATTGAATCATACAAAATTATCACATCACAATTAACGCGTCACAATAACTTCTCAATCAACAACAACACAAAACCACTTCATCGTTAGTAACAACAAATAATTTACTTCACAATTAACAACGACATGATTCAAATGAGACACAACAATGCATATGTATGTGGTACCAACAGAGCTTCAGCTCCCTTCAATATTGCCAATTAATAGAGGCACAAGGCATAAGCCTTCTTCACAATTCCGCCAATACAGGCATTCACAAATGCAAATGAAATGCGATGCTAACAACATACAACAACAACATAAATTCACTTCACGAGGCTTACACCTATATCACTGTTATTACCAATAATCAAAGGTAATTATCGTCACTGAAAACACCCTGCAACTTCACATAATTCAACATACAACAACATATTCCTCGCCAATAATTCACAAATAATTCAACAACACGATACATTCACACAATTTCAACAAAATAAAACAATCATAATCACCTACTAAAACATACGAATCATTCCGACAATTTCTAATTAATTCCGGACAATTATTTACACTGCTTAATTTACCAATTCGGTTAATTCGGTACCGACTTTAAGTACTATTGTTACTATTAATTATTATGAAGCTGCTAATTCACTATCAACTATGTTTCTAATATTAAATTAATTATGTTACCATACTGCTAGTTTAGATGAACAAATTAATACTCTTTTCACTAGATTCACTACACTGCTATTTTCCATATATTAAATCAGTAGGGAAAGTACTGCTATACTAATCATTTCCTGTTGTACCGGTTTTAATACTAACTAGTTCCTTCTGCTATTTTAATTAAATCAATTCCATTCATTCATGTACCAATTAATCTCTTCCTGTCAGTTAATTAATGTTGTTGCTACTTTAACCTTGATGCTAGCATACCTATCTTGTACTGCTACTTCCAAAATTGTTCACTGTGTAATTACCTACTACTAATTTAATTCCAAATATATTACTTTCGCTGGAACTGTACTGCTACCTAAAATAACTGCCGGAACATAATGCACAAGTGGTCCCCCCTAGAGTACAGGAGACGACCGCTCCCTTCCCTACAGCCAATGGGAGGCGTCCGCCTCCATTCCTTTCCCTCCTAGAGGGCGCTCGCCTTCCTCCTCCAAGGCCCCCGCCTCCACTTTTGTTCCAGTTTTGCACTGAGGCGTTCGCTTCCTCTTCCTATGGTGTAAGGGACGCCCGCCTCACCCATGTAATTAACCCTTTTCCAATCGATCAGTGTAACACTAATCCAGTACATCACCATTATTTCTATCCTTCGATTAACAGCAGCAAAACACTAATATAAAAATCAACCATTTAATTCACACACGGTCTACACAAACAAAGATAATTTCATACAATTTCATCCCCACATACGACTTATCATAATCCCGTTTAGAGAGTTAGAACCTCACCCTTACCTTAAATCTGACGGTGGTTATAACTCCGATTGAATTCCTATTTTCCGGTTCCGGTTGTGCACTTCTTGTATCCTTCTCTAACCTTTGTGCCTCCACTCTCTTCAATTGATTTCCTTTTCTTACGTAAAACCCTATTTCCTATTACTACCTTCATTTATATACCACCTAATATTTTACTCTATTAATCATTAAATTAATTATTCCACTTTTTTAATAAATCAAATATTATTCTATCATATATTCTTATTGGCCAATTAAATAATACTTCATCATTCTATTTCTCACACTATAATAAAACTCATTAAATATTTTAGTTAATTAATTACTACTCCTAATAATAATTCTCCGACTAAACCGATTATTCCCTTAGTCCTCTTAAACCGATTTATAAATCCGTTAACGTCCCTTATAATTATTCCGATAATTTCTTCTTCGACTAAATTTCAACCAATAATTCCTTAATACTTCATTTAAATAATTAAATGATTTTTCGGGTATTACATGTGTCTTTCTTCGATTAATGTATGGACAATTATTATTAATATGAGTTTTTAGTAAATGTAGAATGATTTAAAGGACAATTTTGAAAGAAAAATAGATCAGCCTAAATAGTCTTATCCCTTTTATATATTATTATAGATGTATGAACGATTAAACACAAAATTATATTTTCTTTTATATATATATATATATATATATATATATATATATATATATATATATATATATATATATATATATATATATATATATATAAAATCGAACCAATTAAATCAATCTAAATTGAATTAGTTTGATTTAATGTAGTTATTTTATTTTTAAAAATCAACTAAGTACATATTTTTTAATTTGGATTGGTTTAGTTGAATTTTATATTTAAAAGTTAATCAAATCAAATTAAATTGTACATTTTTTTCTCTTACAATTTATTAAATTTTTTAATTCAAAATCGTTTAAACCACACTACAATCATTCAAATTCCTAGTTACTAGAGTTAGATAAAAAAACTTCTACCATTTTTAAGGGACACGATTTTTGGAAAAATTATTTAAAAATAATAAAAACAAAATAGAGTAAACAGCGAAAGCAAGAGTAAACTCCCGTCAGAGAAATCAAAGGGAGGAAGCCGCGAGAAAGCGAATCGTAAGATGTCATCTCACGGAAACGATCCACGTCAGCCATCGGCGGCGAAGCCATACGTAGCTCCGGTGATAGCTCCGCAAGATCTCCCGATCGATTACGCCGGCTTCATCGCCGTCATATTCGGCGTCGCCGGTGTTATGTTCAGGGTTTGTATTTACAGATCTCGTTTTTTCTCTCTTTTTGATGGATCTGTTGAACTATCTTCGTTGCGTTTGATTTGATTTGATTAATCTTATTGTTGTTTTCTCTTGGAAAATTAGTATAAGCTGAGTTCGTGGTTGGCTCTGATTTTCTGTGCGCAATCCATTGCTAACATGAGGAATGTGGAAAATGATCTTAAACAAGTTATGATGGCTATGATGTAAGTTTTTTCAATAGTTCCGTGTTTGCGTTCGTGTCGATGATTTCTATTTGCAGATCTCTTCATTTGATTATGTGTATTGTAGTATCGGTAGTATCTGACACCTCTGAAATAATGTGTGTCAGTCGAAGACACTGACATTTGTGATTAAGTTTAAGTTACGTATTATTTTATTTTAAATTATTACCGATGTTGATGATGTGTCAGGGTCGTGTTTCCGGTGTCCGTAGACATAGTTGAACACGGTTTTTAAATTTGGAAGGTAAAAGAAAAGGTTAAATAATTGAGAGATTTTTTTAAAAATTGATCAGTTTTTTGTTTGATCCATCTATCTGACTCCACTTAGGATTGTTTGGATAAACAACTTATTTAAGTGCTTATAGGTTAAATGCGTAACGTTTAAGTGTTTATGTATGAGCTATTTCTATGACAAAGAGAAAATAAAAGCTTTAAGTTTAATATATGGTATAAACTGTATTTGTAAATTGTAAGCTATTTTATTGAGTTTATGGAAATCAGCTGAAAACAGCTTATCAATATGTCATAAGTTGTGTTTGTAAACTCTTTCAAACTGTTTTACAAGGGCTTATGCTTGTAGTATAGATTAGGTCAAAGAAGATAATTCTGTCAGACCCTTAAGTGGAAAAGGCTTAATTGATATGTGAATTATTGATAGAATGCCAAAAGGCAATTAGAGAGCTGACCCAATTATTGGCCCACTTACACAAGGACTCCTTCTAGAAGGTTGTAGGAGAAGTGTGAGTAGGAATTAGTTAGGATATCACATGAATTTGAGGAAACATATACATGTTATTGAAAAGATGAAGGGTAATGCGTAGCTCATTCAAAAGGGTAATGAGTTGCTCATTCAGAAATAATGTTACAAAGTTTGTTAGGAGAGTTATTCTTAGGTTTAGGAGTTCTTGGAACACTGGTTTAATTTTTGTGTGCTCCACCATTGTTAAAGCTTTAAGCTCAACCATTTGCAATTAATAATACACTTTTGTAACCCGTAAATTCTGGGTTCTATTAATTATCCTTAAAGGATTGTTGCAAGCTGGTACTCAATTAGGTAGGTAGAGTATGAGAAGGCATGAAGCTTGTTTTTCTTAATCATTATTTTGGTGTGGGCTAGACTGTTAGTAATATTTGATGTTATCACTAAGGTAAATTGGTCAGTTGACTACCTGTTTAAGAGATCTTGTCAGACACAACCACTAATGAAGCCCGAGTCGTGACATCTTCCCTGCTTTTTATAAATTACAATAACTCAGCTAAGAATTAAGGAATTTGTTGTGTTTTTATTGACATGCCTGGGATAGAGAAGAATGAAATAAAAGATGTGAAAGGAGTGATGTTGAGATTTCTATTGGAGTTGAAATGATTCTGGCATTATGATATATGACAGAATAATTTAGGATTTCATTGGTTTTGGTTCTTTGGCTATCGCCTTCGCTAAATACTTGGTCACGTTAGTTATAAGTGTGTAAAATAATTAACTTATCTGCCAATAAATCCAAGGAAAACCAATAATTCTGATTTGGAGTATGTCTTAAAACTCAGAGTTGCATAGGTACGGGTACTGGTACGGAATACGACATTTTTAGAAAAAATTAAGGTACGGGTACTTAGTATTTAATCTTAAAAAAATATAATTATAAAAATAATAAATGAATTATATTATATAAATAACAACAAAACATTAAAATTAAGAAATAATTTGCTTAAAAAAAGTTAATATTCTCGCAATAATATAAATAAGTCACACTTAAAAAGTATCAATAAATCATGAAATTATGGTTGAATTAATATTTTCTTCTGCAATATCATTAAAAAGAGCACTTTCTAATTCAGGTTCATTGAGAGAAATTCTAGCAACTTCAAAGATACCAACTCCATGAAATACATCACATTCATCACCACCAATATCCCACATTTTTGTTGCTCTTTTATTATAAACCTTACTCTTTCTCGAAAGAAGACACAAATTTGTATGAACAAAAACCAATATCCGAAAAAAATTAGAAAAAAGATGGGTAAGTGGTACCAAATATGTACCCGTTGGTGTACCAACTTTAAAATTAAAAAATAATAATTGGTACGGTTTTGGTAAGTACCGTACGCGTACCGGTACCCAGTACGTACTCGGTACCGGTATTTTACATAAAATGGAGTATCCGTGCTTCACATATGTATATCCATGCCATATGTCATGCATTTGATACAAGAGGCTCATCAGATTTACAGAAGCCAATGAAGGTTATGGGGGCTTTGAGTGGATGCTTTCAGATCTAGTAAGTGATGAAGGCTACGGGGGCTTTGAGAGGATGCTTTCAATTCTAATAAGTGATGAAGGCTACGGGGGCTTTGGGAGGATGCTTTTAGAGAGTCTGCTTGAAAGCATTGATCAAAGAGTTCCTACTAGAATGTGATTTAGATTGTTTGGTCTGTGTTAAAGATGAGGAACGATCCCCGCAAGTCTCATGAACACAAGATTTGCTTTATGAAGGATGAGTAGTTATTCTACACGATTAGCCATTGGTCTCGTTCCATTGATAAGAATCAGCTATTGATCTCGTTCCATTGATAAGAATCAGCTAGACCGTACACGAGCTTTCTCAGGGAGGTGGTCTTTATATTGTTGACCTCTAAGCCAAAAGTTGATGCCAGAACTCCATGCATCATTATTTTTTCTGTCCAATTTTGGGAATTGAGAGTGAGGTGTTGACATAGTTAGTGAGAATGGATGGATTAGCCTTTGGAGGGTCATCGTTTGCCATGGTCAGAAAAGAAGTGGGAGAAATGACACAAAACCGTGGCAGAAGCATGAAACTCAGATACAAACTCCAAAATCAACAAACCACGTACATATTTGACAGAGATGAGGAGGCGAGGTCGGCACATGCAGAAAGTAGTGGCAACGTTTGGTTGATTGCATTCGATAAAGAGCTCATGCATGTGTGCATATTTGACATTGGAGTAGGTTGATGCTATGGGAGAAAGAGAAACATGGTTAGAGATGGAGACCAATTGGCAATGGGGTTGGCGACAGTAGATGTGAGTTGTGGTGTGAACCGTGTGATGAGGGGAAAACTGTAAGATAACTGCCAAAATACATAACATGGCCAGAGAAGATTGAGGCCACAACCAAGAGAAGAGACACATTTTCCGAAATAAAAAATTCACCAACGGATAGTGTGTCCAGTGGGTATTCATGGTTTAGGGTTGTCTTTATCTATAGTATTAGTATTATGAAACCTAAAAAAATGAAAGACATGAGATGGAATACCAAGAGTCATGATGAAATACTCCCTCTAGTTTTACACTAACCTCGCCATTTTAACATTCTCAAGTCTGCATTAGATTGAAAAATAAAGAGTTATATTTAGTCATTTTTAGTTGTTCCTTACAAACATAGAGTGGCAGTCCTTTTCTCTTGCTAAACTATTTTTGAAAAGCTCTGAACCACAAAATCTAATTTCATGGATGATGCAATTTCAAAAGGTACAGAACATCAAAATCCACTTCAAAAGTAAGGGATTTTAAAAATGGATTGATTATAACCAAATCCCAATTAGTAAAAAAATGTCAAATTCTTGTTTTTTGTGCTTTTTTCTATTCTGATGTTTTTTTTTTTGCACTGATAGTCCATTACAACTAGCGTCATAATCCAGAATATTGCTAGAATAAATTCAATGCACAACCATAGAAAAATAGAAAAAAGGAACCAAGCGTGCAACAGGACAAAAAAATGCTCAACAATGAAGCAAAAGTGTTCATTGTTGTGTGAGTGAAAGTGAGGAAATTAAAGGATTCAGTGAACTTGATATATCTAATGGTTTGTTTGATATAAATTTCATGTTCATTTCTCCATTGTTAAACTGTTATTGACTTGATGTATATTTGAAACTCAGGTTTTCGTTAATGGGACTGATAACAAACTACTTTGGACCTCCTAGGCCCGGTGCCAAGCAAAGCTGAGCACAAATGAAAATTTAGAGTAATTCAGTGTTCATGTTTTCTTTCTTGTATGGCTTTTTTAGCTCGCATTATTAATTATGCTTTTGAAGACTGGAGATCTGTCAATTTTGACAATTTGATGTTTTAAACTTTGAATATTAAAAATAGATAGTTAGGATTCTGAGTAGAGCTATGCTACACAATTAATAATACGTTTATGCTTTGTTGTGTTTTGGCTACTTGGAACACTTTTTCAGGTGCAAAAACACACTACACAAATAATTATATCAGTAGTTTTTATTTTGTTATAGTTTGGTTTTTTTTTTAAAAAAAACTTTAAAATCAAATATATTTGTAGTAATTTCTTTTAAAAATGTTTTTGATGGTTCAAATGTTATTTTATAATGATAAACAAACAATATGAATATAGAGTTGTTTTCTATTACTACTAATTATAAAATTTAAGTTTTCTCGGTAATTGATATCTATTGGAGGCTCTAATTTCCACTTCTTTTTTAGTTATTAAATTTAAATTTTGAATATTTCATTTTTCTCATATCTCAATAATTTAGCAATCTATTAGTATTTTCTCGTATACAAAACTGTCTTTTATATTTTAATATTTTCTCTTTAATTTTTATTAAATAAATAAACTAAAGAAATTTTAAGTAATATTTTAAGGTGCTATAATTCTTGTTCTGGACTGGCCCACGCTCTAGGCCCAATAAGATTCTAAGTCCAATTGCCCTTGGGAAATGACCTGGAGCGTCCTCGCGGGGGCCACGTGCCCCCCCGATAATATCAGACCCTTTTTACTGGATTCCATCAACCGTCACGTCTCCCAGGAACTTCGGAACAAACTCGGATCTCCCGGGCGACAATCTAGGGAGGAGGCCACGTCTTGGCCTCCATGCACGCAAACCTAGCAATCCGCTAGTGGGCTTGGATTTACACTAATCGGATCTTGGCCCAATATAAATACCCTCTCACTTGAGAGGGTCGTATCTCATTCTCTATTCTCTTCTTACTTGCTTGCTCTGCCTACTTTGGCATGGAGTATCTTGCAGTACCCCCTCTTTCACCTTGGACCGTGCAGATTGGGCCAAGACACCTTCTGTCGCACGATCGATGGCGCCGTCTGGGAAACTTGCTTCCCGTCTCCTTTCATTCAGTTGACCAAAGCAAACCAAAAATTGTTTATCATGGCCGACACTGCAACCAACGTGCAAAGTCCCCTCGCGACGATCCGCCGAGCAAAACGACCGCTTTCGGCGGCGATCCTCGCGATGGGCGCCTCTCCTCGACCGGATCCTATCGGGAGACGAGATGAATCAAATCGCCGTCGGACAACCGAACCGCAGCTTTCAAGAAGTGCTAGCACCTCCCGACGCCGCTCACGGCCCTCTTGCCATCAACAACACCAACCTCCCTCTTCACCTGTGGGGAACGTCTCCATGTTCCCGAAGCCTCCCGCCGATCACCGCGGAGACGTCGACGACCCGACTCGTGGTCACCATCACCTCGACGACATCGCTCTCGAACTCCCCGGAGAAACAAGAGGATGACTCAGAGCCGACACGCCGCTCCCGAGGAAGGGGACCCGTGACCGAGCGACGAGACCAAGAACAACCCAAAGAACAACCTCAATCACCTCCCCGACGTGAAGGAGGAAACAATGAGTCCGAAGGACAAGCGTGCATGCTCGCACTGAACTCAACGCCGCTCGCGCTTTCCCCACCGGAGCGAAGATGACCCCGCGTCCCCGTCCGCTAGCATCATGAATGCCCCAATTCCTCGGAAAGAAACCGCTACGCTATGATGGGGTCGACGACCCCATCGACCACATCGACGGTTTGAAGCCATGCTCCAATACCTCAACGCGAGGACCGATCAAATGCAGTTCCCCACCACTCGTGAAAACAAAGAATGGATCGTATAAGAGTTTACCCCGGTCCATACACTCGGAGAGAAAGGCTTCACGAGCACATTCCACGCTCCCGCCTATCCGAAGATCGAGGCCTCGAGGCCATCATTCGTAAAAGCGATGAGACTCTCCGAGAATACATTGATCGCTCAACAGCCCATACAAGTTCCTGTGATGATCAAATGAAGCGCCTGAAAGAGGGCTCCCCAAGACTTGCATTGGCCATCGAGCCCCGACCTTCGACCCCTCCTCGACAAAGCTCGCGCCTATAAACCTACGAAGAAAAGGAAGCCGCTAATCGGCTAGAGACTCGGGAATCCACCAGACATCGGGATAACCGACGACCGAGGCGTCGCCGCCTTGCCTTGATGAAAACGACGCGAATCCCGCCGAAGAGAGCCCCACCGACGTTTCACCGATTACACCGGACGCTTCACCGATTACACACCGACCGCTTCCCGCGCGAATCCTAGCAGTGCTCGCCATCGAGTTCAAGGATGGTCGACGCTCAAACCCACCCCCGCAAAACCAGCGCGGAACCAATCCGATCACCAAAGTCACGGCCACTGATCAAGACGCTCCGAACACTATCAAAGAGAAACACAAAACAAGACAAGCGGAAGGATCACGGCACCCGAGATACCAAGGATGCCGAGGACGAAGGTCGACCACAGGACTCGCCCCTATCGATAGCATACGGTGACTAGACCAAGATTTTCGAGCCCGATATTCACCCACAAAAGAATTCCCCGCCATGGTCATCTCCGGTGGCGGCCTAACCGTCCATTAACTCGCCAAGAGAAAGTTCGATGAGCGATCGATAAGGCCCCAACCAGGTCTCGCCGAACAGCCCGCGCAAATCGAACCGATCACTTTCTACTTGGAGGAACTTCCCGAGGAGCACCAAACGCCCATATTCCTCCTTGTCAAAGCAAGAATGGCCAACAAGTCCACGGATCCGGTCGACGAAGGCTCGGTCGACGCCATGTACACTCACCGTTCACTACTCGACTCACCTATCACCATACGTGGGTCCGACCTTCAGGGTTCAACGGCCCACATCTCGACCTGGGGTACGCCGAGCTCCTCGTCACCCGGCGAGGACGTTGCTCGCGACAGTCAAAGTTCGCTCGTGATCGACCGCCACTCTCTACAACGCCATCCGGGCGTAACAACGGCGTAACTCACGCATTCCTTCGACCGTCCATCCAAGCTCAAGTTCTACACCAAACGCGCCGCTACCATCCGCGGTGACATCAAAGCCGCGAGGAGGTGCCACAATGCCGCGCCGAGGATGCACCTTAGTCGACCCAAAGCGGCCGCCACCAGCAAGAAACCGACAACGCCTGTGTCGAGCTCCCCAAACCGCGGAGGATCGAGCCCGCCGCCCAAGACAAACACCTCGACACAATTCAAAGGAAGCGACGGGACATGGATCCACTCCGCCCGATTCCCGACGGCGAGTTCGAGCTCGTCCCCCCAGCAAGTGCGTCAAGATCGGCGCCGACCTACCCGACCTGGCAAAGAAGCAACTCGTAGCTTGCCGAGAACGCGGATCTCTTCGCATGGAGCGCATGAAATGCCCGACGACCCTAAGGTCGCCGCCATCACCGCCATAGATCCGCCGCTAGGGCCATAGTACAACGTGAGCGCGATCTCCCGAGAAGGTGGAGGCCAAAAGTCAGAAAAGACCTCCTAGAGGCAAATTTTATTTCCGAGGCCAAGTATTCAACTTGGTTGTCAAACATTGTACTCGTTAAAAAATCTAATGGAAAATGGCGTATGTGCGTTGACTACACTGATCTCAATCGGGCATGTCCCAAAGATGCTTTTCCTTTACCTAACATTGATAGACTGGTCGACAACTCGGCCTATAAACCGCTTTTTTGGATGCTTACTCAGTTACAACCAGATCCCCATGGACATGGCCGACAGGACCTGCACGGCCTTCATGACGGAGTCGGGGAACTATTACTACAACGTGATGCCCTTCGGACTGAAGAACGCCGGAGTAACCTACCAACGAATGATGAACAAGGTGTTTCAGAACGAGATTGGTGACATGCTCGAGGTATACATGGACGACATGATCGTAAAGTCCCAAGCCGAGGACGACCACGCTTCGCGTCTGAAGAAAGTCTTCAACCAAGCTCGGAAGCACAGGATGCGCTTCAACCCGGAGAAGTGCACGTTCGAAGTCAAAGCCGACAAGTTCCTCGGTTTCTACCTTACAGAACGAGGGATTGAGGCCAACCCCGACAAATGTCGGGCATTCTCCGAACTGCCCACGCCCAGGTCCAAGAAGTCCATCCAAGTCTTGAACGGTATGCTCACCTCTTTATCCCGGTTCGTAGCAAGGTCGGCACAACATGCGCTTCCATTTTTCAAACTCTTGCGGAAAGGGCCAACCTTCGAGTGGAACGAGGAATGCGAGCAAGCCCTCCTCCACCTCAAACGGGCACTTTCGCAACCACCAGTGCTCTCACGACCACAGCTCGGGGAAACGCTATATTTGTACTTAGTCGTGTCCAATGAAGCAGTAAGCGCAGTACTCATACGTGAAACCGAAGACGGGCAAAAACTCGTCTACTTCACGAGCAAAGCCCTTCAAGGGCCCGAAACCAGATATCAGCAAATCGAAAAGTCGCGACTCGCCTCGCCATCGCCCGAGAGATTGCGCTACTATTTCCTCGCCCGCCATCGTCGTGCGCATGCAGCGGCCGTAGCGCTCTCGCCCGTCCGGATATGGCCGAACGAATGCTGAGGTGGTCCCTCGAACTTTCTGAATTCGACATTCAGTATGAAGGACGGAAAGCCTTGAAAGCACAAGCGCTCGCCGACTTCCTCGCCGAAATGACCGCTCACGAGCAGGCACCTCAGGCGAGCAACAGATGGACTCTGCACGTCGACGGAGCCTCAAGTTCGACGGGGAGCGGCGCCGGCGTCCTCCTCGAGAACGAAGAAGGCATCGTTATCGAGCATTCGTTAACACTAGCCTTCCCAACATCCAACAATCAGGAAGAATATGAAGCACTGCTCGCGGGGCTACGACTAGCCGGGGACATAGGCGCTCAGGACATCCAAATATTCACCGATTCCCAACTCGTCGCATCGCAAGTCCTTGGAGACTACCAGTTAAAACATGCCTCATCGAATACCTTCACCTTGTCAAGGAAAACTAAAGGACTTATCGGCGAGATAAGCACGCCCCGGGAATGAAACACCGGCGATATCTTGTCCAAGTCATGAGCACAAAGAAGAAAGGTGGTAACCGGTCCGTAATACAAGAAACACTCACCCAACCGAGCATAGGAAGTTCCCCGACGACACTCGACGTGAATGCGATCGGTGATGCGATCGCTGGATGACCCCGTGTTCAACTATCTCACTCGGGAATTGCCCAACAAGGAGGCCGCCACCAAACGCCCGATGCTTTCGTCGTCCTCGAGCGGCGTTTGTATCGGCGAGGCTTCTCCATCCCCTACTCAAGCGTCGAGGAGTCTGGTGGGGCATCCTTCATGAAATTCACGAAGGAATTAACGCCCACACAGGAGGACGGTCTTGCCTGTAAAGCATTGCGTGCGGGCTACTATTGGCCCACCATGCAAAAGGACGCCAAAGAGCACGCCGAAAATGCGACAAGTGCCGCCGCCACCGACATGCACACCACCTCATGAGCTCACAACACTCACCTCCCGTGGCCCTTGGTGGGGAATGGATATACTCGGTCCCTTCACGCAAGGCTCTTACCGAACAAGTACCTCATAGTGGCGAGACTACTTGACGAAATGGATAGAGGCCGAGGCACTTGCCAAAATCACCTCCTTCAACATCCTTCGTTTTACAAACGAAACGTTGCCCGCCTATTCCACAGCCTCGCCACGGACAATGGGACACGCTCACCGATCAAAACTTCAATTTCGTGCAGCCGGGCACAAGCACCACTTCACATCCGTCGAGCATCCCGGCACCAACGGCCAAGGCCGCGAATCTTGTTACGAGGACTCAGCGGAGGCTCGGGAAGCCAAGAATGGGTGGAAGCAACAGCTATGGGCCACCGAACAACTCCCATTCAACCACGGAGAATCCCCATTTCGTTTAACAGGCGGTCATACCTCGAGATCGAGAGCCGTCACCAATTTCTCCTAGAGGAGAACGAACGCGAGGCACTGGAAGAGTTAGATTTGGTCGACGAGATCCGGCGGCTCTACGAAGCGCTTAAGCAACAAATCACACTACGCCACGACCAAAAGGTCATCAAGCGCGTCGTCCTCCGCAGAATCAAAAGGAATCTCGAGAGGGAAGGCCAACTGGAGGGCCATATCGCGTCCGAGCAAAGACGGGCAAGCTTATTACCTCGAAAATCTAAACGAGTACAACTCCTCGACCTTGAATGCTACAAAGCTCAAACAAGACTATAGTCGAGCTAGAACGACCACGTGCTCAACGCCTAGTGGCTCTCAAACCCCTCCACGGAGACTTAGCTCAGCCTTGGGTCGCAGAATGGTGCTCGTACGCGCCCCAAGCCACTCACAAGCGGGGACTTATTCGAATACGATAAGAGAAGACCCCGTTCGATGCGGAACCCTCGACCGAGATCCGCGGTTTTTTCCATGCACCTTCGGCAGGATGTCCGGCTCGCGACGGACAATCCACGCCCCGAGCATGTGGTCCCTAAAACGCGATCACATCCTCGCCCGGAGAACGCAAGACTCCAAACCTAGCATGTGCTAGGGATAGCAAGGTCGAGCATAGCATACATAAACGGACATAACAGTAAACAACGAGTATAAACATTTGCGAATAAAGCATTGGTAAATAAAAGTCCGAAGACGACCAGCAAAATATTCATGGGCACTAGGCCCGAATTACAAATATCCAAAAAGGCGGGCACCAACCCAGTGTACGAACATTAAAACAAAGGGCACGCATGCCAGAAATAACGGGCTCGCAGGCCCAAAAAAATCCAAACAAAAAATCACTCGTTAGGAGCCACGACCTCCCCATCGACCACGCGGTGGAAGGGCCCAATGCCCGAGGTCACCAGCTCCACCCCGGGGTTCACCACCGCACTGGACACCGATCGAAGCCACACGCCTCCACGGTATCCTCCTCGAGGATCCTCACCCGGGCAATTAAGTCCGCCCGAGACAAACGCCTTTCTTCATCCTCGTGGGTTCGCTCCTCAAGAACCTCGGCCGCGGTTTCTTCGACCAACGGCTCCTCCTTCATCTCCCTAGCTCACCGCCATTGACCGTGTCATACCCCAAAATTTTCCCTCCATCCTCTCAAGATATTTCATACATCCATACTCAAGGATTCCTCAAGAGTTGATCAGACAAACTCTCTCCTAGACAATCAACCCAAACTAGGGTTTGGCAATTCTCAGGTCAAGATGGGCTCCCAAAATCTCCAATGGTCTTCATGCCTCCTCATATGCTTCAAAGATTCTCCATGTCAAGTTTCAAGCCTTACAAGTCAAGATTGCTCGATAATTGCTCGATGGTTGAAAATCAATTGTATTGGACAAAAGTCAACTGTGGTCAACATACAACAAACTTCATAATTTTTGGTCAACATCCTCATTTTGAAGTTACATTCATCATTTGATCAAGGGTTGATCATGATTCATCAAGAAAACTCAAGATTTGCTCAAAAGTCAAACTTTCTAAATTAGGGTTTCTAGATGAAAAGTCAACGAACTTTGACCGATCATAACTTCTTCATACTTTCTCCACCACCTCTTGTTTTGAAGGAAATTCAATTCTCTACAACTTCATGTCTCACAAGAATGTCCAAAAAATGCTTCATTTGAGAGGTATGGCTCAAAACATTACAGGTCATTTTAAAAGTCAACAAAAAGTCAACTTTTTGTTTTGAAGATATATTGAGCATGGAAACTCCAATTGCGATGAGACCAAAAATGTTGATTAGAGGACTCTTAGAGCTTTCCAAAAAGTCCAAGAACACTCAAAAATATGGAAAATTGAGCAAGATACACCATTCACAAGTTGGGCAATTTTGAAGGAATGCACAAAGAGAGATACTTCTAAAAATCAAATTTTTTGCAAATGGGCTTGCTTTTTCTTCATCCAAACTTATTCCTCATACAATTAGGAATATCCAAGCCCAATGCCACGAATTTTTATTTTATTTTTCTATTTAATTTGGAATTTATTCATTTAAGTACAAATTAAATTTAAAAATAAAGTATAAAATCAAAATTAATTGCAAAATTGATTTTTATTCCTTCCTTGAGACCCAAGCAACTCACAAAGGCCAGCAAATTTCGAAATTGGATCAATATCGCAAGATTGGATTGAAAATTAATCAAATTTTGAAAATTTGATTTTGTACAAAAATCAAATTTGATTTGCATTGAATGTTGATTGATTCTCTCCCAAAACCATTCCAAATCCATCCAGTATAAATGTATGATGCATACCTATCAAGAAAGGAGGAGAAAATTGGCTCAAGAACCCTAACCTAAATCTCAAAAAACCGTGGCAAACAAGCAAGTGGCAATCATACTTCCAGCCGTTTTCAATCGATTTTGAGGTGTCCAACACATTCCTTGATACCTCTTGAATCGATCCAGACCTTCACTTTGCCAAAAACCATCCAGAATTAAGAAATACGATTTCGGTTTGTTCTTATTTTTTCCAAAATCGATTTCTGTTTTTCATGCATTATTAACACTTTTTGATTGTTTGTTCATGATCAGTATCAAGTTTGCAAGCTATCTGGGTAGCCCGATTGCGTTTTAGTGACCTGGAACGAAAATCACCATGGCTAGGGTTTTCGGTTTCGAATTAGGGTTTCTTTAAACAGGAAAAATTGGACCAAACTAGGCATACCAGAGTGATCGGGGGATGAAAACGAGTTGATACATGTATTCACAATGCATTTATATTACTTGTGCTTGATTTTCCATGTAGCCAGGGCCTGTAGCGTCGAAGAAAGACCGACGCTAACTTTTGAAAATTCAAAACGAAGAAGATGACTGTTGGCGCGGAGACGAGGCAATGGGAAAAGGACGAGTGTTGTAATCCACTCATTCCAGCTTTCAAACACAGATGCACGTTGGCTCAGTTGGTTAAGGCGTGGACTGTTGGGAGATGCTCTCCCTGGTCACGAGTTCGATCCCTGCCAAGACCAGTTTTGCTTCTTTTTCTCAAACTTGCATATTTTCATATTTTTCTACTTTCATATTATTTTAATATTTTGCATTATTTTTAATTCTTTTCATAATTTTATTTCTGCATTAAAAAATCATCAAAAATTATTTTTCTTTTTACATTATTTTCTGAAAATCTTTATTTAATTTATAAAATTAAAAAATACAATTTTGCATGCATATTTATTTTTATTCATAATTTTGCATTTAAATCACATTTAATTAGTTTTAAATTATTAAATTGCATCTAAAAAATCCCAAAAAATTATTTTAACATATTTATGTTATTTCCAGCATGTCATATTTTTTCCAATTAAAAATTTGCATTTTTCTAACATTTTCTCTTATTCGATTTCATCATATTTTCCGATTTCTCTTATCGTTTCACAGGTTATTCCGCTTCAGACGTTTCTTTACCGTTTTCATTCTTTTCCAATAATGTAACTGTTTATGGGATGTAATAGTTTAAATTAGGTTTTAATTTTCCGCAAGTTTAAATTACGTATCTGCCCCAAAGCCATGTAATAGCGTAGGACATTTACCTTTCCGCACTTTACATTCCGCATTTTAATTTCCGCACCCTATAAATTGCTAGTAACTAGGCGTGTATGGCAAGACTAAAATCAACATAGCTCACTCATAATTCCAAGATAAAAATACCTGAATCAACACACTTTTTCACACATGCACCCCTTAGGGTAATTCTCTCTCGTTGCCTTACGAATTCAAAATGGTCAAGTCCCTCGAACGTAGAGGTATCCTAGCACCGTTGTCTTCCAAACAAATCATCATAGTCCCTTCGATACAAAGATCATAAGACCCACGATGTCGCCTCCGAATACATGATCTTGACCCTCGATTGTCGCCTACGAAAAAATGATGATAGTCCCTTCAAATGTGCTAGGATACTTCCTACAAGTTGTTTTCTATGACCATCCGATGTCCCTTCGAATGTCCCGCTTACATCCAACGAATGGAGTTACCTACCAACTAATGGTATGGATAACACTATTCTAAAGGAACGTAAAATAACACGAAAACGACCAATTCTGAGTAGGTAATAAGACTTTTAGTTGCTTGCTCTATCAAAATGCTTTTTACACCTCACACTTTTTGTCAAAGTTCAAACTCTTTTCAAAACGAAACATTTCCGAACACTTTGTATACATTCCTACATGAATCATTACAAAGTCAAAGCGAAATGCCTTTTTCAAAACATTTTTCAAACACACAGAAAGCACAATTTTTTAAGTGATCTAGAGCAACTAAGAGCCCGTAGATAACTACGGATGGAAAGGAGTGCTAATACCTTCCCTTTTCATAACCATTCTCCCGTACTCAGAATCTAACGAAGGTCTTTTTCTGTACTTTTACCTTCCCTTAATTGGATAAAAATAAAAGTCGGTGGCGACTCTTGCTATCCGCATATTTGCGATACAAAAACTAAAAAGTCAGTTCACCGTATCACAGAACTGGCGACTCTGTTGGGGAACACCCTAAAGAGAGAATTACCTTAGGGATTTCTAGATCACCTTTACTGCTTTTTGTTTGACTTGCTTGCTTTATCTTTAAGGGTTGCTTGGGTATTATATTGTTGGGGGATCCTACACCCGGATCCGGGTTTCCTTTTAGGTAAGTAGCAATAAATCGTCGCGACCGTTAGACGTATATCAAAACGGTCAACATGATGGCTACGTTAGCGTGACACTTTGGTTGTCCCGATACTCTTCATTCCCAAGTTGAGGATAGTATTTGGCTTCGGTGGTGTCATCAAGCTAACTAAACTTTTAGAACCTTAATTGACCCATCTTGGCCATTAGAAGGTAGTGAGATGGCCGACTTTGGTGTAGACCGAGGTTGGTTGATACCGATGCTACGCTCATTGAGATCGACTTTTGGGACATTTTGGTCGACCACTTGGTAGTCGTATTGAAATAAGCGCCACGAGAAAGATCAATGATGTGAGATTCTTAGAACCCGTTACTATTATAGGACAGGATGAACCAACTCAAACTTTTGGTGGGGTAATCACCTATACCTCTTGCAAGCCTTAAACCTAGGCTCATTGTGTGAATTGTTTGTGTGTGCCAAACATGACATCATGACATCATTTGCATTGCATATCATTTCTAACTATTTCAAGGACCTAGGGATTTATCTTTGCTCTGTTTTGTAGGGATTATGGCTTCTAGAAAGACTATCCGAATCAACTTCATGGGTATACCTTCTCAACTCAAAGAATTGGTTTCAGAAATTCCCGACCATGCTCAGTTCATCAAAAGACATGGTTATCTACTTGACTTGGTTATCTCCGGTTTTGAAGAAGATATGATGCATGTCCTATTCCAGTTCTTCGATCCGAAACACCATTGCTTTACATTCCCAGATTATCAGTTGGTTCCTACCTTGGAAGAGTTCTCTAAGCTACTTGGGATACCTATTCTTGATCAAATGCCATTCACCGGTCTAGAAAAGGTTCCTAAGTACGAAGACATTGCATCAGCCTTACATCTTAAGCGCTCATACATTGAAACCAATTGGGAAACCAGAAGTGGAGTTAAGGGTTTACTTTCCAAGTTCCTAATTAAGAAAGCCCGAGAATTCCTCAGAGTTATGAGTTTCCATGCATTTGAAGACATTGTGGCCTTGCTAATCTATGGTTTGGTTTTATTCCCTAACTCGGATCAATTCATAGATGTCAACGCCATCAAGTTGTTCCTTACCCGCAATCCTGTGCCTACTTTACTTGGAGATATTCTACATTCTCTCCACACTCGTACTACTAAGCGACAAGGAACTCTCATGTGTTGCATACCGCCACTTTCGAGGTGGTTTATTTCGCACCTCCCTCCATCAGTTTTGAAGAATGAACAAAGGTTGAGATGGTCTCAAAGACTAATGTCACTCTCTCATTCAGATATCCGTTGGAGTCTTTTGTCTCAAAAGGACTTCACCTTCATTGAGCGTTGTGGAGAATTCCCTAATGTACCGCTACTTGGTATAAGGGGAGGTATTACTTATAACCCTTCTCTAGCTCTACGTCAGTTTGGTTTTGCTCGAAGAGATGGCCCACATGATATACTTCTCCAAGATATTGTGTTCGACTACAACCACGATCTCCAGAATCCGACGAAGGTTCATACACGCTGGGGCATGGTAAAGAAGATCGATACCAAGACTTTGGGGCACCAAACTCCATTCCTTGGGAACCTTACCTCAAATGGGTGCGAGCTCGAGCTCAAAACCTCATGATGCCATTCACGCTGTTGTACCAGTAATTATGGAACCTGTTGCTATAGGTGACATACCCTATACTGTTCTCCATCCTGACATGCCTACTGATTTTGAAAACTTGAAGAGATCCTGGATTCATCTTAAAGAAGAGAGGGATACCTTTGAAGCTCAGAGCTATGCAAGTGAGAAGAAAGTGCTAGAATTGACCAAGCTACTTCACGAGGAGCGAAACATCAACGCCTACATCGGCACCAAGAGGAAGCGCCCATGGGAGACTTAGAGATTTAGGATTTATTTGTTTTCTTTTATTGTTTTGAACTATCTCTTGTACTTAAAAAAAAAAAAAGAAGAATAAAAAGAGAGCTAATAAATGTTTGTTCATTGCTTGTTTAACAAATTTAAATCTCTTAGGTCCTTGAAAACATTGCATTGCATTCGCATAAACATTGCATATCATAGCATAACATTGCAGAAATGGCTCTTGAACGATCACAAAGATCTTCAAGCTCGAATGCCCGGCCAGCAGATGTTTACCACTTGGCCCAAGGCCAAGAAGATCTCAAGAAGCTCATCAACAGAAAGAAGAAGGTTGTCGGTCTTCTCAACATGGGCAGACGCTACAAAGGTGGTCCTAGAGTGGTTAGTCGAATTGAGCTCTCTGAAGGAAGTGTCAAGAAGGAGGATGAGCAAAGTAACAAAGGTGGTGGTGAAGGCAGTCAGCCTGAACTTGAGAAGAACTATGATGGTGGCCAATACTCTGATGAAGATGACAAGTACAAGCAACTTGAAGACCGTCTGAATGCTGTGGAAAACCTGAAGATGTCCTGGCTGAATTTTGATGACCTGAGTCTTGTCCCTGGTGTTGTGATTCCTCCCAAGTTCAAAGTTCCAACTTTTGCTAAGTATGACGGCATGTCTTGTCCGAAACTGCATTTGAAGTCATATGTCCAGAAGATCAACCCCCACAGTGATGACAGAAAGTTGTGGATGCACTATTTTCAAGAGAGTTTGTCCGAAACCCAGTTGGAATGGTACTATCAGCTAGAGAATGACCGTATCCGTACTTGGAGTGACTTAGCTGATGCTTTCATGATGATGAGTACAATGTTAAATTGACACCCACATGCAACTACAAAGCATGTCTATGGGTCGTGATGAGAAGTTCAAGGAGTATGCTCGAAGTGGAGAGATTTAGCAGTGAGTTCAACCACCCTTGTCCAATAGGGAGTTGGTTGATATGTTCATGGGAACACCGACAGCCCATTCTTCAATCATCCGATTGAAACTCTTCACCGGATTCACCGAATGATATTGACAGCGTATTGAAAGTCGGTATCAAGAGTGGAAGATTCGAGATAGAGACATCTTCAAACACCCAAGAGATCCTTTGGTGGTAAGAAAGAAGCCAATGCGTGTATGGTCGAAAAGTCGAGCCAAGACCGACCGTGCTCAATCTGTGGCGAGTGATCTCCAATCCTACATCAAGACAACCTCGGTGAGACAATGCGCGTAACGAGTAGCGCCGCGAAGTTTACAAGATCAACATGCCTTTGTCGCAAGCCTTGCAACACATGTTGAAAGCAGTGATTACCTTGAGGGATCCCCTCGAATGTCAACACCTCCTCTCCGAAATACAATCCTAATGTTAAGTGTGCTTACCATTCCAATAGCCAGACATAGTCGATGATTGTTGGGCTCAAGAACAAGATTCAAGATATGATTGAAGCTAAGCGATTGAGTTTGATCCTTCCGCTGAGACTCGAATGTGATCAACGCGCCTATGCCTAATCATGACAAGAGTTCCAATGTTGTTGACGATACTTATGTTTTCAACATAGATGACTTGACCATTCCTCGATGATTTGAAGAATTTGCTACAAGCGGTGTCAACCTGGATGCCCAGAGAATTTTCGTTGGTGCCCATCTCGCACTGATGGTTGTGCTTGGTCGAGAAGACGTGTTCAGTGCATGATGGATAATCGTGAGATACTATTTCGAAACCACTGCGTAAGTGTGAAGAAATGTCTAAGTTGAAGATTGACAATGCGAATGAAACTGCACCATCTGTGGGATACCTTGGGAAGCCAAGTGGAAAGTATGATTACATGGTGAAGTACACTGTTCCTGAGAGTTACAAGATTCCTATTGAAGATGTTAAGGTAACCGGATGGGGTGACAATTTCCTAGAAAACTATGCTGATGTTAACACAATAAGGATTTCTCTGCGATCCTGCCTAGAGTGGCACCTCTCATCATTACTTCTCCCACCAATTCCATATTCCTCCGACAAAGCTATTCCCGGAATTATGGAGTCGATGTTTACTATCATGGCCAAGCAAGACCTCGACCATTGAAGATCTTACTTGAAACTACCATTCCCGACATTGACAACATCACCGATCAAGTAAGGTGACCGAACCGAAGGGTTTTCTCCAAAATCTCTCCTCCAAAAGACGCTGCGACTCCACGATTCCAATTATTCCATCGGTTCCCAAGAACCTGACTCATCCCGTCACCAAGTACCAAAGGAAGTTATCAAGACACCTCCAAACGAAATGGAGGAAATTCAAGATCATCAAGAAGAGTGACTACAATATTGTGGAACAGTTGGGACAAACTCCGTCCAAAATTTCCATGCTTGCTCGCTCTTGTGCTCGAGGCTCATGCTAATGCCTTGGTGAAGTTTCAAGAACGCTCACGCACCTCAAGACACTACCACCACCAATTTGAAGTTTGTATTGCTAGCCGGCTGCCAACAACGGCCTAGGCTTCTCGATGTTGATTTGACTCCTTCCTAAAGAAACACAACAAGGCCTTGCACATCTCGTGGAATGCAAGGCGTTACATTGTCTCATGTTTTGGTTGACACCGGTTCGCTCGAATATCTTACCAAGCGCTTTTGATCGACTTGATGTCGAAGGGTTGGTTCGAGACCCAAGTGACATAATTGTGAGAGTTTTGATGGTTCTAAGCGAACAAGACTTGGAGAGCTCACTCGTCAAAGTCGGTTCCCAGACTTTTGACTCCACATTCTTTGTCATGGACATTCGTCCGACTTACTTGCCTACTTGGACGCCCTTGGATACATGGGGCGCTATTACCTCTACCTTACATCAGAAGCTGAAGTACCCGGTAAAAGGGAAGGTTGTCACAGTATGTGGTGAAGAAGAGTATATGGTCAGTCATCTACAATCATTCCGATACCTCGAGGTGGAGGGTGAATTCTTTGAGACTCCCTGTCAAGCTTTTGAAACAATGCCCAGAGTCATGCCTGTTGACTCTCCTGTCGCTCCTGAGGTTGTTAAGACTCCGCCTAGGATGTCCTCATTGAAGGATGCTCAAGCTGCTGTTGAAGAAGGTAGTACTATTTGGGGCCAGCTCCCTGATCTCCCTTTCAAATCCGACAAGACTGGTTTAGGCTTCACTATCAAAGGTCAGAAGATGATACGCCGCGAACGTGTCGGCCAACTTCCTTTCCGCATCAGCCAGAGTGGAATCCATGCTATAGAAGACGACAGCAACATCGACATCGAAGTGGATCTTCCAGCCGATCATGGGCTCAACAATTGGAAGAAAGGCCATACCAATCTCCTTTAGTCGAGTAATTGCTCTTGTTTTGTTTTGCTTTTCGTATTTCTTTATGTTTTGAACAATAAACTTTGAAAGCCTAGTGCCTTGCCCGGCATCATGGCTCGTTCATGAGGGTTATTATCTATCGTTGCGCATTTTCATTCAATAAATTCGTTGGACTTTTGCACTCAATTGTGTTTTCTTTCTTTACTTTATCACCCTTCAAAAAGCTATGTGTTTACACACACCCACTACAATCACTCCGAATCTAACATATGCTATTGCTAAATATGATAATAATCTTCCAAGCCAAGAAAGTGAGGAAGATTGTGAAGTGCCGGAGAACTTTCCAGATACAGCAAGAAGAGCGAGTTATACACCACCACGAAGAGCAAGTCGAGGTTGTGAATTTGGCAAAAAGAAAAAGAGATCAAGATAGAGCGGTCTTGAGAACAGTGTTAAAGAAAGGATGGTTCGGATGCTACGAGACTATATTGAGGTTTTTGCTTGGTCATACGAAGACATGCCCGGTTTAGACATTGATATTGTGGTACACCGATTGCCAACAAAAGAAGGTTTTCTCAAGAAATGTAAAGGTTCGCATCGCCCCGAGATGTCGAGAAAATCAAAGCGAGTTATGAAACATTCAACGCGGTTTCTTAGTATTATTTTAAATGTGGTACCCGTACTAAGAAGGATGGCAAATGCGAATATTACGAGATAATACGAAAGACGATTTCCCACTTCCTCATATTGATGTTCGGTTGACAACACCGCCATAAGGTTTTCTCCTTCATGGATGGTTTCTCCGGTTACAATCAAATCAAAATGGCTCCAAGACATGGAGAAGACTACTTTTGTTACACAATGGGGCACTTTCTACAAGGTTATGCCGTTCGGACTAAAGAACGCGCCACTTATCGTATATGGTGACATTATTTCATGACATGATTCATCAGATAGAGGTCTACGTCGGCGACATGATAGCTCGGTCATAGACGAAGAAGAACATCTTGATCATTTGCGTAAACTATTTGAGTTAAAGAAGTGAGACTCAATCCTAAGTGCACGTTTGGAGTCGATCCAAAACTCATAGGGTTTGTTGTCGTGAAAAGGTATTGAAGTTGATCCCGCCAAGGTTAAAGCTATTCAAGCTCCCGCACCGAGAAGGAAGTCGAGGTTTCTTGGGCGATTGAATTTCATTGCATTCATTGCACATACGCCACAGCCAATCTTCAAGTTACTTAAGAAAGATCAAGTAGTGGAATGGAAGCGATTGCCGCTTTTGACAAAATCAAGGAGTACCTATAATCCTCCTATCCCGATGCCGCCCGCCGAAGGAAGACCTCTTATCATGTACGTGAATTAGAGAATTCAATGGGGTGTGTGGGGCAACATGACGAGTCCGGTCGAAAAGAGCATGCAATATACTACCTTAGCAAAAGTTTACCGATGAAACAAGATACTCACAGCTGAGAAAACTTGCAACGCTTTACGACTAAGATATATGTTGACTCACACTACCTTGTTGATTTCAAGATGGATCCGATAAAATACATATTTGAGAAACCACTCTCTCGGAAGAATAGCAAGATGGCAAATGATCCCGACCGAATATGACATCCAAGACACTTCTCGAAACGATCAAAGGAAGTGTAGTAGCCGATCATTTGGCTCATCGCCGTAGACTATCGCCTATGCTTCAATTTCGAGATGAAGATGTTTTACTAGTTACTAATTGTGAAGAACCGGGCCGAAAGGACACGAACAAGGATCCCGATGGACCATGGTCTTTGATGGAGCCTCAAATGCACTTGGCAATGGCATTGGCGCCATTATTACATCCCCCCGGACACACGCCTTTCACCGCCAGATTATGTTTCATTGCACAAACAACAATGGCGAATATCGCATCATGGGTATCAAAGTCGCTATTGATTTAAGAATCAAGTTCTTGCAAGTATATGGAGACTCGACTTTGGTGATCGGTTATGGCGAGTGGGATACGAAGCATCCGAACCTCATTCCGATCGAGAGCATGTTCGAGTTTGATCCCTACTAAGAGATCACTTTCAATCACATTCCACGAGAAGAGAATCGGTTGGCACGCATTGGCTACTATGTCATCTATGTTCAAGGTCGATGGGACAACGAGGCTCCCCGATCATCATTGAGAGGTTTGACAAACATTGTTATGAGCTTGATACGTAAGAGAAACCTTGGTACTACGTGAAGAGGTATCTTGAGACTCGTGAATATCTCGAGGGCATCGCAACGATAAGAAATTTGCATCCAAATTCTTCCTCAAACATCTTGTACAAGCAACCACGACTTGTGCTTACTCTATGACCGAAAGCAAGCAATACGTATCATGGAAGAGTTACACGAAGCGGTACTCACTCCAAAGGACACACCATGGCTAAGAAGATTTTGAGAAAGTTACTATTGGTCCACCATGGAAGCGATTGTCACCGTACGCTCGATCTTGTCACAAATGCCGATGTATGCCGACAAAGTGCGTACCTCCAACCTCATGTTTTGACTTCTCCTTGGCCTTTTGCAATGTGGGGCATTGACATGGTCGGAGAAATCAAGCCCAATGGACATCGCTTCATCCTTGTGGTAATTGACTATTTCACCAAGTGGGTGGAGGCACCTCGTATTACCAAGAATGTTGTGGCTCGTTTCATCAAGCATAATCTTATCGGTATGGCACTCCGAAAGGATTATCACGATAATGGCTCCAATCTCAACAATAAGATGATCACCGAACTCGCACGCAGCTCAAGATCAAGCATCACAACTCTTCTCCTTATCGGCCTAAGATGAATGGCGCGATGGAAGCCGCCAACAAGAACATTAAGAAGATTATACAAGATGATTGACTTACAAAGATTGGCACGAGATGTTACCATTTGCTACCGCGAACATCAACAGGGCAACCCCTCTCTCTTGTATATGGTAAAGCCTACCCATCGAGGTTCGATACCCTCAACGTCCTCCAAGACGCAGTTAAGCGAAGACGATTGGGTTCCTTGACCGCAATTTGATTGATGAGAAACGACTCGCATCCATTTGCCATGGAGATCGAAATGAATGAACAAGAACAAGCACCGAGTCTACCTAGTAGTCAAGCGCATCATCCTTCCACAAGGTGATCCTGGGGAAAATGGACTCCCACCTATGAGGGACCATTTGTAGTCAAAGCAGTGTTTTCCGGAGCTATGATACTTAGCACCATGGATGGTGAAGACTTCCCACACCCGTGAACGCAGACATAGTCAAAAATACTACGCATGAAGAGACCCGCTAGGTCGATTTAACCTAAAAATAAGGGCATCTGGCGAACCAAAAGGGTTCGGGAAAAGTTAAGGATATATACAAAAACATGTACACCCAAAGAAGTCGAAAACACGAAAAGGCGGCTTGGGCAAAAAGGTATCCCAGGACGAAAACCGAAAGGCGGTCTAGGCAAAAGTTAGGGATTTAAGCGCACGACTATGTCTCTTCCGATCACCTTCTAGACTACTATCAAGATTCAAGATTCAAATGGCGAAGATCACCTACTCACTTTCTAACAACAAGGAGATGAGATAGTCGAAATATATGAGTACTAGCATAGTTGGAACTTAACGAGATTGTTTCCGATAGCTTTTACCTTTCTTGTGTACAAACTACTTGGCCATACGCCACCTTTCAAATAAACATAAGCTTCTTTCTCTTTACAATTTTGTTGTTGTCGTTTGCAATAAGTCCAACGTTTATTTTGAATGACTATACGCATTTGACAATAAGAATCTAATCACAAACATACTGAAAAGGGCATACAAAAGTAGTTACTACAGGCTCTAGGAATTGAGATGACGAAGGTCACCAAAAACATTCCCCCCGCAGAACATAATCCCCGCAGAGGTGTCACTCACTAAACCTCCCCCAGCGGAGTATATGTTAATCCATGAGCAGTGATTCCACTCAACTAAGAAATGTCACATCAGTCTCGGCAAGAACACTTCATCCCCGACTAAGATGTTTATCCCCAGCGGATGCCTCTCAACAATTCCCCTTTTCTCCAGTAGCGGTACCCAGACTCGAGACTTGGTCAGATGGTACACCGGAGAAAATCTACATCTCCTATTCCCCGGTCAGAGATTCCAACGGACCCCAACCCGGTCTCCCAGCAACCATCAAATGCTCTCCAGTGAGATCCGCACTCAGTATCCCCAGTAGAGCGCCTCCTAATTCTTCCCAACAGGATCTACATGCAAGATCCCCAACGAGTTTCTCAATCTCTACTTTCCTCAAACAATATCTAGGCCCAAGACTTGGTCAGATAGTGCATCGGAGGAATCCAGGATATCTTTCTTCTCCTTCAAAAGCGGGGTTCTCACCTACCCAAATCCCCAAAGTCGAAATCCTCAAACAGAACATCCGCATCTTCTTCAAGATGGATATGTTTTGAAATACCACAATATCTATCATTCATACATTACTCATAAAGTCATAACTCATGCATATGTCATTCATATACATTGTCATGCATCATACTTTGCATAAGACTAACAAATATTCTATCAAAGTTTCTCTTGTTTTTCCAAAAACAGTGAAAGTCACTTCAACAATGGTCGAGATTAAGCCCGAACCGACGGAAAACTATCGAAAGACCACCCTGGTTGTCCTCCGACGGTGGTCCAGATTAAGCCCGAACCGACGGAAAACTATCGAAGACCGCCGTTATCCTCCCAATAGCAATGGATCAACACCCGATGCACAACAGGGAAGCTATCCACATTTTTGCCAACTACTATTCCCCTCAGAGTAATCAGCACGAAGATCTATTCTGAATCCCTTCTTATTATCAACCGCAACTACAGAGTCTGGCGTACGACTCAGTTGCCTTGGATGGCATCTTAAGCCCATCTCCGACTACTTGTCAACATTTCTCCACTTTCAGAATGCTGCATATTTGGTTAAAAATCAATGCAAACCAATAACTTCATTCAAAAATGAGCACGAAGTCTAACATACGACTCCCTCCGGATGGCATCTTAAGCCCATCTCCATGCTCCTTCCAGAAACGACTGCAGAGCCTAGCGTACGGCTCACTCCCCAGCATCGATCTTTCCAGATGGCATCTTAAGCCCATCCCCGTCAATTCTCCTATCGACATTCTCGAGTCTAGCGTACGACTCATCCCCAAATAAGTATCCACTTCTCCAAATGGCATCTGTAAGCCCATTCCATCATCCACCAACAATGAGTGCAAATTTTCGGTGTATTCGGTGTTCAATCATCTTCTACCTTGGTCACGAAAGCAGGCGTGTCAATCTAACCCTTCCAAGACAAGAAGATTGAGCAGGGGATGTCATACCCCAAAATTTGCCCTCCATCCTCTCAAGATATTTCATACATCCATACTCAAGGATTCCTCAAGAGTTGATCGACAAACTCTCTCTAGACAATCAACCCAAACTAGGGTTTGGTAATTCTCAGTCAAGATGGGCTCCAACATCTCCAATGGTCTTCATGCCTCCTCATATGCTTCAAAGATTCTCCATGTCAAGTTTCAAGCCTTACAAGTCAAGATTGCTCGACGATTGCTCGGATGGTTGAAAATCGGTTGTATTGGACAAAAAGTCAACGTGGTCAACATACAGTCAAACTTCATAATTTTGGTCAACATCCTCATTTTGAAGTTACATTCATCATTTGATCAAGGGTTGATCATGATTCATCAAGAAAACTCAAGATTTGCTCAAAAGTCAAACTTTCTAAATTAGGGTTTCTAGATGAAAAGTCAACTGAACTTTGAATGATCATAACTTCTTCATACTTTCTCAGAAATTTTTCCACCACCTCTTGTTTTGAAGGAAATTCAATTCTCTACAAATTCATGTCTCACAAGAATGTCCAAAAAATGCTTCATTTGAGAGGTATGGCTCAAAACATTACAGGTCATTTTAAAAGTCAACAAAAAGTCAACTTTTTGTTTTGAAGATATATTGAGCATGGAAACTCCAATTGCGATGAGACCAAAAATGTTGATTAGAGGACTCTTAGAGCTTTCCAAAAAGTCCAAGAACACTCAAAAATATGGAAAATTGAGCAAGATACACCATTCACAAGTTGGGCAATTTTGAAGGAATGCACAAAGAGAGATACTTCTAAAAATCAAATTTTTTGCAAATGGGCTTGCTTTTTCTTCATCCAAACTTATTCCTCATACAATTAGGAATATCCAAGCCCAATGCCACGAATTTTTATTTTATTTTTCTATTTAATTTGGAATTTATTCATTTAAGTACAAATTAAATTTAAAAATAAAGTATAAAATCAAAATTAATTGCAAAATTGATTTTTATTCCTTCCTTGAGACCCAAGCAACTCACAAAGGCCAGCAAATTTCGAAATTGGATCAATATCGCAAGATTGGATTGAAAATTAATCAAATTTTGAAAATTTGATTTTGTACAAAAATCAAATTTGATTTGCATTGAATGTTGATTGATTCTCTCCCAAAACCATTCCAAATCCATCCAGTATAAATGTATGATGCATACCTATCAAGAAAGGAGGAGAAAATTGGCTCAAGAACCCTAACCTAAAGCTCAAAAAACTGTGGCAAACAAGCAAGTGGCAATCATACTTCCAGCCGTTTTCAATCGATTTTGAGGTGTCCAACACATTCCTTGATACCTCTTGAATCGATCCAGACCTTCACTTTGCCAAAACCATCGAATTAAAAATCGATTTCGGTTTGTTCTTATTTTTCCAAAATCGATTTCTTTTCATGCATTATTAACACTTTTGATTGTTTGTTCATGATCAGTATCAAGTTTGCAAGCTATCTGGGTAGCCCGATTGCGTTTTAGTGACCTGGAACGAAAATCACCATGGCTAGGGTTTTCGGTTTCGAATTAGGGTTTCTTTAAACAGGAAAAATTGGACCAAACTAGGCATACCAGAGTGATCGGGGGATGAAAACGAGTTGATACATGTATTCACAATGCATTTATATTACTTGTGCTTGATTTTCCATGTAGCCAGGGCCTGTAGCGTCGAAGAAAGACCGACGCTAACTTTTGAAAATTCAAAACGAAGAAGATGACTATTGGCGCGGAGACGAGGCAATGGGAAAAGGACGAGTGTTGTAATCCATTCATTCCAGCTTTCAAACACAGATGCACGTTGGCTCAGTTGGTTAAGGCGTGGACTGTTGGGAGATGCTCTCCCTGGTCACGAGTTCGATCCCTGCCAAGACCAGTTTTGCTTCTTTTTCTCAAACTTGCATATTTTCATATTTTTCTACTTTCATATTATTTTAATATTTTGCATTATTTTTAATTCTTTTCATAATTTTATTTCTGCATTAAAAAATCATCAAAAATTATTTTTCTTTTTACATTATTTTCTGAAAATCTTTATTTAATTTATAAAATTAAAAAATACAATTTTGCATGCATATTTATTTTTATTCATAATTTTGCATTTAAATCACATTTAATTAGTTTTAAATTATTAAATTGCATCTAAAAAATCCCAAAAAATTATTTTAACATATTTATGTTATTTCCAGCATGTCATATTTTTTCCAATTAAAAATTTGCATTTTTCTAACATTTTCTCTTATTCGATTTCATCATATTTTCCGATTTCTCTTATCGTTTCACAGGTTATTCCGCTTCAGACGTTTCTTTACCGTTTTCATTCTTTTCCAATAATGTAACTGTTTATGGGATGTAATAGTTTAAATTAGGTTTTAATTTTCCGCAAGTTTAAATTACGTATCTGCCCCAAAGCCATGTAATAGCGTAGGACATTTACCTTTCCGCACTTTACATTCCGCATTTTAATTTCCGCACCCTATAAATTGCTAGTAACTAGGCGTGTATGGCAAGACTAAAATCAACATAGCTCACTCATAATTCCAAGATAAAAATACCTGAATCAACACACTTTTTCACACATGCACCCTTAGGGTAATTCTCTCGTTGCCTTACGAATTCAAAATGGTCAAGTCCCTCGAACGTAGAGGTATCCTAGCACCGTTGCCTTCCAAACAAATCATCATAGTCCCTTTGATACAAAGATCATAAGACCCACGATGTCGCCTCCGAATACATGATCTTGACCCTCGATTGTCGCCTACGAAAAAATGATGATAGTCCCTTCAAATGTGCTAGGATACTTCCTACAAGTTGCTTTCTATGACCATCCGATGTCCCTTCGAATGTCCCGCTTACATCCAACGAATGGAGTTACCTACCAACTAATGGTATGGATAACACTATTCTAAAGGAACGTAAAATAACACGAAAACGACCAATTCTGAGTAGGTAATAAGACTTTTAGTTGCTTGCTCTATCAAAATGCTTTTACACCTCACACTTTTGTCAAAGTTCAAACTCTTTTCAAAACGAAACATTTCGAACACTTTGTATACATTCCTACATGAATCATTACAAAGTCAAAGCGAAATGCCTTTTCAAAACATTTTTCAAACACACGAGCACAATTTTTAAGTGATCTAGAGCAACTAAGAGCCGTAGATAACTACGGATGGAAAGGGTGCTAATACCTTCCCTTTTCATAACCATTCTCCGTACTCAGAATCTAACGAAGGTCTTTTTCTGTACTTTTACCTTCCCTTAATTGGATAAAAATAAAAGTCGGTGGCGCCTCTTGCTATCCGCACATTTGCGATACAAAAACTAAAAAGTCAGTTCACCGTATCACACCTGGTATCCAGACCCCGGAGCTTTTTCAATTCATTCCATTGCGCCATGTTGTCCAGCTCCAGGGCAGCAGCCCGATCGCTGGCTTTGGAGGCTTGAGCACGGGCATTGTCCATCTCGTCGCTGAGGGTCAACGAGGTCTCGAGCAGCCGGATGACCGCGGACACATCAGCATTCAGACCCTCTCCCCGCACCTTCGGGTCGAGCCCCAAGATCATCTTCCTCTCCGCCGCCTGAACCACCGGAGGTTTCCCCTCAAAAAGTTGCCTCTGAGCGAAGCAGGAGGCAACACGAAGGCATCCCCGATTGATACCGAGGTCCCCGGCTCTCCCTGCTCGGTTCGCTCAGCTCTCCGCCTCTTGAGCGGTTGGTCGGGGGATGAAGCTGGAGAAGGGGTGTTGACGGCGGGCTGAGTATCCTCACGTGCTGCGTTGAAGATCGAGCTCGGTCCTTGGCGGGCGGCGAGCCCTTGGTCGCAGCTGAGCATCGTTCCTCCATGGCCGCCATTTTATCTGCAAAACAAACGAAGAGAAAACGTTAGCGCACGTCAATACACGGGCAACTCCCCTTATACATTTCCAAATAAATACCTAAGAGCCTCAGCGCGTCCTCGTCGGACTCGCAGTCGAGGAGGGCCTTGGTATGAATGTATCGCCGGGCTATCTCGATTTCCCCGCTGGAATCGAGAAGCACGTTTCCCTCCCGGTCGACACAGATGGCCGGCCTAAAGCTCTTAACAAAATTCTCCAACCCCGCATAGGAGAGTTGGTCGTCTCTATCCATCTTCTCGGGCTTCACGGAGTAGAAATCCGGCCCCCGCTCATAATGTTTCTTGTCCCACTCAAGGGGAAACTTCGCCCATATCCTCTCCACCTCCTTTCCATCCTCGTTGATCACCGCGGTCCGCTCGAACAGTGTATCCTCGGCTTCTCTTGTGACGGGCTTTATCACGTAGAACCGTTTCTTAAAATCCCAGACAGAGTCCAAATATGGCTTAAAGAGCTTGCCCGATTGCTTGAACGACAACCAGGCACACTTGTCCCCGACCATTTGTCGCTGCAGATGGAAGATTCGGAAAAAGAGAGGAAGAGTGGCACCTATGTCCAAGTAACGGCACACGATCTCGAATGCCCACATAAAGGCCAGGGAATTTGGATGGAGTTGTGAGGGGGCGAGGTCCAGCCACGTGAAGACCCTCGAAAACTGAAGGGGCGGTGAAGCCCCTCGAATGTGAATTCATACATGGGGAATCTCGTCGAGGAGTACGACGAGCAGATCCTCCGACTTGGCCCAGGGATCTGCACGACCCAGGAGGCTTCGAATCCCTCGTCCAAATCCTCTATTTCATTGAACGCGTTGGAGGAGTCAGTGGAGAAATCTGAGCGAAAGTCCCTTAGTTCGGGCGCGACCCAAGAGAGGTCCGGCCCCAGCCTTACACGGCGAGGTCCGCTTGTCCCCTCGTCGCCGCCACAATCGATCCCGCACAGCAAGAAAAAAGTGAATTCGAGGATATCAAATCCACCCCTCCACCACGACTCAAGTGACACGGCGAGGGGCCCAGAAGCGCGAGCAGCAACGAGCAGATATGTCTCTCTCTCTCTCTCTCTCTCTCTCTCTCTCTCTCTCTCTCTCTCTCTCTCTCTCGAGGACCTCGCGCGGATTACTCCCCTCCAACGTACTCAAACTTATCAACCAATCATTAAAACCTCCCCGTAATGTACAACGATCTCCCCGCGAGATTCACATTTTGGTCGTGGTATTCAAGTTTCTGCCCGTACTATTCCAACTTCTACCCGTCCCATCCTAATTTCTCCCCGTAATATTTAACTCTCTCCCCGCTATACGCAAGAATCTCCCCGCAGGATTCAACTCTCTCCCCGTTAAAAGCATGAATCTCCCCGCGATATTCAATCTCCTCCCCGCGATATTCATACAAAATAAACCCTAAATTCATCCTAAAACACGAATTGAAAGGAGATTATCAAAGAATTAGGGATGTTTACCTGCTTTTGGAGTTGAAGACATGTTGAGAGTTTGAGTCAGGAGGTTGTGGAAGATTCTGCGTTCAAGAGCTTTTGGGTTGGAAAATCAGAGGAGAATAAACAAATGAAACCCTAAAAAGTCCTTTTTATAACAAAAATCCAAGGGCATACGAAAGGTCACACCTTTTAGGCGCCAAAAGTCCCATCTCAAAATGACAAATGGCATCAAACTGACACGACGCTTAGCCGACGAGCTACTCCTCGTGGATCGGGCAACTCGATTCACTATCCTCACTCCCCGATGTTCCCATGCGGACGTCCCCGAGTATAAACGAGCCAAAGATGCTCGTCGGACGGCTACCGCGTCTGCGGACTTCTGCCAGTCGCTTAGCCAGATAGAAGAGGTCATTGGATACGGTCGAGGACATGCCCAGTTCAAAGTCATTACTCTACTAGAGCAAAGACTTGGGGGGCTCCTGTTCTGGACTGGCCCACGCTCTAGGCCCAATAAGATTCTAAGCCCAATTGCCCTTGGGAAATGACCTGGAGCGTCCTCGCGGGGACCACGTGGCCAACGGTCGCTGACTTCCACGTGCCCCCCGATAATATCGGACCCTTTTTACTGGATTCCATCAACCGTCACGTCTCCCAGGAACTTCGGAACAAACTCGGATCTCCCGGGCGACAATCTAGGGAGGAGGCCACGTGCTGGCCTCCATGCACACGCAAGCCCTAGCAATCCGCTAGTGGGCTTGGATTTCTGCCCACTAATCGGATCTTGGCCCAGCGCTGGGGGCTATAAATACCCTCTCACTTGAGAGGGTCAGGTATCTCATTCTCTATTCTCTTCTTACTTGCTTGCTCTCTCTGCCTCTACTTACTTTGGCATCGGAGTATCTTGCAGGTACCCCCCCCCCCTCTCTTTCACTTTGGACCACCGTTGCAGATTGGACCAAGACACCTTCTGGTCAGGTACGATCAATTCTATTAAAAAAATCTAGCCCTTCAAGCTTACTTTTTAAATAAAAAAGACTAATCATGTATGTAGTAAGTAACATTATTGTTCACCCCTTTGACAAGAAATAATGTGGATGAGACTCTTAAAATATATAAAAGAGAATACTTTGAAATTTAAAAAAGTAGAAAACAATTGAGATTTACTTCACATTTTTGTGAAACTTTATATCAAAACCTTATACATCAACGTGAATTACAAAAATGCGGTAATTTTTTATCCCATTCTATGTCTTTCTTACGCACCACGTAAAATTTTATAAATTCCCTTTAAAATCGTTTCAGTGTGCAATTAGATCTGATAAAGTATACATAGAAATAAAAATATACTTTTGGCTAAATCAGATATGCATTTCCGCTTCCTACTTTTTTCCATTGCCCTGGACGAAAATGATTCCTAAAGACAGTTATTCCAACAGTTATTCTTCCACCAGAGACATGTGCGATTTCTTGCTAACGATTTCTAAAACTGTGTTAGTTCCTCTAACAGAGTTTGTTATGTTTTTCAAATTCAACTAAGTCTAGTTCCATATGAGGAACAAGCCCACGAGACTGCATTGGATTGTTCTAAGGGAATTTCTTCACCCACCTAGTGGGTTTCTCCCACACTCCTGAAACATCAAAACTACCCTTCGCAAGTTAACTTACGAATTCACCCAACAAGGTGAATTCGTAAGTTAACTTGCGAATTGACCTTTCTGGGTGAATTCCCAAGTTAACTAACGAATTCACCTTATTTTGTACGTTTTATTATTTTAAACGTTGACATTTGAAAAAATAACCTTAATTCGCAAGTTAACTTACGAATTCACCTTTTTAGGTGAATTCGTAAGTTAACTTGTGAAATGTCTCTTTGTATGCTGCATGGTCACCTCTTTTCCTATTTCATTCATTTTCTACAACATAACAAAAAAACCCTTCAACCCACACCCAAAATCAATACTTTTTTTTTATCCAAATCAAGTTTCAAGTGTGTGATCCTAGCAAAGTGAGCATTAGAAGCTACAATTTGAGGTAAACTTTCATCCCCTCAACCTACATTTACTACATTGTTGCTGTTAAAGTGCTGCATGAAACAGCGTCGCTTCGCAAGTTAACCTGCGAAGTTCACTAGAACAAATTCGCTAGTTAACTTGCGAAATGTTCCCTGATGCATAAAACCAGAATTCTGTTTTACCACAATTTGCCTAGTTTTAACATAGTTTTATATATTTTAGGTATGGTGCACCCCGACAATATCGTCAAGGCTATTGTGAAGGTTCTGATTCTATATAAAACGAGCATAGACAATAAGTTGATTGTGGTCAAAGAAGCAGATAAAAGGATTGATGTTGTGATCGATAATGAAAATCAATTTGCAAATGGAAAAACTTTCGATACTCGTCAACAAATGGTTGATTATGTTATAATGGAAGCAAGCAAACTTGATTTTTTCGTTGTGATTGCGAGGTCCGACAATGGGAGTAGTAATCGGCAACCATTTGTTATTTTGACATTCGAGAGAAATGAAGCATACGTTCCAAAAATTCGCAAGTTACAACACGAAGACACGGATTCAAGGAAATGTGGGTGTTCATTCAAGTTGCGCGGTTATTGTAGGGTGGATAATTTATGGCGGTTGACTATGATGTCCGAAATGCATAATCATGAGTTAGAGACCAAGTTACATGGGAATCCTATTGTTTGTCAGCTTAAGGCGGAAGAGAAGAAATATGTCTCTGAATTATCGTTGATCAAAGTTGCGACTAGAAACATACCTTCCGATTTGAAACAGAATAGAGCGGGATGTGTGTCAAATATATAATCGGTTTACAATTATCGATACAAACAACATGTTGCTCAAAGGGGTCCGAGGTCCGAAATGCAACATTTATTGAAATGTTTGGACGATAACAACTATCTTTCGAGACATAGAGTTTGTGATGACAATGTAAGTGTCTGTCATATATTTTGGACGCATCCGTCGAGTATCAGATTATTTAATACATTTCCAACCGTTTTAATGATTGATTCGACGTACAAGACAAATTAATATAGGCTTCCGCTTCTTGAAATTGTTGGTGTCAACTCTACCGACAAAATATTTTCGGTTGGTTTTTGTTTCATGGAATGTGAGAAGGAAGAAAACGTCACTTAGGCGTTGGGTGTTTGCAAGACTTTGTTGAAAGATGAAAAAAAATGTCTTTGGTTATTGTCAACGATCGAGATAACGCTCTTATGAATGCGGTTTCCACCATGTTTCTGTCGTCAACCGCTTTACTATGTCGGTATCACATCACAAAAAATGTCAAATCCGCAGTTGGCACCAAAGAGAAGAAAGACGAAGACGGCCAAATTGTCAAATCCGGTGTTGTGGTGGAGAAGATTATGAGTGCATGGAAGAATATTCTTAATTCTTCTACTAAAGAGATGTATATTGAAGAAGATGTGTCTAAAACAACATTCCGACGCCTTGGGGAAATAGGTACCTATGAGTGGGTAGTCATGCCATTTGGCCTAAAAAATGATGGGGCAATTTATCAAAGAGCAATGAACTTCATATTTCATGACTTCGTCGAGACTTGTATGAAGGTTTATATTGATGATATTGTGATAAAATTTGTATCAGATGAAAGTTATTGGGATCACCTTCGCCTATCATTTGAAAGAATGAGAAAACATGGCTTGAAGATGAATCCTTTTAAGTGTGCCTTTTTTGTGCAGGATAGAGATTTCTTGGGCTTTGTGGTCCACAAGAAAGGGATAGAGATAAACCAGAACAAGACGAAGGCTATCATGGAAGTGAAAGCTCCATCAACCAAGAGAGAATTACAGACACTATTGGGAAAGATAAACTTTTTAAGAATGTTTATTTCTAACCTAAGTGGCCAAACTCAAGCCTTTCTCCCCTCCTTTGTCTAAAGCAAGGGAAATTCGAATGGAATTAAGAGTATCAAGAAGTGTTTGATAAAATTAAATAATACTTAGTGCGTCCTCCTATCTTGTCACCTCCCTCTAGGGACAAGCCTATGAGGCTATATATATCAGCTTCTGATGTAACAATAGGAAGTATGTTAGTGCAAGAAGATGATAATGACGTCGAAAGAGCCATTTATTATCTTAGTAGGGTTTTAAATGATGCAGAGACAAGATACAGTACTATAGAAAAACTATATCTTTGTTTGTATTTCTCTTGTACAATTTTAAAATATTATATAAAACATGTTGATGTCTATGTTTCATCGCATTTCTATGTTATCAAGCATATGTTGTCAAAACCAATCTTGCACAGTAGAATTTGCAAGTGGGCTTTAGCCATCACTGAGTATTCCTTAGCCTTCTTGCCTTTAAAAGCAATGAAGGGTCAAGTGGTCTCAGATTTCATTGTGGACCATTTAGTGGTCGAAAACCCTCAACATTTTGTTGAGTTGAAACCTTGGAGATTGCTTTTCTATGGTTCTACCCATAAAGAGGGTAGTGGAGTTAGAATTTTAAGCATTTCTCCTGAGGGAATTCCAACAAAACTCGAGTATCAGATCGAAAGCCCTCTTTGTTCGAATAATGAGGCGGAATATGAAGCATTAATAGCTGGACTTGAAGCCTTGTTGAAATTGGGGGCAACAAGAGTCGGAATTAAAGGAGATTCCGAATTGGTGATCAAGAAAATAACAAAGGAATACAAGTGCATAAAAGAGAACTTGATCATGTACTTTTTTATTGCCAACAGATTACTTAGAAAATTTGAATAGGTGGATATTAAGCATATCCCCATATTGAAAAATCAGGAGACAAATGACTTGGCTCAAATAGCGTCAAAATATAAAGTGTCGATAGAAAAACTAGAAGATCTTATCGAAGTTAAGGGGAAAGCAATAGCTACCAGATTGTCCCCATTAGATTTAGAAAATTCAAAGTTAGGATACGCTCACAAAGGATAATTCTAAGTATTGGTTATCAATACCTTAGTAGATGCAGATTGGAAAACCCCAATTATAAAGTATCTTAAAGATCCTTTGATAGACACAGAAAGAAAAATTAAGTATAAAGCGTTATCCTATATCTTGATGAGAAATGAATTGTTTAAGAAAAACATATAAGGAGTCTTGCTTAAATGCTTAGGAGAAAGTGAAGCATATTTAGCATTATCTAGTTTGCACAGTGGGGCATGTGGAGCACATCAAGCAGGCCATAAAATGAAGTGGTTTCTATTTCGACATGGAATATACTGGCCTACTATGCTCAAAGATTATATAGATTTTGCCAAATGATGCCAGGAATTTCAAATACATGCAGGTATTCAACATGCTCCTGCAAGTGAGCTTCACTCGAATATCAAGCCATGGCCTTTAAAAGGTTGGACATTAGACCTAGTTGGGGAAATTCGACCTGCCTCATCTAAAGGCCAAAGATACATTTTGGTAGGAATAGATTATTTTACAAAATGGGTTGAAGCGATACCTTTGGTGAATGTAGATCAAGAAACCAGTATCGAATTCATCCAAAGACAAATAATATATAGGTTTGGAATCCCAGAAAGTATTACCATAGACCAAGGATCATTTTTTACTGGTCGAAAGATGTAATAATTTTCTAAAGAAATGGGTTTCAAATTATCGACCTTAACACCATTCTATGCTCAAACAAATATTCAAGTCGAAGCAGCCAATAAGGTGATATTCGGTTTGATAAAAAAGCATGTAGGAAGAAATCCAAAGAATTGGCATAAAACTTTAGATCAAGCTCTTTGGGCTTATCGAACGTCTCCTAAAGAAGCAACTAATACCACACCATTTCAACTCACGTTTGGACATGATGCAGTCTAGCCAGTTGAAATTCACATATAATCAATAAGAATTTAGAGGCAGGATGAAATTCCTTCTGAACGTTATTGGTAAATGATGATGAATGAGTTAGTAGATTTGGATGAACAAAGGTTGTGTGCTTTGGAAGTCTTGAGAAGACAATAAGAGAGAGTAGCCATAGCATACAACAAAAGAGTTAAAGGTAAGATGTTTGTAATTAATGATTTAGTGTGGAAAGTGATACTGCCTATGGATCGAAAGAACAAATCATTAGGAAAATGGTCTCCACATTAGGATGGACCTTGTCGAGTCTTACAAGCATTTTCAAACAATGATTATGAAATTGAAGAATTAGTAGAGGATCCAAGGATCCTAAAGGTGAATGGAAAATACTTAAAGAAGTATAAACCATGCCCATAAGAAATTAAAATTATGGCAGAGTAATGTGAAATAGGATTCACTTGAAGTCAAAATGGTACTAGTAAAATTAAATTTTTCAAAATGGCTTTGTTCCAAACTTTTACAAAATTAAACAAATCATAACAGGAAACGAATCCAACATTACACATAAATCAAAAAGGGAGGTTAGTCTTCAACCAAACAAACTTGATTTTTGCCAAGTTCAACTTGTAGTTGACAGCAGCAGTCTAGAGGCTCTCAAGATTGGAAATTTCTTCGTTCATGAGATCATACTTCTCAAGATGTTCCACACTCTTTGCAACCAATTCATTAATCTTGGTTCTATCCAACCCTTCGATGGAGGCTTGTTGGGCTTTAGCTTCAAAGATTTTCTCTTGTAATTCTTTGATATGAGATTCACAAAGAGAAATTTATTTGGCATACACATCATAATTGGATTGTGCTGCCTTCTGGGAGGCCTCAAATTTCTCAGCTTCTTGGGAAGTCTTGAAAGCTTTGTCAAATTCAGTAGCCGGAGCCTGTTTCTTCGCTTGGATCTTAGATGCAACGCCCCTCTCCTTGTGGTGCTCATCGCTAATTTGGTCAATTAAATTTCCAATATCATTCAAAGCTTCACCTACATCAGTGGGGCATGTAGTGATGTTTATTTGACCTATCAACTTCTTCATTCAATAGCAGGCTATGACATCTTTCTTCAGAACACCAAATAGATCCACTTCAAATATAGTTTTCTTCACCTGCTGAAGAAGTTCATCATAGGAGGCTTCAGTTGCACTTGAAGTAGAATGAGTCGAAGCATCAGAGAGCCCCTTTTCAAAGGAAGATCCTCTCCTCACCATCATTATCTTGACATATTCAAGAGGATTATTTTTCTTCAAATCTTCTTTCTCTTCTTCAGTAAGTGGCATTGAAATTTTGCTTTGATTTTGTTGAGTTTGTGGGCGAACGAAGTCTTGTGTTTCATCTATAGTAGGATTTGGTTCGTTGGTGTTCCTTGTGCCTTTCTTCTGCTCTACTTCGTCTCCACCTTCATCTTCAAAATAATTTTCAATGGTCTTTGTAAAGTGGTATTCATCCTCAAGAGAGTCTTCGGTAAACTTGGCCTTTTTTGGAGAAGATTCGATGGGGATATCTTCGTTTGGCCCTTTATCTTCACTTGTCCTCTTGCCATTTTTTTGAAGCTTTTTCAAGGCATCTTCGTTGGTAGAAGAATTTTCTTGTTCGCCTTGAGCCTCACCGGCATCAGGTTGGTTGACAGTAGTTGAAGAACCTTTGTTAGGAACTACAGTACTGGATATAGGTTGAGGCGAAGCACTGCCAATGTTGGCAAAAGAATCAAGAGGAGTTGTTTGCTTGATTTGCAAATAGGAAAACATTAGTTTGAATGACAAGGTATTCGAAGAAATGAAAAGTATTTAAACTAAAATTATACCTTTGGGTCATCATTATTTGAAATATTTCTCCCAATGTGCTCCAAGATTAGATTGCCAGATGGTTGAGGTTGAGGTTCCTTCTGGGTTGGAGACAGAACTTTTATTTCAACATCCTTTTGGGATGATGATTTGTAAGCATCACCAGAATTCTTAGTCTTCTTCTCCTTATTCTTCTTCTTAGTTTTGAAGGGAGAAAGAGGAATATCTATATCATTATCTTTGTCATCTTCAATGATCACTAAGTCATCATCAGTGGTCTTCCTTTTCTTGAGAGACTTTGGAGGTAGGCCACTAGCCTGAAAGACATTATGGTTAGAAAACATAAGAAAGTAATAAATAAGAGTTTTCTGAGGTGGTACCTTTTTCGATTTCTGTTTGTCTGGAGAATTTTCCTGTGTGGAAGAGGGATCCTTGGTAGAAGTGGTTGTTTGTTTGGAGGCAATAGTCGAACTTTCCTTGGAAGCAGCTTTTTCTTTCTTAGCTACTTTTATTTCAACAGATAGAAAGATATATATTGAGGTTAGTTAAAATATTCAATATTGAAGCAATTTGAAAGGATAATCAAAAAGATCAAGGAATCATTTGGTTCCACACCTTCACGTGTTTGAGATGTAATAGAGACAACTGACAAATCTTAGTGAAGGAAACCTTTGAAAATGTCAGGAGTATACTAAGTCAAAGTTACCCTTTGAGCAGGTTTTTGAGAATCATTTCTTAGTTTATTAAAGATATTTCTACAGGTAAACCAGTCTGGATAAGGTGGAAAAAATGCTAAGCCAAGGTCAGAATTGGGTAATTTTGGAAACCTTGGTGGTTGTAATTGAAAAGCCAAACTATATCTATGTTCAGGTTTTATAGAATATGGAATTTTTAGGCTTGGAAGTTTCTTAGTGAATTTCTTTTCCAAGGTTTTTGCTGCATAAGTAACGGTTTGACTAAGGTTAGTTGAATCATAGACAGTTTCAAAGTATTTTCTGGAACGTCTGGATTTCCTTGATATATGTTAGCTTACCTTTCTGTATATGTTCATGCACGAGTGAAAAAGCTTTTGTTAGATGTTTCCTCATTTGAAAAGTATCAAACATGTTCGTATAAAAGTCATTCCACCAAGAATGAAAGCCTTTCGTCATATAGAAAGCTGGTTGGAATGAGATAAGTCTAAATTCAGCAAAGTTGGCATGATAACTTCGATACTTTGCAATGTCCTGAAAAGTATAGTTTACTCCTGCAACATAAAACTCTCATTTTCGATTGAATAGAGGTTTAGGAATGAGTTGACATAGCCCAAATTGACGAGATACAAAGTTGGGTTGGTAAGCTAGCAAACAAACACGACTCTTTACTGGCATAATCCTAGAAACTAGAAGTCTAGGGAAAAAATTAAATGCCATATGTCCTCAATTTCTGGGATTGCATTCTTTAAAGCATCATCAATTGGAAAAGTAAACTAAGCAGGACCATGGGTTCGACTAGAAAAAGGAGCCATGGAAGGAAGGAATTTATGACGCTTCGAAAACATCATCATATAATTGGTGAAATAACTTTGAAGATTTTCTGCATCATCATTTAGAGTCAACTACAGAAGCCTAGTCCCTTTGATGGTTCAATTCAAGATGTCAGGATCTTCCTCATTCACTATTTCAAAGGTATTAAGTGATGGTTCAAAGGTTGCGTTGAGACATAGCTGAAGAAGCCAATATGGGCCAGCCAGGATCAACTTGGTACCAACTTTATATCCTTTTAGTTTGAAAGTGGTAGACCCTAAACTTTCATAAAGTCCAGCTAGAAGTAGTTCACTTAAGCAGACCTTTCGACCAGAGTGTAGTTGATTCTCTAAAGTAAAAATCTCCTAGATACTTGTAGTTGATGGATGTGATGTCACATACAGTGAAGTCATCATGAATTAGTTTCATCAAAATCACATGAATAATTCAAAAATATGCATTCCTCTGAATATCGAAATACACATTTTCGAGGGGCAATTTGTTAGCTGGTAATTTTGATGAGCTATTTGGTGTAAAGAAATGGACTTTATGTTATTTGGATGTTTATTCGAATAAAGTCCAGAGATGAACGATTTGGCTAACAAGCAAGGAGATTCGAAAAATAGATATAGTTGTTGAAGATTTAGAGTTTTTTTAACTCTAAAGATGCTTCGATTTCGAATGAGGCATTGTTGTTAGGAATTTTAGAGTTGTTTAAAGGATTTCAAGTGCTTCGTTCCGTTAGAAGCTTGAAAGGTTTGAATAGTAGGATCAAGTGGTCCAGCGAAGTAATTTTAAATTCAAACAAAATATTTGAATTGATCAAGTTCGTTATAAGTTTGAAATTCAAATAAATGCGCCATTTCATCAGAGGACGCGTGGAAGCCACTGGTTGTAGAAGACATGCAATATTCGAATGTGGCATAATTCTATAGTAAGACCGTTAGGGTCGAAATAGTATAAATAGAAGTTTTAGTGTTAGAATTTTGTGTGTTCACTATTGTACAAAAACTCTTATATACTCAAATTACCAAATGTTACGGGAAACGAGTTGCAGAAATCATGTACGTATGGAGACACCATTATTATCATATTTACAATTTAAATTGAAGTCTTTTGTCTTTACCCTTGTCTTTACAGTTTAATTCTTTTTCAGTCATTTCGCTTTAGAGTTATTCGTTTATCTTTCAGTCAAAACTTTACTTTTTCCAGAAACCTTTATCTTCCTGTCAAGTCTTTTACATTCTATTTACAAATTATCCACTTTACTTTACCAAGTCTTTCTTTATATTCTAAGTCTTTTTCATTCAAAGTCAATCACAAGTTTAAACTTTATTTTGTTAATGCTTTTTCATTTTGTTCTGTAATTTACTATTGTCAAACGAAACCATATGATTTATTATAAGATCCTTGTTTTATACCTTTAAAGATCTAAATCCATAGATAGAAAGTGAAATATGAACATGAAACTTAATTCAAACATCAAATACTCTGACACATGCCCTAGGATCAATCTAGTTGGTCCTGTAAGTAACCAAAATCAATAATTTGGAGGACTAGCGGTTGTTTACGAGAAATCACCGTAAACAATGAGTAAGTTATATGAGAATGAATGAGAATTATCATATATAAAAAGGAAAAGTTGAGATTAAATTGTGATTTTTACTAAATTATGTCTCATTAATAAAAAAGAGAAATCATTAATTAAATTTTAAAAATATTTTTTAAATCAACCATTAAATATAAATTCAATAATTATTATTACATTCTCACATTCTTATATATATATATATATATATATATATATATATATATATATAATAAATTTAAAAAGTGAAATTTAATTATAAATTTAATTATAATATAAAAGAGAGAGAGGATACTTTCTAACAAAAGGTAGAAAATAAAAATTGGGGTATTTGCTTTTTTGCTTTTATTTTGTAAAGTTTTTGCTTACTATATATTTACTCATTTATCGTGTATATTATTTATTTTACAAAAATAATGCAACAATTAATATTTTTAATTATATAGAGATTTGATCATTCTAAATTTTTATATTACCTATAGATAGTGTTAATAATTTTTATAAATATTATGTTTGCTAAAAAAAGACTTTTTAATTAAAGTTTATAAAATTTTATTTTAATCTCAACAATGTCAAAATAAAAATCAAATGAACAAATTTTATTATTAATTAAAAAATATATATTAAAAGAAATTAATTATAATAATTTAATTTAAAAAATTATAAAATAAAATTTTAGTTACATATATAACTCAAAAATAAATAAAAAAAATATTTTAAAGTTTGTCTTACACCTCAATATGAGGAATTAATCTTGCCACCTCCGGTTTCATACTTGCCACCCTCCAAGTATGGTATTTTTATCAAAATATTCCTAAAAAAATACCAGTTATTTAGTGATTTTTGTTACATATCGGAAATTTTGTAAGGAATACCAGAAATTTTGTGGGATTTATCATTTTACCGTGTTTAATGTTACATACCGAAAATTCAAAATTTTCGGTACCGAATATTTGAAATTTCCGAAATATATAATTAGTTAAAATTCATATCGGAAATTTTAAATATTCGGTACCGGAAACCATACCTGAAATTTAAAATTTTCAATATGTAGAATGTATATCGGAAATTTCAAAAATTCGGTATTTAAAAAATACCGGATATTTCAAATTTCCTGTATGATTTTATTTCGAAAATAATCGAAAAATTGAAATTTCTAGTATTTTTTAAAAGGTTAAGTATATTTTTGGTCCCTATAAATTACCAAATTTTGTTTTTGGTCCTTATAAAAAAAATGGGCATATTTCGCTCCGTACAAAATTATTATGCACGTAATTTTAATCCTTCTTATTAAATCAAAATGCATTTTTAAATAATTATTTTGCAGACATGTTTAGAATGTTATAAAAAGTTCCTCGAAAAAAAAGGAATTCAAAATTTAATTTTTAAGTCTAGATTTTCATTACTTTTATCATTATATTTTGAAATTTAAAAAAATTCATATTTAATTCTTTTAATTTTAAAAAATTCTAAACTTTGGTAAAGAAACATTTTATAGCTTTCTTAACATGTACAAAAAAAATTATTAAAAATCTAAAAATTTAAGGGAAAAAAACAGTTTTCAAAATTTTAGGAAATAGCAGGGATTAAAATTAAAATTAAAATTTTTAGAAGGACCATTATTTGAAGAAATTTTTTAGAGGAATTAAAATTGTAAGGTCGCATATTTATAATGACCTCTGACATATTTAACCCTTTTCTAAATACTAGAAATTTCAAATTTTCGGTAATACTGGGACTTTTTCATTTTTTAACTTATAAACTTATACTTGAATAAAATACACGATAAAATATCGAACCGTAGTAATATACAAATAGAATTAATGTCATACATAGATGCATTACAAATAAACTACAGTCACTCCATAGACAATAATGTCTAATGTCTGAACTGACCAACATATGTTGATTCCCATCCTTTTGCAACATCAGAATAATTATCCCTCCAACGCTTTGTGATGGGAGGCAGTGGACAATCGGGTTTCAATTTTATCAGAACCCAATGAGTATCGTTGATAAAACCAACAACAGTGATTGTATGGCGACTCCTGTACATGAGTGGAGGTATGAGAAGCGGGTAAAATTTCATGCTAATTCTCATGGAAAGAGAAACAAATACAACACTATATCTAGAAGCAATAGGGTAACTCATATCTGGAATCGACATCCATTTGTCTTTACCCTGAGGACCGAAGTGTTTCACGATTAATGAGTTCCTAACATAAGATACAGTGTCGTAGAACAAATTGGAAAACAATTCTTCATGTTGATAAATTTGAGTATCCAATTTCCTCCGAACATCAAAACATGCATCTTGCCCCCATCCTAATGCAGTTGCAATACAACGATAACCATTGTTTCAATCTGGTTCAACATCAATAATGTCATCGATGTATGGATGAAAGAAAGCAGAAAACTGTGACAAGTACTCGCCTTTTGCAGATTTAATACAAGGTTGCTTATGAATCGGTATTGTTGACGATTGACTCCCACTTGGTTGGGTGCATGATTTCTTCGTAGTCTGACTCCCCTACGAAGCTTCAACATATTCTCACTGACTTGGATCACGATGCACATCAATTTTCTCACCTTTTCTACTTTTCTTAACTCCTCTCTTTGGCTTGTATTTCACTGGCAGTGGACACATTGAATTGGTGGACGGATAGGTTAGGTCACAAACTTTTTTCTTCAACACCCTTTGACCCACAATATCTAGAGTACTGAAATGTTTCTTCAACTCTTCGCACTCCTCTTCTAAATTTCACTTGCTCTCTTCAGGACTCACCTCATGTTCTAAGATTTGCAATTTCGTCCAAAATACATGAATTGTTTCCAAAGGTATAGGTGTGCCTAGAATCTGGTAACCGGCGAGCTGACACGCACACGGTAACCTATGTGTTGTTCTAATGTAACAACCACACCTCTCATTGCCCGCACTAACATATTTGACTTTTTCAAGTTCCTTTTCAATGAGTTGTATACACTGTCTTGAAACAAAATTGTGCAATTTAGAATAGAATGGGGTGTTATACTTATACTTAATGTTGACGACACTTTTTTGAAACGACACTCTTATGGAACCTAACTGCAACTTCAACATTGTGTTCACAGCATCCCAGATTGCACATAAATCACCTCGACTTGTAGTCAACATGTTCTTCAGTCTCCAATGTGCAGACTCCACCCTAGAAATCATAAACACATTACATAAGCAACTCTCAATTTAATGCATAAACATAAACATATTTCATGTTAGAAGAATGTACTTGTTTGTTGTTGTGTTCCCTAAATGAGTGATTCTGTTAGTCCATGCAGTAACAAATCTTTCTTTATATGGTGTTAACCATGTTTCTTTCACATACTTGACAAATAATGAAATATCACCACATACACTCTCGAAGTGGTTGAGATGTACATCAAACTCGTCTTCTGTATTTGAATACATCATGTTGTTCCATTTATCCATGACATGTTCTTGTCTCTCTGATTTCACATACTCCTTACACTTCATGCTAACGTTTTTTGAAATATGAAACATACATAGAAAATGAGACGAATTTGGATACACAAACTCAATGGCATTCATTAATGCAAGCTCTCGATCCGTCACCATGATATTTGGTAGCAACTTCTCAAAATAAAACAACTCTTTAAGCCTCTCTAGTGCCCATGTGAAGTTCTCCTCCCTTTCATGTTCCAAATAAGCAAAAGCAACTGAAAACGCCAATTTTGTTGATGTAACACTAACAATCTAAAGCAGTGGTAGCCGGTATATGCACAATTAAAAAACGCATTCAGTAACCAGCTCACTCAACATATTTTTAAGATGTGATGAAATTAAAAAATCTACCTATTGTTTTGTACGTGCAATGAAAAATCAACACCATAGGAAACATATTCAACAACTTCACATAATTAGGGTGTGTCAAGAAGATATCAGCCATAATATCTGAGTTATTCTTATTTCTATACCAACACATGTATTTCTCTTGGTGAACAAGACCCAATAGCAATTGCATTTCTGCATTGCACCTCTCTTGCCCATTTTGTATGTTGCTCTAGCTTTATATATCTGGGTAATACTTGTGAGGTTTTCTGGGTCTTTGTCTTTCAAAGCAGAAATGATGTACCTTGGTGCCATGTTGTACTTCGACATGTCATTCACAAACTTTATTTCTCCCACTTTTAGATGGCCCAATATGTCAAGACCTACCAAATCTTTGTCTAGTCTATGATTGTGCATCCGGCATCTAACCATTACCTTTCAACCATCACCACTCGGAACAGATCTCAGCCTAAATGGACATATATGCTTCATAGTATAATTGCCATCAGAAGGGGCCACAGCTTCATTTTTCTTTTAGAAATTACCTCATCTGTTACATCCCATAATCAATTTATACTTTCTCCCCCGCATACTATTAGCAGAGTCAGATCGGATTGTAACAACATCAATACCATGAGTTTTTCTAATTAACCGTACCCATTCTAGAACATTCTCTCGTGATTCAAAAATCTAACAATCACATAAGCGTATAATTAGATAACTTCGTCAATTTATAATAAATAAATAAAATATATGTGTATAAAGTCAACTAAACATACCGTATCTATGATGAAGTACTGCGTAAGATCAATACATGAATCCGTATAAGTTAAAGTTGTTGACTCATGACCACAAAGATATAACACTTCATCTGCCAATACCAAAAATTTCAGAATTCAAGGAAATTTCTGGTATATACCAAAAATATGGAATTTTCAGTATTGCTTTTATACCAAAAATTTGGGAAATTTCCGATACAGGTAATAATTTTTTTAATATATATCAAATTTTTTAACTTTTCGATAAATCGCACCAAAAATTTAGAAATATCCTATAGACACCGAAATTTTATAAAATACAAAAAAATTTCAGTGTGCACCAAAAAAGGTACCGAAAATTTGATGAGGTCTGAAAATTTACTTTTTCATAAATTTGGTAACATTAATCTTTTTTTCAATAAGGTAAAAATTGAGTAAATAATCTCAGAGATATTTTGGAAATAACACAAAATAGGGGATAGCAGGAATAAAAGAAGGGGTGACAGAAAAAATTCTCATACATTTCTTGTTTCATAATATATTTTTAATATCAAGAAAAAAATCATCTAGTCATTTACTTTCAACTTTTTACAGGGAATAGTATGATGCAGATTTTAAAGAAATGCAGTTGAGAGGATGAGGAAGAGGGGGAAGAAGAAAATTCATATGTATTTGATATATTGTAAGATATGGTACAACTATTTAATCCGACGGTTCTTATTCGTGAACTATTTAGTTGATGGTTCACTCTAGACATCACTTGTTTTTAATATCAAAAATATTTGTGTAAAAATTAAAAATAATAATAATAATATATTTTAATATCAATAATAGTCACTAAAATGAAGCCCAGGTGTACAGAGGAAAAATATTTACAGTGCATCTTCTTTCTTTCAACTATAAGAGCTAACATTTTTTTGTCTACAACAAAAACCACTTTCTAACATATGTAATTACTCTTCCCCTCCAATGTGAAGTTTCAATTCCGTGGAGATTTGCTAGTTGTCTGTGCTTCTATGTGCGATTTGCTAGTTGTCTGTGCTTCTATGCGCGTCCTTCTCCACGGGGCATTTTCTTGGAACTCGCTGCAACAAAATTTGATTCAACAAATCAATAGATATATAAAGGAAGAAGTTTGAGTGACGCAACTCTCAAAATTTAATGGAAATAAAGACATAGAGAGCATACTGTCTTCAACATCCTTAAGCTGGTAATAGTGAGGGGCTATCTCCACTAACCACTCAGGCTTTAACTCTGTGATCTGCAACGAGAATATACAGTTTCAGCTATTCCAGAAAAATCATTGAAAAAAGTCAACCTTGAATTAATTAAATGTAGGGAATACCTGTCTCATATACTCCTTGGTTGTGAGAACTAGTTCGTGATACACAGCCCATCTTGGAAGAACCTTCAAGTATAAAGAATAACCAAAGTAAATAAGAAGAAAAAAATTGATATTTTTTATAAGAACACGGAAATTCACATCCAGTATTTATAATGAAGGTTCATGCAACAAGTATAATAAACCCAGCAGTCAATGTTACACAAAAGCAAATTACCTGTGCCAATCCGGAACTAGGATGTATGTGAACAGTCTGTGCATGTTTAACTGTCCGATATGATCCATTTTTTTGCAATTTTGCCGAGTGTGGAAAAAATCCTGTATTGTTTAAAATTTTGAATCAGCATGATAAAAAATAAAAATAAAAATTAATGCAAGTGATGATTACAAGTTTTAAAAGTTCACCTGATGTTATAGATTTCTTGATAGCATCTAAATCACTAGTATTTGTTGTAAGTTCGATCTCAACCCTCTCTAATAGACCTGCTAGTTGATCACGGATATCCCTGGCTCGTTTCATACTCCTTACCTACACATCAAAATAACACCGTAAAATTCAACATGTAAGATGCATAATATCTTTAGTCGAAGTGGAACTTTGGTTTTTCTCAATATAAAGTATGAATAAAACCAAACAAGCTAATTTTGCAGTGGAAAGAAGACGTGATTAACATACATTTGTATCATTATCACCTCAGACTCAAATTATTAGAATGATACATTTATAACTCTAAGGAACAGGGTAATTGGACAAAAATTGCCATAAGGCTACAAAAAGTTCTAAAATGTTTATCTATATAAAAAAATTAGAGGAAGGGAAGACCAAGAAAAGTGAAAAACCATCAAGAATTTGAATTTAAATGATTGCTCCTTAGACATGATTTGAGATAAGACATTAGCGTCGTTTAATCAATTTAGTCAACTTCAGACAGCAGGAAAAGGATATGGTAATTTTCACTTTTCAAAGTACATAACCATACCTGAATATAATTTTCATAACACCATTGCGTCGAATAATTGGTTTCCTTCCAAGAATTGTAGACCTGAAAAAATATATATAATTTATTAATGAGGTCCAACAACAATCTAGATCAAGGTAATATACATTAGTAAATTATGCCCTTATTATGACATATGCATGCATTGCATCCAAACAATAATCTTGCCATAACTCGTGATTGATTGATTGACAACACATTACGTCTAGGTGAAGAGATAAGTTCACAACAGGAATCATTATAATGATATATTTTAACATAACTGAGGGAAACAAAGGAGTGTTAGAATGATATGAATGCAGAATATCCAACTCCATGTTGTATTGAGAGAACTATGGTCTCCAATCCATCATAATTTCCAATTCAAAATCAAAGACAGATCTTTATTTTTTCCATACTATATTCATATCATGTTATTTCTCTCTATCTTACAAGCTCTAATTAATTAACTAATAGTTGGGACCCGGCTAATACATAATTAACAACAAATACTCAATGTGTGATGAGATCAACAATTGTGCATGTCATTTTCCCAAGATACACAAATGAAAATAGACAAGTCAATAACTAATTAAGCACAAAAATCAAAAGTAATTGAACCTTTAGCAATGCAATATGATCTCCGACATTTCCAGTGTGAAAATTCAGCCTTGCATTGTCTGCATGCACTTGTTTATCCTTTGGACGATAAAATATTGAGTTTCCAATAGAAAGCATAGCAGCAATGGAAATGATGTCTTCTGAACACTTGTATTTTTCTGAAACGACTATCATTTTTGACAACATAGGATCAACAGGGAACTCAGCCATCCGTCTACCAACCTTAGTTAACTCACCAAGCTTATTTAAAGCACTTAGAGCAAATAGAAGTTCCAGGGCTTTCAATAAAGCTTCAGCAGGTGGGGGGTCCATAAAATCAAAGTGCAACAAGTCGTGAATACCAAGACTTTTTAAAGTCAGGACCACATTTGCGAGGTTTGTCCGCTGAATTTCAGGTACAGTGTTGTCATCTAAATCATTCTGATAGTTGTATGCGGTATATAACCGGAAGCACTTCCCAGGACCTGTTCTTCCAGATCGACCAGCTCGTTGCATTGCTGAGGCTTTAGAGATCGGAGACACAAGTAAAGACTCCATTCCTGTCTTTGGATTATAACTTTTCATCTTTACGAATCCTGGATCAATGACATACTTTATTCCATCAATTGTCAATGATGTTTCTGCAATATTGGTGGCGAGGACGACCTTCCGTGCCCCTTCAGGAGTTGGTTCAAATATTTTTGCTTGTAGTTCAGTCGGTAGGTTGGCATATATAGGACATATAATTAATTCAGCAATTTTAGTCCCTAAGCCTCTAGTTCGGTGTTTCAAGATTTCTTCTGCTGTTTCAATTTCTTCTTGACCAGTAAGAAATATCAATATATCTCCAGGAGGTTGAGTAACATGGATTTGAAGTGACGTGACAATGGCTGCATCTAAGTAATCAGCTTCTGGGGCTTTCGTGAAGTGTATTTCAACCGGATACCTTCTCCCTGGAATTTTGAATATAGGAGCAGAATCAAAGTAATCACTGAACTTTTCTGCATCAAGTGTAGCACTTGATATCAGCAACTTGAGATCAGGCCGGAAGCGAGAAATATCCTGTTACCAAAATTATAATGTTAGATCTAAAAAAGAGAATATTTATCCAAGAGCATGTATTTAAACACATCCAGGTATAAGAAAAGAGCATGCATTGATCAGTTATAGAAAGTAACCAAAATAAAGAATCATTGCACAACAAGTTAGAACAAAAACAATGCATGTAATCAACATCAAATCAGCCGTCAAACAAATAACTGCATACATGTACATACATGTACGCAAAAAATGTTTTAAATCCAATCAAAAGATAGTGATCATTCAAGGGACAAAATTATATCACTTGACGGCTTACCTTTACTAATCCAAACAAAATATCAGTTGAGAGAGTTCTTTCATGAGCCTCATCCACCATCACAACACTACAATATTAGCGAACATAGTAAGAAAACAACCATAAAGCATCATGCCTAATCTTGAAACCTAGTCCAATATACACTCACCTATAACTTGCCAGATCAGGCTCACCAAGAAATTCTCTTAGTAACATTCCATCTGTCATATATTTCAGAATAGTCTTGTCTGATGTGCAATCCTCAAAACGGATGGAGTACCCAACCTTTAAAAAGAAAACTTCAAATTAATTATAATTTATATTTGAAAAATTGAGTCGGGAAAAAAGAGATATTTATAATGTAATTCTTTATAAATGAAAACCTCATGCTTCCCATATAGTGTGTACATATTTGTAATCTTTTAGGAAGTAGAAATTTTAAAGAATTTAGTCATATTATAACCAACACAAAATCAAAAATTATAATATTGAAAAATGAAGATAGCATACCTCGTGTCCTAGTTTAACCCCTAATTCTTGAGCAACTCGAGCAGAAACACTCATAGCAGCAACACGACGTGGCTGAGTACATGCAATCTGGACAAAATATAACAATTTTAAACCTTACTTCCAATGCCTACTGAATGACATAATTATAAACCAACACACCATAAAACGTACATATAGCTGTTTGTTCCACAAATGACAAATAATAATTGCCAACAACAAAGCAGAAATAATAAAATGAAATATCAGCTAAGCAAAGTAACATTCACTCAAATATTTACCAATTGTAAAAATAAAAATCGATATAACAAGAACATCAAATAAATTTTTTAAATGACTTAACCTATTATATGAACATAAAAATTAAAAAAAATATATATCAAAATCAAAATCGCACCATTCCACGTTTTGTATACCCAGCTTCATGAAGATATTGAGGAATTTGGGTAGTCTTTCCAGAACCGGTTTCACCCACAATTACAAGAACCTATTTAAGGAAATTATTAAAGGTTAATTCAAATGAATATTCAATTTTCAATTATTTACATGAAAATGTAATTAAAAAGGTAATGGAATCAACTAAGACAAAAGACAGTTCTTTGGCAACAAAGATGAAATTCATTCCTCAAAAACCAGAAGTCGGAACTAGCATAATATAAAATGGGAAAAAAATATTGAAAGGGGAGAGGTAACCATGCCTGATATTCATTAACAGCTTCAAGCAATGCATCCCGATAAGCATAAATGGGTAATTTTTTCCTCTCCGCCTGAAAAAGGAAGTCGAAAAAGTGTGAATATGTAACATATATGTAATGAATTCATCTTTAACATTAGAGTTTTTATTGGATGTGCATGTATGAATGGCCCTATATAAATGTGCATAAGATAATATCATTTTTTGCTTATCACTATGCACAAACAAACGTCATGCACAGGCTGATATCAAACAAATCCATGGTAGTGCAAATTCAACATTGACTTTCGGAGACTAAAAGACTCCAAGAAGCTAACCCCCGTAAGTAGGCAACGGCACACATGGAGGCACATAAGAAGAAGCACAAGACTAAAGGTTAGCTTTAGAGGTAAAGGCTGCAACAGCATTATAAGGACTACTTTGGCCTTGTGTCTAGATGATGTGTGTTAGAATGCTGAATATAGCCATGACTTTCGTGGAATCAATGGAGAAATCTGAATTGTAATTGATTGATTGTTAATTACACTAGATTAGACTTTATTTATAGATCTAGTTGGTGACCTGCTGTAGCAGGTAAGATCTAGGGCTGACTGACGCTTGTCAGTCAGTCACAAGCTGTTAAGTCTGTTCTAACTGTAACTAACTGTATTAGACAGTTCAGCTACAGTTAGTTACAAGGCTATGTAATGTTAGCGTACATCAATCCTACAGTAAGCTCGTGTAAGCTTACTTAATAAATCCTAAAATATTACATGAGTAACTCTTTTAATAATGTGGGATTTCAACAATCTCTAATTCAGCCTAATGACCAACAAACTGCATGTAGGGATGGCAAAAACGCCATCTATGGCGAGCCGAGCCAAGGTTTCCAATCCGTCATCTACATTGCCCACCACATTTTTTGGCGGGCACTGGCTTTAAGGATAGTAGGGCCCGCCCGACCCATTTTTTGGAGGGCCGAGCCAAGGTTTCTCGCTCGCCCCCTCTTACATTAATACAGGTCAAACTTTATTTCCGCCGATACCCCTTGATTGTCTAACTACCTATGTGTTACATTCACCATTCCCTCCTTGAGATATCAATTCCCATTGATCCCCTTTCTTGCAACCTGTTGCTTTAACCAGTCCCTCTCCGAGAGACTAGATCCTTTGCAATCCTTCCTAAAATACATATTATTCTATGCGGTTGCCTTGGCAGCCACAAAAGTAATTCAAAACTGATCCTCAAATCTCTATTCTCCTTCATTTTTTATTTTTAAAATAGTAAAAAGTACGAAACATTTTAATTTCATTCATACAACACTATTAAATAGTTATGTTTATGGAATGAAAATGGAGTCAAAGAAAAGGAATAGATATTTATTTTTTTAAATGTAGACCAACTGGCAAGGCAGCGCCTGTCAAACCACTAACACTCAATAAAGCCATTATTAATCGAATACTGAAATGCTACCTGAAGTGCTTCTGATGCTGACTTTACTTTGGACTTTTCAATTGAATCTTCCATCTCATCATAATCAAACTGTAAAGAAAATCTGGCTCAGAAACAACAATAACGCTATTAAACATCACGAGTCAAGTTTAATCATTAACATACCTTATCTCCATCCATCACCGATGCCTTGATAAAATCTATTTGGTCTTCGAACACGTACCTAAATACATAAATTGTAATGAAGTTTATGATTAGTAATGTGTGCACTCAAAGATACATAAATGAATCACCTTCAATTCACACCTAAGGAATAAAAGCACACTGATTTAAGACTTTGGGTGTCATCTAATAAGTAGAACAGAACCAGATTACATATCAAATTGGCGACAATTGATTTTAAATGAACAAACTTACTGGTAATCCTCGGATGCTTGTTTTTTATTTTTGGAACCATACTTCAGTGTTGCTTTTCCTGGAAGATATTATCAAGAATGCACAAGTATTAAAATACAGAAAAAGAACAGGAATTTATTTTTCAAAAGGATATATACTACAAGGAGCACATTAATACCAATCTGGTGTTCCTCCCATGCTTCTTGTTCAGCAAATGGATTCATCTTTTCCTCAGCATGTGTATCCCTATAGATAAACACAGTCAAAGATGTTCATTAAGCCAGGTACCTTTTGGAAATTCATGTGCACTCAATGGGATAAAAGAGGGAATAGATTATAAATGGTATCATGATAATAGTTCATATCCAACCCCTTTTCTATTTCTTTTTATGTTTTTTCAATTGTAGTGAAGATCACGTAGTAAGTGAAAACCTGTAACGCTGCATGGCCACAGAAAATCTCTTTTCTTGATTAACACCACCTTCCTGATCATAAGCATCTGGCATCCTATACTGAAATTCCAAAAGAAAGTGAGAGTTTAGCAGACACATATAGATATATATTTAATTATCACAATCCCAAATGATTCTTTTGTCAAGGATCCTATCCCAATTTCCCATAAAAAATTAGAGATTGTAATATCTTTATACATAACTCCGTTGCAAATGAGAAGAATCGCCATATTATACAACCTTTAAGAGCCCCCCACATCGATTTATGGCATAAATATATGTTTTTAAGCGGGGCAATCATCACCTTACAAGCCGGTTTTATAAGGTTCAACTAGGCTCAACCACAATTCTTTAGTCCATATAAATATCTTATTCATTTTAAGTCCCTCTATCTAACAAAAATTTATGTTCAGTCTATTTGCAGAGATTTAAAACAGTTCTTGCATTTAAAGTTGAAACTTGAAAGGTTGTTATTTTATAGGGACCAGCAACATATTTAACCCTAACAAAAACAATTGGCAAATAGCTTATCTTGACTGAATAAAAAAGTCATCACATTTCAACACTAATCAACCATGAAAGAATAAAATAATTGATCCTGATCTAACACTCACTACTCATGAAATACAAACTTATATATTACCTCATTCACATTGTCAGCCTCCTCCGACCGCTTCTTTATAAGTTCATATAACTCTTTCTTGTGCCTGATGAGAAATAGAAAACTTAAGAAATAAAAACTTTTCCACTCTAAGGATACAGAAAACTAAGTGAACATAGAACTCTTTAAAAACTCTGCATAATGATGGAAGGGTTCTAGCTCTCATGTACAAATGCAGAATTTACAAGTATATGTATAGCTTTTATCTCCTAACAAACAGGCCAGACACAAGTAAATAAGTAATAATGTAAAGAATTTGTTTCAAGCATGGTGATACAGAAAATAGCACACTCGTATTGATGCAAGGCTCTTAGAGATATAATAGTGCATAATAGTGCATCTATTATGAGATATGACACCTACAAGACAATTATTATGATATATTTCATACTACTCAAAAATAACTGCATTAAAAACTTGACTATCCATAATACTCAGGGCCTGTTTGAAATAGTTTTTGTTTTTAGTTTTTAAAAACTGAAAAGTAAAAATCAAAATACAATTTAGCTATTTCAGTTTTTTGCTTTTAAAAACTGAAAAATGGTGAAGAGTTTTTAAAACACATTTGTAAAATATTGTATTCAAACAAGTTTTTAATTTTTAAATTTTCAAAAACTAAAATAGAGTTTTTAAAAAGCCTTTCAAACAGGCCCTTAGTATCTTAGTGTTATTAATAGAAGCAGAGAAAATGAAAAGTAGATAGATAGAGGAAAAGGAAGAATCAAGCATCTTTGGTCAAGGTATCACAGGAAAATGAGTATTTATATGCCTCTTTGCATGAAAGAGAGACCAGTGCTGTCTATGGCAGATGGCAGAAGGCGGTATGTGACAGTGGCAGTGGCAGAGAGCCAAAATCCTGTCGTACCAGCCGCCTTGCAGCACCGTCATAGCTGACTATCCCAGAAAACCCCTTAATAACGGCCTGTATTTACCATTGCGACGAGCCCAAAAACTGCAAGTGATATCCGTCATGGCGCCGCAATGGCTGATATTCGATAACAATAACAGAAGAGGAAAATCATATCTAGAAACATCTAGCAAAGATATTCAACCTCAGGGCAGATGACGCATTAGCAGAGAACCACAAACTCATTTATTTGGACAGTGGCACCATAAAAACAAATCTAAACGTTTCAATATAGTTTAAAAATAGAATTAAATGCTAGGGTGCCAAGGTCGGGTAAAGCATCTCCTTTACATGATTTGCTTGACACTACTTTTTATAGAGAAAACATTTTAAGGAAATAAGAACGTATCATAAAGTAACAAGAAAAATTGGAGAAATCAAAAAAGCAACCAGCACCTTAGGTCACGCTGTTCCACTTCTGAAATCTTCACACCATCAAAAAGATATTGCTCATCTTCTATTTCATCTCTGCAATATTTATCAAAAAGTTATCAAATTCAACTAGAAGATTAAGGAAAAACAAACATTTTAACACATAACAGCTATGACCAAGAAACCAAATATTAATTTCTTCATAGACATAAAATCAGAACTGAAAACAACCTCAAGAAAACAAACGAAGGTAGAATCATACCTCAGTTCTTCTAATTTCTTTTCCTCCCTTTTCTTCAGGTATTCTTGCCTTGAATACTTTCTGAAACATCAAGAAAACAATAAGCAAAGTGACATTACTGCAACCAACATTAAGCCATCAAAAGTATATCCTCCTTAAAAAAAACAAGTAAAAAGATGAGCCTTAAGCACTACATGTTTGTTATTTGGGAAAATGATACCAGTGGGGGTAATATAACAGCGAACCTTAAAGAATGAATATCATCCTGCTCAGCAGCATTAGATCTTCGAATTGCTTCTTCTGTTAGAAGAAAGATTGAACCAAGAAACTGAAATCAACATGTCGATATAAAGATACAATGGCACTTCTATGTGTACATATATGTAAGGGCTACTAAGCTCAACAATCCATTGCCATACATACCTTCCTCCTTTCGGGTCAATTTGTGTTCAGTCAACTGATAAGCAAGAAACAATTCAAACAATTAGAATTCAGAAACAGAAAAGTTAAAAACTGGGTAAATGTTATATGCATAACACATAAATAAATGTATGCACTGAACAGTGAAAAAAATGCCTCTAAAATATGTATTAGTAAATTTAAATTATATTTAAAGACTCTTACAAGTGATATAACCAGACAAGTTAGTTGAAACAAAGATAAGCCATGCTATTAATATGAATTGCCTTGATAATGAAAAAGGAAAAAAGTGATGTCCATGGACATTTTTACCCATTATTTCGAACAAAATTTCTTCTTTTATCCAAAAGGAAATGTTCATGTAGCTACAACTAAGATACCAACTTAAGCATAATGGTACCAACCAAAAAATAAAAGCATTTTCATAACAGTAGAGTCTTTCAAGTACAAGTGACCAAATAAATCTGACTAATAATGAGTACCTTCCGTGTTCCTGCAGCATCTCTTTCTTTCATATGCTGCACTAATTCCTCCTTCTCTCTTTGATCTTTCAATCTTTCTTCTTCTGACTGTTTGCAAAAAGACAGGTAGGTAATCATATCAAAAACATTGACGAATATTATAAAAAAAATAAGAATGCTTTTACAAAACTATTATCAGTAAAAGAATTCTAAAGTAAGAAAAATTACCAGAGGATCTCTTTGGTACATTCAACAAAAATTAAACCAATTTAAAGTCTTTTCTTTTTCTATTTGAGAGCATAAATCATATTAAAATGTTCTAACAAAAGAGAATAGAGGCAGAAACTCAGAGATCAATAGTGTCGAACATGCATATAAAAAGCTTGCTGATATGCAACCATCTAACAATAATATGACAGACAGCACAACAAAATTAATCAAACAAGTGAATATAGTAGGATTTTCATCATCAGTACCAGTTGCAAAACAATGTCATATAAACACAACAAAAAAAAAAACATTAAAAAGAAATGGTACCTCTGAACCACTATCTTCATCAGGGTAGGTTCTTCTCTTAACTTGTCTTTCCCCTTCTTTCCTTAAAATCACCTGCATTGTTGCATTTGGTCAAAATAAGTCAAACCTTGTTAGGAGAAACTTTGGTCAGCAGCTTACCATGAGCATAAATATGAAATTGAATCTAATAGGTTATGAACACTTTGCCTCATCATCCTGATCATCTTGAACTTCAGTTTTCTTCCTGAAACGCTTTTTATGACTGTCTGGCTTTCTTGATGTAGAAGATGTACTAATTGTCGATTTATCGTCACCGACATCAGTATGAGCATTGTCGATATCATCATCATCATCGTTGTCGTCGTCGTCCTTTAAAATTGTGTAGGTCCCCTGCTTTCTCACCAACATCGCAGCTTCTCTCTCTTGTCTTTGATATTGCTAATATAGAGCACAAAAAGATCAATAGCCAGCAGATACTAAATACTTCTATAACAAAAGATTTACTGGATATACAGTATGAAAATGGCATTATATTCATTGTGCCTTGGATCAAAACTTACATTTAAGCCGGACGATCTACGAGGAACTCTCGAGAAAATTTCTTCCGCAAACCCACGAGTGTCAGTTGTTGAGATCCCAAACTCCACTAGCTTTCCCATTAAATCAGCTGGTGAAGTAGCTTGCTTGGCTGCAAAATCAAAAAGAGATTACTAAATATAGCATATGTGAATCCTAACATATCATTTCCAAAATGATTATGTAGAATATATTTTTAGGGTGATAAAATGATTTTAGATTAATTACATAGTCCAATCATGTACTGTACAACTGTGGGCTGAGAATATCCCAGTAGTGACATCAATTTGTCTGATACCCATGTCTTTAGATTGTCGTCACTCGCCATTTTTTTCTGCAAGGAGTAAAATTAATCAGCATAATGTTGGATTATGAAATCAGGGAGCATAAAAAGAGTGGATTGGACCATGATAATAAAAAATGTTTATCAGCCCAAATAAAACTCAATCAGCAGTAGCAAATAGAACCAAAGAATGTTAAACAGAAAAATGTTACAAGGAAACTCCTTATTCAGATGCTACAGATTATTAGAAACATAGAAATTGAAGAGTACTGAGAGTAGATTCCATTTCTTCTTTGATATTTCTCAAATGATATCATAAAATGGGGTACCCGAGCTTCACAGGTTACAGGGTTAAGGTCTTGTTTGGCTAGACTGTTTTCTACGTGTACATATAGTCAATTTAGCAACTGATCTATTACAGACTAGAGACTTGGTCATTTGGTAAACAGGGATGTTTGTTATCGTCCTAAATGGAAGGAGTTTCCGTAAGTGGCAATTTATCATCTAAACTCATTAATCCAGGAATTTAAAGTGAGTTTCCGTACAAAAACCCGTTCACTCCAAGAGCATATGTCAACCGTTATTGGGACAAAGAGATCCGCAACGGCTTACCTAAACCGTCATACCTGTTATCCAAGGCGTCACCGCCGGGAATAGTCTATCCACGCGCCTGCCGGAGTTTTGCTCCGCTGCAAACCTCCTCTGCATCCCAGAAGTTGCTGCAAGTCTCGAAAAACACGACAAGGACACAAACTTAGCTGTTTACAGAGACAAGAACTTCACCAACTACGGAACGAGTCGACCCGGTGGAGTGGATTTGTTCAAAAGCTACTCCGACGGAGAAACCATTCCGGTGAATGATTTCTGTCGCTATAGCCGTAACTCCGCCGGGCACAAAGACAGTTTCACGAGCTATGCCAGACCAAAGCTTCCACACATACGGCACCAGAGCCACCGGCGGCAACGGCGATTTCAAACAATACACAAAAGAAACCAACAACCCCACCGAAAATGGAAATGCCTGAGATCAATCATTCACATCCTACGGCAAAAACAGCAACGGCCCCACAGAAGAATTCACCTCGTACGGAACAAGCACCAACGTTGTCGGATCCAGTTTCTCCAACTACACCGAAACCTCAAACACCGGCAACGACAGTTTTACAAACTATGGAATAGATATGAACAACCCAACCAACAATTTCAACAACTACGCTAACGACGGCAACGGCGCAGTTCATACATTCTCAAACTACTGTGAAAAATCCAACGTCAGTGCAGACACTTTCACCAGCTACGCCAAAACAGCAAACGCAGCTGAAGTTGATTTCAACAACTAAGGTAAATCGTAAATCGTTCAACGAAGGAACCGACACATTTACTAAAACATCAACCGGCGAAACAAAGGTTAACTTCAAAGGCTACGGTGTTAAAAACAGTTTCAAAGAGTATACAAAAGACGGTGTTTCTTTTTCAAAGTACACAAACGTGACTTCATCAACGGTGGAAGAGAAAAAAAACACAGTGATTCCACCAAATAAACTAGTACTTAAATAAATAAGCTGAAATTATGATTCTTGAAATCAACTCCTACTAAATCTTAAATTTCTATTATGAAAATAAGCATATGATTAGGGTTTCAACCTAACAACTCCTCTACCAGAATTTACATATAAGAGAATCAAATTACACTATGTTGCACAGTTCAATAATCTTCATCGCGAATATTAAACCCTCTCTCTGGTGCTTCACCTTAACCATGAACGCTGGAATGGCATTGTGCAGAATTAGAGGGGAAGGGAAATTGGGGATAAAACAAAAGGGAGAGAGGAAAACCTGGAGGTTCGAACGGTTTACGGCGGCCTTCCAACCTACGACGACGGACTCCGGATACGTCTTCCGGCGAGGTTGAGCGGAGCGAGTTCAGTGACTTCAACTTGCTGAGTTTTGGTGTGTTAGGGTTTTAATTGGTAAAATATGTTTTTCTCGATCTGTTAGTATACTAAGATTTGCTAAGGTTAATCTTGATTTAGTTTTGACTTGAAATCATAATTAACTTAAAAGATAAAATTAGTTACGATTTAGTTTGATTTTTGGATGATTAATAAAAAGATTATCCTATTTAATTTTTGGTTAAATATCTTTTTTTTTCCCTTATTTTTATCTCGGGGTCCAGTTTCGTCCCTTAATTTTAAAAAAGTGTAAATAGCTCCCTTAACTTTTTAAAACGACGCACGTAAGTCCTTCCGTCTATTTTGTGTAAACAGTCGTTTAAAAATGCTTGTGTGGCATATGCGTTGGATATTTCTAGTTCTTCATCGCCTTCCTTGTTGTTATGTGAAAGGTTTTTTGCAAAATTGCAAACGGTTTGGGGGCTAGGGTTTTTCACGAAATTTCTTCTCCCTCTCTAGAAATTGATCTGCCTCCATGAAATCTTCCAATTGTTCGTCCTCTAAGATACAAAGTTGTCGTGAAAGTATGAATTCTCAGCCTTATACGATGTCGAATATGCAATGGAAACCGGTTTGCCACTGTGGAGATAAGGCAATTCTACGAAGGGCGACGACAGCTAAAAGTTTTGGGAAACATTTTTGGGGATGTCCGCATTATAAGGTATGTTCTTTATTCACAAAACCTTGAATATATTCGTCTCTCAAACTGATAAAGAAGGGAACTTTGAATGCAGGAATCTGTGCAACCTGGGTGTGGGTTCTTCGAATAGTTTTATGAGGAAACTGAAGATAATAAAGGCAAATTTTTGATGTCTCGGTTGAAAAAGCTTGATAAGAAAATTGAAGAATTGCAGATGGATGTTAACAAAGTAAAAGTGTTAAGTGAAGAAATAAGGATGCAGTTGAACAAGATGATCAAACTGGAAAAATGTTGGATTATGATGCTTTTTGTAATATTCTTAGTTATGTGGTTTTTCATGTATTGAGTTTTTCTGTCTTAGATTGGTTATTGTACCAGTTGAATGTACCAGATTATTGAGAATTATGTTGTCTTAATTATGGTATTGTACCATTTGAAAGAACCAGAATGTTGTGTAATTCTACACCTTTTTGTATGCAACATTTTCTTGAGAATTTTATCTTAGTTATTGTGTTAGATTATAGACAACAATAAATTTTGGAGACAAGACAGTATAAGATGGTTCAATAGTGGTTCACTACAACATAACACAAGACAGTAAAAATATTACATTAATTAGTGGTTCATAACATTACATCAATGGTACAAGACATTGTACTTTAACCTAAATGTGGTTCCAAATCTAAGATGGTTCCCACATTACATTAGTGGTTCATAAACCAGCAAGACATACTAAACACAAAATACATGCCATAAGTGTTACATTAAGCATACCAATAGTGGTCCATTAAACAAAACACATAATACCAGCAAGACAAACTAAACTTAAAATACAACTAAATGTCACAATCTAAGCATTTTTCTTAGATCTTTTTGTAGGGGTAGTCCTCCTAGTTGTTGGGCCAATGGCATTTTTTGCTGCACTTAATCTGGTGGCAGGTCCAGGTGGTACCCATGGAGTTGGTGTCCTTCTGACACCCAACTTTTTTGACTTTGTAGCAGTTGGTTGTTGAGCAACCTTTCCTTTGGAAGCTTGAGAACTCTTAGTAGTTGGTTGTTGAGCAGTCTTTCCTTTGGAAGCTTGAGATTGCCTTGATGCAGTCACTTGATAATTCTGAGTTGCAACAGTGATTTGAGAAGCCCTTGGTGCATTGCCTTGAGATCCCTGAGCCGGAGTATTAGTTGGTGTAGTCATTTGAGATCCCTGAGCAGAAGTATTAGTTGGTGCATTGGAATGAGAGTTCTGAGCAGGATTAGCATTTTCTTGAGCAGGCCCTATAACTTTACATGTTTTTTTGTTATGCCCTGGCTTGTTGCACCTACTACATCTAACAATTAACCATGTTCTCCTTATATTTCTGTCAGTTCCATCAATCTCACCCTGTTCACGATTTCTCTTCTTTTTAGGTCTACCAGACATCCTTCTATACTTTGGAGGTCTGACATCTGGATATGGTGTTTTTACCCATAAATTTGAACCATTTACAAGATAAAGTACATGTTTGTATACTGCCATGTACCTACTCTTTCTATAGCATTCAGGGATGTAATATTCAAACTTAAAGTTTCTACTCTTCATACATGCCAAAGCACGAACACATGGCAATCTAGTAAGCTTCCACTTTCTACAAGAGCATATATGGTCTTTCAAGTTGACAGTTAACATTTCAGCTGGATTTTCAACATGTTTAACTTCAAATAAGTGCGCATCTGACATCCTACATTCAATTTATATACATATCAGACATCAACACCAAACATGCTCAAATAAGTTGAAATTATTACATATAAGATGGTGTGTTTACCTAAAATCCATGAATTGGTGGAAGAACTAGTTTTCTCAATTTTCTTTCTGATGTTTGGCTATACTGCATCATCATTCAACTTCTGGAACCCCCTTGTGACACCCCGATTTAATTTGAATATTAAATAAATGGGAATTTAATTATTTAATTAATTAAATGTCTTAAGTATTTATATTTTTGGGATTAATGGGTTTAATTAAAGAAAAGAAGAGATGGAGGTGTAATTAAGGGTGTGAGGAGTAAATTACTCTACTCTTACTAATTACCATTTATTTTATTTTATTGGAATAAATAAAGGAATATTAAAAGGAGAAGAAAGGAAAATAGGTTCTTTTTTTTGGAGAAAGTCATTATACGTGGAATTTGAGAAGAGAAGAGAAAGAGAGGAATAGCCGACGTCGAGGAAATCAAGAATCATCGCGAGGTAAGGGGTGATTTCTTTCGGTTAATATGTCTTATGGGTTTTAGGAATCAACAGGGTAATTGGGTATGTTAGGAAATTGAATTATAGGTTATAGAAGGAAACCCTATTTTGTGTCGGTGTATGGAAATTGGATCATTAATGTGTCAGATAACTAATATGAATGAGTAAACCATGTTGTTTGATGTTATAATGGTGTAAAATGGCTTTAGATTGGTGTTCCTAGTATCACAATTCGTGTTGGGAAGTTTGCAAATGATAAAGGATGCATAAAGCTGTCAAAAATAGCAGATTTTACTATTACAGGTCGTGGGAACCGGTTCCCTGTGGGGAGGAACCGGGTTCCAAGTGTTAAAATTATAAAATCTGGCATTTTTGTACATGGGAACCGGTTCCCTGTGGGGAGGAACCGGGTTCCCCATACAAAAATCCAGGGAGGCTCATTTTCAAAACCTGGGAACCGGTTCCCTGTGGGGAGGAATCGGGTTCCCCATACAAATTTCCAGGAGATTGTATTTTTCAAATTGTGGGAACCGGGTTCTCCCAGTGAGGAACCGGTTACCACTGTGTATTTTTCCAAAACTTCTAAAACTTCAAAAATTCATATTTTCTAAACCGTAACTCCGATTCGAGTGCCGTTTTCGGCGTTATTTCTAAAATTTCAAATACTATCTCTTGGAAAGGAAAAATATTATTTTCTCCAAAATTATTTTTAAAAGAGTCGAGCTCCCGATTTTGAAAAGTATGGATTAATTAAGGACAATGGGGAATTAACACAGATGGTCTGAGTTACCGGATGAGAACTAATGCATACCATGTTATAGTTTGATATCCCTTATGATTTGAATATGATATATTGGTGAATTGGCATTGTGTGGATTGTATTGATATTATGATCAGTGAAATAATGTTGCATGCTTTTATGATGCATGCATGGACATTTGTTAAATTGGTTCATTCCCATTGTGCGGAAGTGAACTGGCAGAGCCAATAGACTTACCTGGTTGGAGGTAGTGAGGCTAGATTCTTGACCCAATGGTTGTGGGCAAATCATGGATTACACTGTCTTTCCACGAGTAAACGGAGCAGTGGGTGAACTCGGTTCACGTTTTGGTACCACATGCATAGAGTCTGCATTGCATATGGGATTGTAACATGTTAGGATGGTTTCCAGTGTTGCAATTTCCATTGTTTATTATATACATGTTCATGGTGTGAACAGTTTTGTGGATTGATGATGATTTGTGTTGGTTAATGGATTAATGTATCCGTTTATTCTGTTGTATTTAAAAACGTATAATGCATGTTATATTGAATTGAAATCTCACCCTTACTTTAACGATTTCAGATCCGAAGTGATTAGCTGCTTGGAGTTGGTGAGGATAGCTCTAGAGTCGAGTCAGTTAATTAGTCCGCGTGTCAGTGTCGTGCTCTGGTAGATGTAACACTGGGGAAACGGTTGTTTGGATCCTTTAATGGATATTTTTAATAGTTTTGAACTATGTTGATTTACTATCCTGGAATAACTGTCGAGTGATGTATTCAGGATTTTGGTTATGTTTCCATTTCCACTGTTAAACATAACGATAAGTATGATTTGTTTAATGATTTATCCTTCAGTGAAAGCATGACACATGTTTGGTAAATTTTGATGATTTAAATTGTGACGCCTCTTAATTATGGATAAAACTCTGATTATTATTTCTATAAAGCGCGGGTACTTAGAAGGGGTGTTACACCCCTCCTATTTGTTGTCCACCTCTCCATATAATAAATTCTTATATCTTCCAGCATTGTGACTAAGGGCTTTGACCTTGAATCAAGGATGAAACTATTGAAAGACTCTGACTGTTATTGAGGATAGTCACATTTGTTAGTTGCCTTAAAAAATGCTCGACTCCAGCATCTGGGAGGTATCTTCATCATATTGACAAAAGCATCATTATCCAACAACTTCATTACCTTCATTTCTCTTTCAAATGCCTGGGCATATGTTGATTTTGCAGCCTTCCAAATAATCTCCTTATACACCTTCCCATGATATTTTTTCCTAAAGTTGTTGCACAAGTGTCTCACACAAAACCTTTGCTCAACATTTGGCAAAAGCTCATCCATAGCTGGGAGCATACCCTGCCAAAAAAATAGCAAAACAAACAACAAAGGATAATCATAACATCAAAACAAACAACAAATAATAATCATATGTATGTCAGGTTTACACACCTTTTGTTGGTCTGAGATGAATGTGTATGTCAGACATTCTTCTCTACCTCCTAAGTCATCAATCAATAGTTGCAAAAACCATGTCCAACTATCCCTATTCTCTTCTTCTACAAAAGCAAATGCAACTGGTAGCATTTGATCATTTGGATCCCTTCCAATTGCAGCCAAGATCTGCCCACCACATAATCCCTTCAAGAAACAACCATTCAGCCCTATGACATGTCTAGACAATTTGAAACTTTGCTTACATGCTGCAAAGCATACATACAATCTTCTGAAATATGGTTTTTGGTCTTCTGTACCTTCTGGAACATAGTCAAGGTTGAGCTTCATAGTGGATCCTGGGTTTGCTCTTAGCAGCTCGTGGCAATAGTCTTTGATTCTTGTGTAGTCTTCCAAAAAAGATCCATCAACCATATCTCTAGCTTGTACTCTTGCCCTTATAGCCTTAGTCTTATTGACACCCACATTCCACTTCTTTTAAACCTTAGCCTTTATATCCTTTATCTTCAACCTTGGATTATTTTTCAAAGAGTTTTGAATCCTCTTGCTAAGCCACTCGGTAGTCATCATCTTCACATTATAGTATCTACTACAATCATGTTTGTCAACTACTTTCCTTAATTGTCATGACTCTTTATTTGGTAATTTTGCACAATAAGCTTCTCACTCACAACCATCCTTGCATCTAACCCTAACCCTCATTTTGTCATTCTTAGTGAATCTCATATTTCTACCACTTTGTACAACATAAGTTATAATGGATTCCTTGAATTCATCTCTTGAAGTAAAATAAACACTTACTTCCCATTTGAAATCTGTCATGTTCTTTTGCATTTTGAACATTGGGTAGCTCTTTCTTGTAACAGCACCACTGCTATCATCACTATCACATCCACTTTGTAGTTCTTCACTATCATTATCATCATTCTCTTGTTCACACTTATCCATCATACCATTGTCTTAACCCTTATCAACAATATGTATATTTTCAGTTAGATCTGCCAAGTCTTATTCCTCTAAATCATCCAAACCATCAAAGGAATCATCAAATGCTACTTCCATTGCACTGTCATAATTTTCATCGTCACTGTCATCTTCACTATTGCTTTCATCGTGCACTTCACTTCCCTCCATATTAACCTCTTCTTCAACATTTTCTCCCATAACAGTATCATCACCCTCCACATTAACCTCTTCCTCAACATTTTCCCCCAGAACAGTATCACCACCATCCACATTAACCTCATCCTCAATATTTTCACCTGCAACAGTATCAGCACCCTCCACATTAACCTTTTCCTCAATATTTTCACCCACAATATTATCACCACCCTCCACGTTAACCTCTTATCCAGCATTAACACCCACAATATTATCACCCACAACATTAGTAACCGCTTCTGTAAGGAACTCACAGTAATCTGGCTCAGCTATCGTGTGTTGAATATAAATGTCACAGTTTTTATGCACCCTATAAATATCAACTATTTCTAGTGCTCCTTTATCATGAACCAGTTCATACATGCCTAATGAAGGGACTTTGTACCAGATTTTCTCAAACTCCCTATAGCCTAATTCCTTAAGAACACCAACAAACTCGAAATATCCCCAAGTGTCTGCATCTATTCTCAAGTCAGAAATATCTTCTTTTTCATACACACTATGATCATCATCAACGAATTGACCACTATGATAAATTATTAGATTCAGATACTCCTCATCCATTACACCTAAATCATAAGAAATCCTAAGCTGAATAAGAATCATAGTATAAAAACCCTAAATCAAAAACATATTGAAAAACCCCAAATCATAGCAAAACCATAATTTCATGTAAACCCTAACTACGCAACTCAGAAAAACTAGGACGAAGACGAAGAACTGACATACCTGAAAGCAAATGCGAACACAACCATGAATCTTGACTGGAATCCTCGTTGAATGTCGCATGAACACAATGTTTCTCAAATCTTCCCTTCTTCCCTTCTGCGTTTTGTTATGTTTCATTTTTGAGGGTTTGTAGCTTACTCAATGTTTCTCTTTATAAAGGACGACACATGGATAAAAAATAACCAACATGGATAAAAAATAAACAACACAACTAATGGATGGTCACGGAAGGATTAACATGCGCCGTTTTAAAAAGTTAAGGGAGCTATTTGAACTTTTTTAAAATTAAGGGACGAAACTGGACTCCGAGATAAAGATAAGGGACAAAAAAGGGTATTTAGCCTTAATTTTTCATGGCTTAATTTGAACTAGTTTTTAAATATTTGAATTACAAATTATAAATATTTTTATTATTAATTATTTTTATAAAATTATGATAAAATAAAATTCGAAATTATATAATAAAAAATATATTAAAATTTAACTATTGAGTTAACATCTTCTCCATTTTTTAAAACAAATAGAGAACACAATTATTATAGTATTGGTATATAAATGTATATATTATTAAAATGTGTGATATATATTTTGCATAATTTAACATGTATACTAAAAATAGTAGTAATTATATTCTCTATTTCTTTGAAGAAATGGAGAGGATCTCTATTCGTACAACACGTCTAGGGCTGACAATGAACCGAACCAACTCAAAAATAATTTAAGATTCGATTCGATAATTAATTCGTTGGATTTGGTTCACGAACCAAATGAGTCGAACTTGAGCTCAAAATCAAGTTCGTAAAATAAATGAGTTAAACTTGAGCTATGTATAGTTCAATTCGTTTGGTTCATGAACTGACTCGATACGTAAGTTTCATGAAGACATAATACTTAATATTCGTATTTATTTATATCATTTGAAAGATGATAAAATAATTTACAATTCTATTGATTAAAAAAAATCCAAATTCAACATAGTAAAATATATTTTACAAATTTAAGTTATAACATTTCATTATTTGCTCATATTACCTACTTTTGATAATAATATCTTGAATTATAAATATTATTTTGAGATGAGACTTATATTATATGAAAGTTAGAAATATTGTCTATAATTCTTGTGAATACAATAATCATAAATAATATTGTTCTAACAAATCGAGTTTGAGCTGGAAAAAAAGTCCGTGATGAACTCGAACTTGACTCGAACTCGTCCAAATCTTAACAAGTCAAATTTGAGCTGGAAAAAAGATCATAATAAACTAGACTAATTCTTAACGAGTCAAACTGATCTGAGGCGAATTCGAATCGACTCGACTCATTTCCATCCCTAGTTACATCTCATAAGAAGATCTATATTCAAGCTATCTACTTGTGAAAAACTTGAGAGTTCTATAATATTCTGAAAAACGAATCAATGTGCAACAAAAGAGAAGAAAAAAAATCAAGGAAGGAAGCCGCACTATCAAAGAGAGGAATATTGTGTTACGACTCATCATTAGGGTTTATCTCATTAACTAATATATTGGGTCTGGATTTATAAAACTCATTGTCATTTTTTTAAAATTCATGCTGATTTATTTTATTTTGCATAGAATATTATTTATAGTTATACTCTTTGTATATTTTTCATTATATATGTACTTATTTTTATTTTTGACTAAATAATGTATAATGTTTCTTTTTGTTTTAGGACAAAATTTATATACAGTCCCTTAACTACTAATTATTGTTTCCCTATAAATATATCTCACGTGTATTTTAAAGTTCCACGTTAATCGCAAAACAAAATTAGTTTAATAATTAGAATACTAAATTCTTATAATTATAAATAACATGAAATTATAAGTTTATAATGACTCTGTTTGATAAAAATAACGATTGAATGATAAGTTAGCTTATAGCTTATAACTTATGGTTGATGAAGTATGACTGATAACTTATAACTGATTGTTGATAGTTGATGACTTATAGCTGATAAGTTAATTGAAATGTTTGATAAAATTAGCGATTCAATTAGTTGATAAATTAAAATGACATAAAAGACATTTAATATATAATTATTTAATTTTAAATTAAAATAAATTATAAAGGGTAGTAGTGGATTTTAGATAAAAATAATAAGTATATAAATTGAAGAAAAAATGATAAGTTATAAGCTATAAGCTAAAACGCTATTTAAAATAGCGTCTGAAAAATAAGTTATAAGTCAGTAAAATAAGTTATAAGTTCGTGATGAAAAGACTGTTATCAAACAGGTATTTTATTATCATATGAGCTTATAAGCTATAAGCTCAAAAAGTGTCTTACCAAATGTAACGCCCCGTTTTAATTAATATTATATTATATTATATTAATACTTTCGAGTTACCGATCGATATTTATTTTGCGACGAGAATATTCATATTAATCAATATATCTGTTAATATATTTGGCGATGTTTCGATTCAGTCCGGTTTTTATTCTGTTCGGTTCGGTAATATATTATTCGGACCGATATTTAATTCTCCGGAGTTATTTTAATTAATTGAGTTAATAATATTATTAGATATTATTAAGGTGTTAATTAATAATATAAGTTAGGGGTGTGAGGATTAATTGAAGAGAATTGGGTATACACCCTTGGTTGCTAGTAAAATGCATCATAAAAATACTTTCTCCTCATTTTCTTTCCATTCCAAAACAAAAGCCAAACTTAGAAACTTAGAGAGATATAGAGGGTTTTGGAAGAAGAAGAAGAAGAAGAAGAAGAAGAAGAAGAAGAGCAAGAGCAAGCTTGAGGGTTGGATTTGTTGAATCACCAAGAATCATCCAAGCATTTGAGGTAAGGGGTTTGATTTTCCATTCCATATAGTTAGAGTTTGATAAATATATTTTGGATTTAGGAAAAATTGGTATTTGATTCATGAGTTTTGGATTGAGTGATTGTTGAAATAACTTAGAAAGGTTGAGTTAGGAGTATGGATTGTGGGTGTTTTATTGCTAGCTTGTAGGAAATAGAAGTTATAAAATGGAAATGAATAAGAAAAACCATAGCCTAGCACAATAAAAGAAGAATTGGAGGAGTTGTGGCATGGGAGGCGCCCACCCCAGCTTGGAGGGCGACCGTCCCAGCCTAGAAGATGCTCGCCCCCTATCCTTTACCCCCCTGGGACGTGCGTCCCCTTGCTTGCAGGAAGAAGTAACGAAAATGGCATTTTGCTGTTTTTTGTTTTATGTAATTCTATTTCTGCATAATTGTTGTTCTGCATAATTTTCCATTTGGCTTTTGTTGGTTTCAATTTCTATAATTCCTTATACTACTAGTTGGTATTAATAAAATATAATTAGGACATAAGTTAGCCGATTAAATTTGGAACCCGATTATGTTTCGATTTTCCAATTTTGGTGATTTCGGCGACGAAGCAAGTTGCTCCAAATTCAATAAAAATTGACGTGCTAGCTAAGTTCGACGTGTAGAACGTAGTGGTGAGGTTAGTTTTTCGAAATTGCGAGTTTTTACGAAACGATCCGAAATAGGTTAAATTGAATCGGATTGTGTTTTAGTCGATTTAAGATACGTATGGACAATCCGATTGCGATGTTGACGATTATGACTAATGCCGGTTATTAGGAATGACTTTCGCGACGATTATTGGTGTTTTGACTATTTTTACGTATTTGGAATTTGGTGAATAAATTGATAATGATGTGGTGTGATTAAACATGATGTTTGCGACGGTGTATTTATTAATGAATACTTAATGACATGCGATGCAATGATATGTTTATCTTGGTGTGGATGAATATGGCGACGTGGACTTTATGTCAAATTTGATGAGCGATGATGATGTTTTTGTTGTGTTGTTTTTATTGTCGAGTAACATACATTACATTGGCGACGAGGGCTTTTATGCCAAGCGACGATGGGCTTCATGCCAAATGTTCCTAAGTATGGACAAAGCGACGGATACCACATGCATAACATAGTCGTGTCTCATGGAGTCGGTTATGTTTATGATTGAGTTGTTTGGCGTTGGGTTTTAATTAATGGATTATGTGGAATTAATATGATATATGATGCTTTGTTTGGTCATGATCTTTATGATGAACATGAAATGAATATGACGTGATAATTTCATGATAACTATGTGATGAATATAAATGATGAGTTTTGCGATGATTTGACTTTAATGAAATGCTTAATGCAAATATGATGTGATGATGTTTGTGACGACTGACTTTTATGCCAAAAGCGACGATGGGCTTTAGCCAATTTGTGATGATTTTGTGGTGATGAAAGTTTATGTGTTTTTGTGATGATTTATGTCGATGAGGTTATGGCGATAAAGTGTTGATTATACACATTAGAATGACGATCAAAGTGAGTGAGATTTGGATATGTGTGGAATACACTTATTAACCTATATCTTTTATGATTCCAAATATATATATATATATATATATATATATATATATATACGTTATCATGCCTTTAATTATATGTTTTGGAGTATCTCACCCTTTACTTGTTTCGCCGTTACCTTTATACTAGTAACGTGCAGGTTATGAAGACGGAGATTATAGCTGCTATTAGTCGAGTTGATGTCGCTCTGATACGTAGTAGTCGGGGGGAATATTTATGTTGTCTTGTTGTTGTTCTTTTGTTGTTATTCCTTTTGTGAATAAGAATCATACTTTATGAAAATATGATTTGATGAGGAGGTTTAATAAAGAAGGTGTTTTTGATTTCTAAGATTCAATTTATGATTTTTGAGGATGCTATGTATCCGAGATCAATACTTTTAAGCAAATTGTTTAAAGTGATTTGGTTTTGAAGGTGTGACGCCTCAGTATTGAATTTATGAAATTTTAAATTACTCTGGTTTTACTTATAAAACCTTGGGTAATATTGGGGTATTACATTAGTGGTATTAGAAGAACAGGTCGGTCTGTCGGCCAGGTTATTAATGTGTTTAACCCTGTTGTATGTGACATGTGTGTGAAACACTGTCGTTACTTGCTTGTTTCTAACTGTTTGTCTGCAGAGATGAGTGTGAAACAAGTAGGGGAGAAGTTTTACTTCTTCGTGGCGCTTGTGGCTTAAGATGGAGCCTCAAGCAGTGTTACGCTTTGGTTACTTGAAGTGTAAGTTCGATGACGCTGTTGTAGTTGGTAAAGATGGTTTACGTCACCATCATGATTGTCGATTATCTATTGACAAATTGAGGAACTGATCGCCCTTAATCTCTTGTTGATAGTAGTCGGGATTTGTGTTGTTTGGGATAGACTTGTCTCGCCAGCTTAATAGTGTTTGAAGCAGATGAGTTAGCACAAGGTGGTGCATTGTTACTTGAGTTGTGGGCGAATTTGGATTTTGGCGAGAAACAAGATTTTGGCAAGCGAATTTCTTGTTGTGATTCTTTCGAAGCATATTGTGAAGGTGTGAGTGAATTACCGCCGTAGTGCGAAGTGATGTTTTGATGGATTTAGTTTCTGGAACTAGTTGTGATTCGATGTATCCTTAAGGGATGTTTGTTTTTGAGTTAGAATTGAAGAGTCAACTTGAGGATTGGTTTGAGCAGAGTTTGTTTGTTCGAGCGGGTCGCCATGGAGTGCTCCAGTTGTGTTGTTCGAAAGGAACGAAGGTCACTTAAGTTGGTGTGTCGTTTTCAGACAAAGGAACGAAGTGGATGTTGAGGACAAGTATCTACTTCCAAGGACTGATGTTGGATAAATCAGTCATTTAGAGTTTATGTGTTTAGTGAGATCGATGTGAAGTCTGGCTGTCTACGGGTTAGTGTGAGAGCCAAAGATGTTTAGACAATGCTTTTCAAGATAGTGTATGGTCCTAGCGAGTAATTGTTGATGTCATTAGTGCGACTAATGCGTCAGGTATGATTTTGGAATGTTCAGACAGTACTCTTACGAGTAGCTGCAAGAGTTATTTCGTGTTCATGAATATTATTTGGTTCCCATCAAGTTAAGGAAATTGTAGCAAGCATCCGAGCTTTGCGTTATCAGTAGTGAAGTTAGACCAGTGCATGTCGAGTATTCTAAAGAAAGAGTTTTGAACTGTTGGACGTGAGTGCCTTAAGTAAGCGACTTAGATGGTGATATTTTGGATAGTTCCGCGAAGATTTATTTTGTATCTTGTAGAAGACTTCAAGGGGTTATTTCAGAGCTTAGAAGTTCCTTTGTTTTGGATGGTTAGCTTTGTGAGTTTGATGGAAGATATTTTTATAAGTTGGTATTGATCGTGAGTACTTTGACTTGAGATGGTTGAGTCGCTATTTGGACTTTGCAATGGGAAGAGAATTTGTTTGAGCCAGTGAAAAGTTTAGCGAATGCTTTGATTTTGGTCTTGTTTAGTACTGAAGAACCTTGTGTGGTGTATTGTGATATTTCATTTTGGACTTAAGATGTATTTCGACATAGAGTTGGAAAAGTGTATTGCTACCTTGGAACGATTTGATTTTCATAAGGAAAAATTGTCGGACACGTGAGTCAGAGTTTGATGCGGTTGTGCTCACTTGAAATCTTAAAGGTGCAGATGTTAACGACGAGGAGATTGGAATTGTTGAAGAAAATTCAAGTTTGAGTACGATCTATAAAGAGACTTTGTCTGTTGTTGAGTTTAGTAAGTTGATATCGCGGATGACCCAAGAATTTCTGATTTGAGGATTTGTTATTTTGAAGAATGATCCACGATTGTTTGGAGACACTTGTTGAAATTTAAGTTTAGAAGGTTATCGAGGATTTGTTCACTACTATCATATGGATTTCGTTGGATACTAATAGTCGTGGTGGATTATTAGATTGCGACTAAGATAAGTCTTGACGGTAGAGAATTTTGAGATGGTTTGGTAGCCACATGTACCTTAAGATGATTGATGTTTTATAAAGGAAAGTGTTCTAATTGTGACTGAAGTCGGTCGCGACGGTGTTCATGTTGGGTTCCATAAAAATTTATATTATGGTTCTAAGTCCAACCTATTTTATAATTACAGTAGTATGAGACGACGTTGATGGGTAGAGTTCCTGAGAGAGTATTTTGGTTTGAATTACCACTTTGGAAGATTGAAAGTTATGATAGGTGTTCGATTAAGAAACCTGTGTATTGATCGTTGCGACGGTGCGAGGATGATGATTACTTAATATAAATTTTGGGAATTGAATTGTTATAAGGGAAGACTTCGTTGAAGTCAAGTGTATACGTCGAAGTTTCACAAGTGAATATTTGGACAATATTTGAAAAGGTCAAACTATGTCGTGTATTTTAGGGGATCAATGGACGTTGATCAATGAGGAATGAAAGAGTGATTTTTCGGGTTGATGAGACTGATGTTACGAGGTGTCCTGATGGGTGTACGCTTTGAATGTATCCATTCTGAGTAATTGTGAAGTTGAGGATTAACCAAGTTGTTTTACGGTTGGCATCATATGCGTAAAAGTGACGCAACATGGTTTAGATATCGAGCATTGAATTTTTTGCGAGTATGCGAGATTGTTGGATTTGGACTAGTGAGTTATAGTCGCAAGTCATCAATATACGCCCTAGAATGAGTAGTGTATCGCAGTTCGGTTATGTTTGAGTAACTTGTTATTGTTCAAGGGTTGTACGTTGGTAATCTATAAGGACGATGTGACCTTGTGATTTTCTGGAATGAAAGCGATAACTGCAAGTGTAATTCTTGAGTTCGTACTTATGCGTGAATGAAGACACCTTTTTTGTGTTTGCGTAGCACGTGTGGTACTATCCTATTTTGATTGTTTCAGTTTTGGTTTGTATAACCATTTTGTTGTCTTGATTTTAGCGATGGAGTCGATGTTGTGTCTGTCATACCCCAAAATTTGCCCTCCATCTTCTCAAGATATTTCATACATCCATACTCAAGGATTCCTCAATGGTTGATCAGACAAACCCTATCCTAAGACAATCAACCCAAACTAGGGTTTGGCAATTCTCAAATCAAGATGGACTTCCAACATCTCCAATGGTCATCATGCCTCCTCGTATGCTTCAAAGGTTCTCCATGTCAAGTTTCAAGCCTCACAAGTCAAGTTTCCTCAGATAATTGCTCAGATGGTTGAAAATCAGTTGTATTGGACAAAAAGTCAACTGTGGTCAACATACAGTCAAACTTCATGATTTTTGGTCAACATCCTCATTCTGAAGTTACATTCATCATTTGATCAAGGGTTGATCATGATTCATCAAGAAAACTCAAGATTTGCTCAAAAGTCAAACTTTCTAAATTAGGGTTTCTCAATGAAAAGTCAACCAAACTTTGACTGAGCATAACTTCTTCATACTTTCTCAGAAAATTTTCCACCACCTCTTGTTTTGAAGGAAATTCAATTCTCTACAACTTCATGTCTCACAAGAATGTTCAAAAAATGCTTCATTTGGAAGGTATGGATCAAAACATTACCGGTCATTTTCAAAGTCAACAAAAAGTCAACTTTTTGTTTTGAAGATATATTGAGCATGGAAACTCCAATTGAGATGAAACCAAAGAGGTTGGTTAGAGGACTCCTAGATATTTCCAAAAAGTCCAAGAACATTCAAAAATGTGGAAAATTGAGCAAAATACACCTTGTGCAAGTTGGACAATTTTGAAGAAATGCACAAAGAGAGATACTTGTAAAAATCAATTTTTTTGCAAATGGGCCTAGTTTTTCTTCATCCAAACTTCTTCCTTATACAATTAGGAATATCCAAGCCCAATGCCACGAATTTTAATCTTATTTTTCTATTTAATTTGGATTTTATTCATTTAAATACAAATTAAATTCAAAAATAAGGTATAAAATCAAAATTAATTGCAAAATTGATTTTTCTCTCTTCCTTGAGATCCAAGTAACCCAAGAAAGCTGGCAAATTTCGAAATTGGTCTTGATATGGCAAGAATTTGATTGAAATTGATAAAAAAAGGTAAGATTTGATTTTGTACAAAATCAAATATTTTTTGCATTGATTGATGATTATTTCTTCCTCAAATCAGCTCCAATTCCATCCAATATAAATATACAAGGCATAGCACATGATTTAGAACAGAAAAATTGCTTGGAGAAACCCTAACCTAACTAAAAAAAACCGTGCACTACAAGTCACTAGCAGCCCTTGTTCCAGCTTGTTTCAATTGGTTTTGAGGATCCAAACACGTTCCTTGACATCCCTGGAAGCATTCCAGACCTTTACATTGTCCAAAAGCATCAAGAATCACGAAATCAAATTTGGTTTGTTCATGTTTTTCTCAAAATCGATTTCCATTATTCATGCATTTTTAACATGTTTTGTTGTTGTTTTTGTGATTAGAACGAAGTTTGCAAGCTTTCTGGGTGGTTTGATTGAATTTCCATGGCCTAGAACACGAATCACCATTGCTAGGGTTTTCGGCCTCGATTTAGGGTTTCTTTAAAACGGATAAATTGGACCATAAGACCACCACCATCGTGTTTAGAATTCAATTTGCAATCGATTCATGTACTCACAACTAATTTATATTACGTGTATGAGATTTTGGAAAATAGGACTATAGCGTCTGGGCGATATTTTCAAAAATTCAAAACGAAGAAGATGAAGCTTGGCGTGGGATTGGTGCAGTCAGGAGATGACACTTGTTTACAAACCACTCGCTCCGTTTCCATGACACGCGTGCACTCCAGTTCGGTTGGTAAAGGCGTGGCGTTGTGAAGGGAATGTCCTGAGTTCGATCCCTGGCCATGGCAAAGCATTTTTCACATGTTTGCATTTTTTTTCATATTTTCATATTTTCATTTAATATTTTCATACAATTTAATTTAACTTTAAATATTTTTATCATGCATTTAAAAACACCAAAAAATATTTTTCTTTTTGCATTATTTTTAGAAAATGTTTATTTAATTTATAAAATTAAAAATATTATTTTTGCATGCATATTTAATTTTATTGTTAATTTATCATTTAAATCACTTTTAATTGATTTTAAATTATTAAATTAACTCCAAAAAATCCCAAAAAATTATTTTAGCATATTAATGTTATTTCTAACATGAAAACCTTTTTCTCATTCAAAAATTATCATTTTTACTAACATTTGACACACTCTTTTCACACATGCACCCCTTAGGGTAATTCTCTCTCGTTGCCTTTACGAATACAAATGGTCATGTCCCTCGAACGTAGAGGTATTCTAGCACCGTTGCCTTCAAAACAAATCATCATAGTCCCTCCGATACAAAGATCATAAGACCCACGATGTCGCCTCCGAATACATGATTTTGACCCTCGATTGTCGCCTCGAAAATGATGATAGTCCCGAATGTGCTAGGATACTTCCTACAAGTTGCTTTCTATGACCATCCGATGTCCCTTCGAATGTCCCGCTTACATCCAATGAATGGGGTTACCTACCAACTAATGGTATGGATAGCACTATTCTAAAGGAAAGTAAAACAACACGAAAACGACCATTCTGAGTAGGTAATAAGACTTTTAGTTGCTTGCTCTATCAAAATATTTTTCACACCTCACACTTTTTGTCAAAGTTCAAACTCTTTTCAAAATAAAACATTTCCGAACACTTTGTATACATTCCTACATGAATCATTACAAAGTCAAAGCGAAATGCCTTTTCAAAACATTTTTGTTAAACACACAGAAAGCACAATTTTAAAGTGATCTAAGAGCAACTAAGAGCCCGTAGATAACTATGGATGGCAAGGGGTGCTAATACCTTCCCTTTTCATAACCTTCTCCCTTACTCAGAATCTAACGAAGGTCTTTTCTGTTCTTTTCACCTTCCCTTAATTGGATAAAAGAAAAGTCGGTGGCGACTCTTGCTATCCGCATTTGCGATTCAAAGAATATAAAAGGTGACTCTGAGAGACACCTAAAAGAGAGAATACCTTAGGGATTTCTAGATCACTTTTTTTTTGTTTGACTTGCTTGCTTTATCTTTAAGGGTTGCTTGGGTATTATATTTGTGGGATCCTACACCGGATCCGGGTTTCCTTTTAGGTAAGTAGCAATAAATCGTCGCTTTAGGCGTATATCAAAAGGATCAACATGATGGCTACGTTAGCGTGACACTTTGGATGTCTGATACTCTTCATTCCCAAGTTGAGGATAGTATTTGGCTTCGTGGTGTCATCAAGCTAACTAAACTTTTAGAACCTTAATTGACCCATCTTGGCCATTAGAAGGTAGTGAGATGGCGGCTTTGGTCAAACTAAGGTTGGTGATACTCGATGCTACGCTCATTAAGATTTTGGGATATTTTGGTCGACCACTTGGTAGTCGTATTGAAATAAACGCCTACGAGAAAGATCAATGATATGAGATTCCTAGAACCCGGTTACTATTATAGGACAGGATGAACCAACTCAAACTTTTGGTGGGGTAATCACCTATACTTCATGCAAGCCTTAAACCTAGGCTCATTGTGTGAATTGCTTGTGTGTGCCAAACATGACATCATGACATCATTTGCATTGCATATCATTTCTAACTATTTCAAGGACCTAGGGATTTATCTTTGCTCTGTTTTGTAGGGTATTATGGCTTCTAGAAAGACTATCCGAATCAACTTCATGGGTATATCTTCTCAGCTCAAAGAATTGGTTTCAGAAATTCCCGACCATGCTCAATTCATCAAAAGACATGGTTATCTACTTGATTTGGTGGTCTCCGGTTTTGAAGAAGATATGATGCATGTCCTATTCCAGTTCTTCGATCCGAAACATCATTGCTTTACATTCCCTGATTATTAGTTAGTTCCTACCTTGGAAGAGTTCTCTAAGCTACTTGGGATACCTATTCTTGACCAAATGCCATTCACCGGTTTAGAAAAGGTTCCTAGGTATGAAGACATTGCATCAGCATTACACCTAAAGCGCTCAGACATTGAAGCCAATTGGGAAACTAGAAGCGGAGTTAAGGGTTTACTTGCCAAGTTCCTAATTAAGAAACCCGAGAATTCCTCAAAGTTATGAGTTTCCATGCATTTGAAGACATTGTGGCCTTGCTAATCTATGGTTTGGTTCTATTCCCTAACTCGGATCAGTTCATAGATGTCAATGCCATCAAGTTGTTTCTTACCCGTAATCCTGTGCCTACTTTACTTGGAGATATTCTACATTCTCTCCACACTCGTACTACTAAGAGACAAGGAACTCTCATGTGTTGTATGCCATTACTTTCCAGGTGGTTTATTTCGCACCTTCCTCCATCAGTTTTGAAGAACGAACAAAGGTTGAAGTGGTCTCAAAGATTAATGTCACTCTCTCATTCAGACATCCGTTGGAATCTTTTCTCTCAAAAGGACTTCACATTCATTGAGCGTTGTGGAGAATTCCCTAATGTACCACTACTTGGTATAAGAGGAGGCATTACTTACAACCCTTCTCTACCTCTACGTAAGTTTGGTTTTGCTCGAAGAGATGGTCCGCATGATATGCTTCTCCAAGATATTGTGTTCAACTACAACCACGATCTCCAGAATTACCGACGAAGGTTCATACACGCTTGGGGCATGGTAAAGAAGACCGATACCAAGACTTTGGGGCACCAAAACTCCATTCCTTGGGAACCTTACCTCAAATGGATGCGAACTCGAGCTTAAAACCTCATGATGCCATTCACGTATGTTTTACCCGTAATTATGGAACCTGTTGCTATAGGTGACGTACCTTATACCGTTCTCCATCCTGACATGCCTACTGATTTTGAAGACTTGAAGAGATCCTGGATTCAGCTTAAAGAAGAAAGGGATACATTTGAAGCTCAGTGTTATGCAAGTGAGAAGAAAGTGCTAGAGTTGACAAAGCTACTTCACGAGGAGCGAAACATCAACGCCTACCTCGACACCAAGAGGAAGCGCCCATGGGAGACTTAGAGCTTTAGGATTTATATGCTTTTCTTTTATTGTCTGGAACTATCTTTTGTACTTAAAAAGAAAAATAATAAAAATAAGACTAATAAATGTTTGTTCGTGCTTGTTTAACAAATTTAAATCTCTAAGGTCCTTGAAAACATTGCATTGCATCTGCATAAACATCGTATATCATAGCATAACATTGCATCACAGGTACATTGAAGATTGGTTTTCTCATTCTCTCGCTATTTATTTTAGCAGAAATGGCTCTTGAACAGACTGTCAAAGATCTCCAGGCTCAGAATGCTCAGTTTCAGCAGATGTTCACTAGCTTGGTCCAGGGCCAAGAAGATCTGAAGAAGCTCATCAATAGAAAGAAGAAGGTTGTTGGTCTTCTCAACATGGGCAGACGCTACAAAGGTGGTCCTAAAAGGGTTAGCCGAATAGAGCTCTCTGAAGGAAGTGTCAAGAATGAGGGGAGTGTCAAGGGTAATGAGAATGACCAGCGTGAGCCTGAGAAAGAAAGAGAGGATCGCTCTGATTATAGCCAGTACTCTGACGAAGATGACAAGTACAAGCAACTTGAAGACCGTCTGAATGTTGTGGAAAATCTGAAGATGTCAGGGCTGAATTTTGATGATCTGAGTCTTGTTCCTGGTGTTGTGATTCCTCCCAAATTCAAAGTTCCCATTTTCGCCAAGTATGATGGCATTTCTTGTCCGAGGCTGCATCTGAAGTCTTATGTTCAAAAGATCAACCCCCACACTGATGACAGAAAGTTATGGATGCACTATTTTCAAGAGAGTCTGTCCGGAACTCAATTGAAGTGGTATTATCAGCTAGAGAATGACCGTATCCGTACTTGGAGTGACTTAGCAGACGCTTGCTACAGACAGTACGAGTACAATGCTGAATTGACACCCACTCGCATGCAACTATAGAGCATGTCCATGGGTCGTGATGAGAAGTTCAAAGAATATGCTCAGAAATGGAGAGATCTAGCAGGCAGAGTTTAGCCACCCTTGTCCAATAGGGAGTTGGTTGATATGTTCATGGGAACACTGACAGGCCCATTCTTCAATCATCTGATTGGAAACTCTTTAGCCGGATTCCCCGAGCTGATATTGATTGGCGAGCGTATTGAAGCTGGTATCAAGAGTGGAAAGATTCATGTGGAGACATCTTCAAATGTTGCGAAGAGATCTTTTGGTGGTAAGAAAGAAGCCAATGTTGTGTATGGTCAGAAAAGCCGAGCCAAGACCGATCGTGCTCAATCTGTGGGGGCGGTTGTGATCTCCAACCCTACATCAGCACAAGCTCAACGAGACAACGCGCGTAGCCAGAACGCGCCACGAAGACAGTTTACAAAGATCAACATGCCATTGTCGCAAGTCTTGCAACACATGTTGAAAGCATAACTGATTACCTTGAGGGATCCTCCTCAGAGTGTCAACACTTCCTCTCCGAGATACAATCCTAATGCTAAGTGTGCTTACCACTCCAACAGCCCAGGGCACAACACTGATGATTGTTGGGCCTTGAAGAATAAAATTCAAGATATGATTGAAACTAAGCAGATTGAGTTTGATCCTCCTGTTGAGACTCCGAATGTGATCAACGCACCTATGCCCAACCATGACAAGAGTTCCAATGCTGTTGGGGAAGATACTTATGTTTTCAACATAGATGACTTGACCATTCCTCTGATGACTATTAAGAAGAATTTACTACAAGCCGGTGTCAATCCAGGATGCCCAGAAAACTGTCGTTGGTGCCCATCTGCACCTGATGGTTGTGCTTGGTTGAGAAGACGTGTCCAGTGCATGATGGATAACCGTGAGATACTATTCCTGAAACCACCTGTGCAGAAGCTGTGTGAAGATATGTCTAAGTTAAAGATCGAAGATGTGAATGAAACTGCACCATCTGTGTGGGATACCTTGGGGCAGCCAAGTGGAAAGTATGATTACATGGTGAAGTACACTGTTCCTGATAGCTACAAGATTCCTATTGAAGATGTTAAGGCGACCGAATGGGGTGACGATTTCCCAGAAGACTATGTTTATGTTAACACAATAAGGATTTCCTCTGCTGATTCTGTGCCTAGAGTGGCACCTCTCATCATTACTTCTCCAAGACCAGTTCCGTATTCCTCTGACAAGGCTATTCCTTGGAACTATGGAGCTGATGTTTACTATCATGGCGTCAAGCAAGACCCTCTGACCATTGAAGATCTTACCGTTGAAGCTACCATTCCTAACATTGACAACATCACTGGATCAAGTAAGGTGATCCGAACCGGAAGAGTATTCTCTCCAGAAATCTCTCCTCCAAAAGACACCGCGACTCCAGCTCGCATTCCAGCCATTCAATCCATTCCCCAAGCTAAAGGGAAATAACCAGTGACTCATCCTGCTCAGCCCAAAGTACCAAAGGAAGTTACTGAGGATACCTCTAAACAAGAAATGGAGGAAATTCTGAAGATTATCAAGAAGAGTGACTACAATGTTGTGGAACAGTTGGGACAGACTCCGTCCAAGATATCCATGCTTGCTCTACTCTTGTGCTCTGAGGCTCGTGCTAATGCCTTGGTGAAGTTTCTGAAGAATGCTCACGTACCGTAAGACACTACTCTGACCAGTTTGAAGTTTGTATTTCTAACATGGCTGCCTACAACGGCCTAGGCTTCTCTGATGCTGATTTGACTCCTACCGGAAAGAAACACAACAAAGCCTTGCACATCTCTGTTGAATGCAAGGGCACTACATTGTCTCATGTTTTGGTGGATATTGGTTCTGCTCTGAATATCCTTCCGAAGACTGCTTTTGATCGACTTGATGTTGAAGGGTTGGTTCTGAGACCCAGTGACATAATTGTAAGAGCTTTTGATGGTTCTAAACAAACAGTACTTGGAGAGCTCATTCTGCCTGTTAAAGTCGGTTCTCAGACCTTTGACTCCACTTTCTTTGTCATGGACATCCGTCCAGCTTACTCTTGCTTACTTGGACGCCCTTGGATACATGGGGCAGGTGCTGTTACCTCTACCTTGCATCAGAAGCTGAAGTATCTGGTGAAAGGGAAGGTTGTTACAGTATGTGGGGAAGAAGAATATATGGTCAGTCATCTACAGTCATTCAGATACCTCGAGGTGGAGGGTGAATTCTTTGAGACTCCCTGTCAAGCTTTTGAAACAATACCCAGAGTCATGCCTGCTGACTCTCCCGTCACTCCTGAAATTACATAAGTTCCGCCTAGGATGGCCTCGTTGAAAGATGCTCAAGTTGTTGTTGAAGGAGGAGGTAGTTCTATTTGGGGACATCTCCCTGATCTTCCTTTCAAATTTGACAAGACTGGTTTAGGCTTCACCATCAAAGGTCAGAAGATGATACGCCGCGAACGTGCGGCCAACTTCCTTTCCATCGGCAGTGGAATCCATGCTATAGAAGGCGACAACGGCGACTTGACATCGGTGGATCTTCCCACTCCGGACAACGACCTCGGAATTGGAAGGCGAAGGCGTCATACCAATCTCCTTTGGACATGAGTAATTGCTCTTGTTTTGTTTTGCTTTTCGTATTTTCTATGTTTTGAACAATAAACTCTAAAGCCTAGTGCCTTGCCGGCACCGGCTCGTTGTGAGGTTATTATCATCATTTGCATATTTTCATTCAATAAAATCGTTGGACTTTTGCATTCAATTGTTGTTTTCTTTCTTTTACTATATCACCCTTCAAAAGCTATGTCTTTCTTACACACACGTGATACACTCGAATCTCGAATGTGACTATGCTATTGCTAAATATGACTTCGATAATCCGATCTACCAAGCCAAAGGCGAAGGTGAGGAAGATTGTGAAGTGCCGAGAACTTGTCGGTTGCTACTGCAAGAAGAGCAAGTTATCTGACCACCGAAGAGCTAGTCGAGGTTGTGAATTTGGATCTTGATGAAGAGAAAGGAGATCAAGATAGGAGCGGGTCTTGAGCAGTGTTAAAGAAAGGTTGGTTCGGATGCTACTAGACTATATTGAGGTTTTGCTTGGTCATACGAAGACATGCAGTGCGGATATTGATATTGTGGTACACGATTGCCAACAAAGAAGGTTTTCTCGGTGAAGCGGAAGGTTCGCATGCGTCTGAGATGTCGAGAAAATCAAAGTTTAGGTTATGAAGCGTTCAACCGGTTTCTAGTTACTTCTTATCCACGATGGGTTGCAAATGTGGTGCTGTGCCCAAGAAGGATGGCAAAGTACGAATGTGTGTGGATTAGGAGATCGAACAAAGCAAGTCGAAGGCGATTTTCCGCTTCCTCATATTGATGTTACGGTTTACAACACCGTTCAACACAAGGTTTTCTCCTTCATGGATGGTTTCTCCGGTTACAATCGGATCAAAATGGCTCCGAAGACATGGAAAGACTACTTTTGTTACATGGGGCACTTTCGCTACAAGGTTATGCGTTCGGATGAAGAACGCAGGCGCCACTTATCAGCGTGCTATGGTGACATTACTTCATGACATGATTCATCACGAGATAGAGGTCTCGTCGGCGACATGATAGCTCGATCCGGTGAAGAAGAACATCTTGATCATTTGCGAAACTATTTGTGATTGAAGAAGTACAGACTGAGACTTAATCCTAACAAGTGCACCTTTGGAGTCAGATCCAGTAAACTCCTAGGGTTTGTAGTCAGTGGTAAAGGTATTGAGGTTGACCCCGCTAAGGTTAAAGCCATTCAAGAGATGCCAACTCCCCGCACCGAGGAGGAAGTCAGAGGTTTCTTGGGCCGATTGAACTACATTGCCAGATTCATTGCACATCTAACTGCTACTTGTGAGCCAATCTTCAAGTTGCTTAAGAAAGATCAAGTGGTATAATGGAACGACGATTGCCAGATCGCTTTTGACAAAATCAAGGAGTACTTACATAATCCTCCTATCCTGATGTCGTCCGCCGAAGGAAGACCTCTTATCATGTACTTGACAGTGTTAGAGAATTCAATGGGGTGTGTGTTGGGGCAAATGACGAGTCTGGTCGAAAAGAGCATGCAATATACTACCTTAGCAAAAGTTTACCGTGAAACAAGATACCATGACTCGAGAAAACTTGCAGCGCTTTGGCTTGGCTTTCGCCGACTAAGGCAGTATATGTTGACTCATACTACCTTGTTGATTTCTAAGATGGATCCGATAAAATACATATTTGAGAAACCACTCTCTCGGAAGAATAGCAAGATGGCAAATGATCTTGACCGAATCGACATCCATACACTTCTCAAAAAGCGATCAAAGGAAGTGTAGTAGCCGATCATTTGGCTCATCAAGCCGTAGATGACTATCGATCTATGCGGTTAATTTCGAGATGAAGATGTTTTACTAATTCGATTGTGAGAACCAGGCCAGACGAAGGACACGAACAAGGATCCCGATGGACTATGGTCTTTGATGGAGCCTCAACGCACTTGCAATGGCATTGGCGCCATTATTACATCCACAACGCGGACACCGCCATTCACCGCGACTTTATTTGGTGCACTAACAACATGGCGAATCTGAGCGTGCATCATGGGTATTAAAGCTGCTATTGACCTAAGAATCAATTTCTTGCAAGTATATGGAAACTCAACTTTAGTGATCAATCAGATTAAGGGCGAGTGGGATACGAAACATCCGAATCTCATTCCGTATCGAGAGCATGTTCTGAGTTTGATCCCCTACTTCGAAGAGATCACTTTCAATCACATTCCGCAAGAAGATAATCAGTTAGCAGACGCATTGGCTACTATGTCGTCTATGTTCAAGGTCAGATGGGACAACGAGGCTCCCCAGATCATCATCGAGAAGTTTGACGAACCAGCATATTGTTATGAGCTTGATACAGAAGAGAAACCTTGGTACTACGACGTGAAGATGTATCTTGAGACTCGGGAATATCCCGAGGGCATCATCAACGATAAGTTCTTGAGAAGATTTGCATCAAATTCTTCCTCGACAACGACATCTTATACAAGCGCAACCATGACTTGTGCTTACTCATTGTGTAGACCGGAAGGCGGAGGAGCGTATCATGGAAGAGTTACGGCGCATTTGGTACCCTCCGGTGGTCATCGATGGCTAAGAAGATTACGAGACGAGTTACTATTGGTCCACCATGGAAGTGATTGTCACCTACGCTCGATCTTGTCACAAATGCGGATATATGCGACAAAGTGCACGTACCTCCAGTACCTCGAATGTTCTACAGACTCCGGCCTTTTCAATGTGGGGCATTGACATGATCGGAGAAATCAAGCCCTGCTTCCAACGGACATCGTTTCATCCTTGTGGCAATTGATTACTTTACCAAATGGGTAGAAGCAGCCTCGTTCGCATCTGTTACTAAGAATATTGTGGCTCGATTCATTAAATATAATCTTATCTATCGGTATGGCACTCCGAAAGGATTATCACAGATAATGGCTCTAATCTCAACAACAAAATAATCACGAACTCTTGCACGATTCAAGATCAAACATCATAATTCTTCTCCTTATCGGCCTAAGATGAATGGCGCGATGGAAGCCGCCAACAAGAACATTAAGAAGATTATCTGAGAAGATGACGGTAACTTACAAAGATTGGCATGAGATGTTACCATTTGCTCTTCATGGTTATCGCACTTCTGATCGAACATCATGAGGCAACCCATTCTCTCTTGTATACGGTATGGAAGCAGTCTTGCCCATCGAGGTTCAGATACCCTCAACCAGAGTCCTCCAGGACGCAGAGTTAGGCGAAGATGATTGGATCCAGACTCGCCTTAACCAGATTAATTTGATTGATGAGAAACGACTCGCGTCCATACGCCATAGGCAGTTATCGAAGCGAATGATCGGAGCATTTAACAAGAAGGTCAAGCACCAAGTCTACCAAGTCGGTGATCTAGTAGTCAAGCGCATCATTCTTCCACAAGGTGATCCCAGGGGCAAATAGACTCCCACCTATGAGGGACCATTTGTAGTCAAAACAATATTTTCCGGCGGAGCTATGATACTTAGCACCATGGATGGTGAAGACTTCCACCACATGAGCAGACATAGTCAAAAATACTACGCATAAAGAGACCGCTAGGTCGAATGACCTAGGCAAAATAAGGGCATCTGGCGAACCAAAGGTCGGGGCAAAAGTTAAGGATATATACAAAACATGTACACCGGCAGTCGAAAACACGAAAAGGCGGCTTGGGAAAAAAGGTATCGGTGGTGAAAACCGAAAGCGGTCTAGGCAAAAGTTAGGGATCTAAGCGTACGATTATGTCTCGTCCGGATCACCTACTTCCAGACTACTACTATCAGCATTCAAGATTCAAATGGCGAAGATCAATCCACTAACTTTCTACTGATAGCAAGGAGATGAGATAGTTGAAATATATGAGTACTAGCATAGTTGGAACTTAACGAGATTGTTTCCGCATAGCTTTTTACCTTTCCTTGTGTACAAAATACTTGGCCATACGCCACCTTTCAAATAAATACAGGTTTCTTTCTCTTTACAATTCTTGCTGTTGTCGTTTGCATAATGTCCAACGTTTGCTTTGAATGATTATATGCATTTGACAATAAAAAGCTAGTCACAAACATGCGAAAAGTAAACATAACAACGTAATTGCTACAGGCTCCAGGAATTGAGATGACGACGAAAGTCACCAATACATTTCCCCGCAGAGCATGATCCCCACAGAGGTGTCACTCACCACAAACCTTCCCCCAGCGGAATATACATTGATTCCCGAGCAGTGATTCCACTCAACTAAACCATGTTACATCAAGTTCCAAGCAGTAACATTTCATCCCCGGCCAAGGTGTTTATCCCCAACAAGATATCTCTCAACAATTCCCATTTTCTCCAGCAGCAGTGTCCAGAACTGAAACTTGGTCAGATAGTGCACCGGAGGAAACCTACATCTTTTATTCCTCAACCAAAGATTACAACGGACTCCAGATTCTTCTAACACGGTCTCCCGGCAACAACCAAATACCCTCCAGCAGGATTTACACACAAAATCCCCGGTAGAGTACCTCCAAGATTCTCCCCAACAGGGTCTATACACAAGATCCTCGACAGCGTATCACTACGATCCTCAACAATATCTAGGCCCAAGACTTGGTCAGATAGTGCACCGGAGGAATCAAGGTTATCTTTCTTCTCAGGATTTCCGTCCTCAAACAGAAGTCAGAAATCCTCAAACAGAACATCTGCATTTTCTTCAAGATGGATATGTTTTGAAATACCACAACATCTATCATTCATACATTATTCATAAAAGTCATAATTTGTGCATATGTCATTCATACACATCATCATGCATCATACTTTGCATAAGACTAACAAATATTCTATAAAAGTTTCTCTTGTTTTCTCCAAAACAGGTGAAAATCACTTCCGCCTCTGGTCCAATTAAGACCCGAATCCGACGGAAAACTATCGAAAGACCGCCCTAGTTGTCCTCGACAATGGTCCAAGATAAGACCGAATCCGACGGAAAACTATCGAAAGACCGCCCTAGTTGTCCTCCGACAATGGTCCAAGATTAATACCGAATCAGACGGAAAACTATCGAAAGACCGCCCTCGTTATCCTCCAACGGATCCGAGATTAATACCGAAGCGGACGGAAACCTTATCCGACGATCGCAAGTTATCCTCGATATGAGCGGTGGACCAACACGATGCAATAGGAAGATATCCACATGTTACTAGCTACTATCTCCTCGAGTAATCGGCACGGATATGTATTCGACTTCCTCTTATTATCAGACAACTCAGTCGGCATACGACTCGGTTGCCTTGGATAACATCTTAAGCCCATCTCCGACTACTTGTCAACATTTCTCCACTTTCGAATCTGCATATTTGGTTAAAATCAATACAAACCAATAACTTCATTCAAAGGAACACGAAGTCTAATGTCGACTCCTCGGATGGCATCTTAAGCCCATCTCCATGCTCCTTCCACTTCGAAGCGTTTGAGCCTAGCGTCGGCTCACTCCCAACATCGATCTTTCGGATGGCATCTTAAGCCCATCTCCGGCGATTCTCCTATTCAAACAACAATCTCGAGTCTAACATCGACTCATTCCCGTGAAGTCTCCAACTTCTCCAATGGCATCGTAAGCCCATTCGCATCATCACCAACAACGAGTGCAAATTTCGGTGTACTCGGTGTCCAATCATCTTCTACCTCCAGTCACGAAAGCGAACATGCCAATCTAACCCTTCGATACAAGAAGATTGAGCAGAGCTGTCATACCCCAAAATTTGCCCTCCATCTTCTCAAGATATTTCATACATCCATACTCAAGGATTCCTCAAGGGTTGATCAGACAAACCCTCTCCTAAGACAATCAACCCAAACTAGGGTTTGGCAATTCTCAAATCAAGATGGACTTCCAACATCTCCAATGGTCATCATGCCTCCTCATATGCTTCAAAGATTCTCCATGTCAAGTTTCAAGCCTCACAAGTCAAGTTTCCTCAGACAATTGCTCAGATGGTTGAAAATCGGTTGTATTGGACAAAAGTCAACTATGGTCAACATACAGTCAAACTTCATGATTTTTGGTCAACATCATCATTTTGAAGTTACATTCATCATTTAATCAAGGGTTGATCATGATTCATCAAGAAAACTCAAGATTTGCTCAAAAGTCAAACTTTCTAAATTAGGGTTTCTCAATGAAAAGTCAACCAAACTTTGACTGAGCATAACTTCTTCATACTTTCTCAGAAAATTTTCCACCACCTCTTGTTTTGAAGGAAATTCAATTCTCTACAACTTCATGTCTCACAAGAATGTTCAAAAAATGCTTCATTTGGAAGGTATGGATCAAAACATTACCGGTCAACAAAAAGTCAACTTTTTGTTTTGAAGATATATTGAGCATGGAAACTCCAATTGAGATGAAACCAAAGAGGTTGGTTAGAGGACTCCTAGATCTTTCCAAAAAGTCCAAGAACATTCAAAAATGTGGAAAATTGAGCAAAATACACCCTGTGCAAGTTGGACAATTTTGAAGAAGTGCACAAAGAGAGATACTTGTAAAAATCAAAATTTTTGCAAATGGGCCTAGTTTTTCTTCATCCAAACTTCTTCCTTATACAATTAGGAATATCCAAGCCCAATGCCACGAATTTTAATCTTATTTTTCTATTTAATTTGGATTTTATTCATTTAAATACAAATTAAATTCAAAAATAAGGTATAAAATCAAAATTAATTGCAAAATTGATTTTTCTCTCTTCCTTGAGATCCAAGTAACCCAAGAAAGCTGGCAAATTTCGAAATTGGTCTTGATATGGCAAGAATTTGATTGAAATTGATAAAAAAAAGGTAAGATTTGATTTTGTACAAAATCAAATATTTTTTGCATTGATTGATGATTATTTCTTCCTCAAATCAGCTCCAATTCCATCCAATATAAATATACAAGGCATAGCACATGAATTAGAACAGAAAAATTGCTTGGAGAAACCCTAACCTAACTAAAAAAAACCGTGCACTACAAGTCACTAGCAGCCCTTGTTCCAGCTTGTTTCAATTGGTTTTGAGGATTCAAACACGTTCCTTGACATCCCTGGAAGCATTCCAGACCTTTACATTGTCCAAAAGCATCAAGAATCACGAAATCTGAATTTGGTTTGTTCATGTTTTTCTCAAAATCGATTTCCATTATTCATGCATTTTTAACATGTTTTGTTGTTGTTTTTGTGATTAGAACGAAGTTTGCAAGCTTTCTGGGTGGTTTGATTGAATTTCCATGGCCTAGAACACGAATCACCATTGCTAGGGTTTTCGGCCTCGATTTAGGGTTTCTTTAAAACGGATAAATTGGACCATAAGACCACCACCATCGTGTTTAGAATTCAATTTGCAATCGATTCATGTACTCACAACTAATTTATATTACGTGTATGAGATTTTGGAAAATGCAGGGACTATAGCGTCCTGCTGGGGGCCAATATTTTCAAAAATTCAAAGCGAAGAAGATGAAGCTTGGCGGGGTGCGGTCGGAGATGACACTTGTTTACAAACCACTCGCTCCGTTTCCATGACACGCGTGCACTCCAGTTCGGTTGGTAAAGGCGTGGCGTTGTGAAGGGAATGTCCTGAGTTCGATCCCTGGCCATGGCAAAGCATTTTTCACATGTTTGCATTTTTTTTCTTCATATTTTCATATTTTCATTTAATATTTTCATACAATTTAATTTAACTTTAAATATTTTTATCATGCATTTAAAAACACCAAAAAATATTTTTCTTTTTGCATTATTTTCAGAAAATGTTTATTTAATTTATAAAATTAAAAATATTATTTTTGCATGCATATTTAATTTTATTGTTAATTTATCATTTAAATCACTTTTAATTGATTTTTAATTATTAAATTAACTCCAAAAAATCCCAAAAAATTATTTTAGCATATTGATGTTATTTCTAGCATGAAAACCTTTTTCTCATTCAAAAATTATCATTTTTACTAACATTTTCCTCTTATTCGATTTCCTCGTATTTTCCGATTTCTCATCTTTTCACAGGTTATCCCGTTTCGGACGATTTCTTTCTATCGTTTTCTTTTTTCCAATTATGTAATTGCTTATGGGATGTAATAGTTTAATTAAGACTTTTATTTTCCGCATTTTTTTCCAATTATGTATCTGCCCCAAAGTCATGTAAATAGCGTAGGATTTATCTTTCCGCACTTTACATTTCCGCAATTTAATTTAGTACCTATATTTGTTAGTAACTAGGCGTGTATGGCAAGATAAAATCGGACATAGCTCATTCTAATTTTCAAAGATAAAATATCTGAATTGACACACTCTTTTCACACATGCACCCCTTAGGGTAATTCTCTCTCGTTGCCTTTACGAATACAAATGGTCATGTCCCTCGAACGTAGAGGTATTCTAGCACCGTTGCCTTCAAAACAAATCATCATAGTCCCTTCGATACAAAGATCATAAGACCCACGATGTCGCCTCCGAATACATGATCTTGACTCTCGATTGTCGCCTCGAAAATGATGATAGTCCTTGAATGTGCTAGGATACTTCCTACAAGTTGCTTTCTATGACCATCCGATGTCCCTTCGAATGGTCCGCTTACATCCAACGAATGGGGTTACCTACCAACTAATGGTATGGATAGCACTATTCTAAAGGAAAGTAAAACAACACGAAAACGACCATTCTGAGTAGGTAATAAGACTTTTAGTTGCTTGCTCTATCAAAATACTTTTCACACCTCACACTTTTTGTCAAAGTTCAAACTCTTTTCAAAACAAAACATTTCCGAACACTTTGTATACATTCCTACATGAATCATTACAAAGTCAAAGCGAAATGCCTTTTCAAAACATTTTTGTTAAACACACAGAAAGCACAATTTTAAAGTGATCTAAGAGCAACTAAGAGCCCGTAGATAACTACGGATGGAAAGGGGTGCTATTACCATCCCTTTTCATAACCTTCTCCCTTACTCAGAATCTAACGAAGGTCTTTTCCTGTTCTTTTCACCTTCCCTTAATTGGATAAAAGAAAAGTCGGTGGCGACTCTTGCTATCCGCACATTTGCGATACAAAAACCTACAAAGTCAGTTCACCGTATTACAGTGTCGAAGGACTTTATGTTCCTATCTTTGATGACTTGTTTCCGAAGTGTCGGTTCGAGTGGGTGACTAATTCCATGGTCGAGGTGTTAGGATGGTATCGATCTTGTTTGTTTGGTTCTCGAGTGAACCGGTGTGTCTGCGACTTATTTGGTTGTTGGGTTGTTAGTTGGTTTTCGAGTGCATTGTATGAGCTTTGCATCTCGGCATGGTTGTTCTTGACGGGACGTTGTGGTTAGGGAGATGCCCTTGTTTTTGGTGTCTTTTGTATGTTGTTTAATTGACGCGAGGATTGAGTGGACGAATGTGTAGGCATGTCCCGAATTGTTCGTTATGGTCGAAATTTCGAGGACGAAAAGTTTATAAGTGGGGGAGAGTTATAACGCCCCATTTTAATTAATATTATATTAATATTTTCAAGTTACCGATCGATATTTATTTTGCGAGGAGAATATTTATATTAATTGATATATCTTTTAATATATTTGGCGACGTTTCGATTCGGTCCGGTTTTTATTTTGTTCGGTTCGGTAATATATTATTCGAACCGATATTTAATTCCCCAGAATTATTTTAATTAATTGAGTTAATAATATTATTAGATATTATTAAGGTGTTAATTAATAATATAAGTTAGGGGTGTGAGGATTAATTTAAGAGAATTGGGTATACACCCTTGGTTGCTAGTAAAATGCATCATAAAAACACTTTCTCCTCATTTTCTTTCCATTCCAAAAAAAGCCAAACTTAGAAACTTATAGAGAAATAGAGGGTTTTGGAAGAAGAAGAAGAAGAAGAGCAAGAGCAAGCTTGAGGGTTGGATTTGTTGAATCACCAAGAATCATCCAAGCATTTGAAGTAAGGGGTTTGATTTTCCATTCCATATAGTTAGGGTTTGATAGATATATTTTGGATTTAGGAAAAATTGGTATTTGATTCATGAGTTTTGGGTTGAGTGATTGTTGAAATAACTTAGAAAGGTTGAGTTAGGAGTATGGATTGTGGGTGTTTTATTGCTAGCTTGTAGGAAATAGAAGTTATAAAATGGAAATGAATAAACTGTGAAAAAACCATAGCAGAAAAATTGTTTGTAGCAGAAGCCGTGGAGAAGAAGACGAATTGGAGGAGTTGTGGCATGGGAGGTGCCCACCCGACGAGGCTACCGTCCCGCCTAGAAAGCGCCACATGTCTGATGAAGCGACTTTTGGATTTTGGTATCGCAAATGTGCGGATAGCAAGAGTCGCCACCGACATTTATTTTTATCCAATTAAGGGAAGGTAAAAGTAACAGAAAAAGACCTTCGTTAGATTCTGAGTAAGGGAGAAGGTTATGAAAAGGAAAGTATTAGCACCCTTTCCATCCGTAGTTATCTACGGGCTCTTAGTTGCTCTAGATCACTTTAAAATTGTGCTTTCTGTGTGTTTGACAAAAATGTTTTGAAAAGGCATTTCGCTTTGACTTTGTAATGATTCATGTAGGAATGTATACAAAGTGTTCGGAAATGTTTCGTTTTTGAAAAGAGTTTGAACTTTGACAAAAAGTGTGAGGTGCAAAAAGTATTTGATTTGAGCAAGCAACTAAAAGTCTTATTACCTACTCAGAATTGGTCGTATTCGTGTTATTTTACGTTCCTTTAGAATAGCGTTATCCATACCATTAGTTGGTAGGTAGCTCCACTCGTTGGATGTAAGCGGGACATTCGAAGGGACATCGGATGGTCATAGAAGGCAACTTGTAGGAAGTATCCTAGCACATTCGAAGGGACTATCATCATTTTTCGTAGGCGACAATCGAGGGTCAAGATCATGTATTCGGAGGCGACATCGTGGGTCTTATGATCTTTGTATCGAAAGGGACTATGATGATTTGTTTGAAGGCAACGGTGCTAGAATACCTCTACGTTCGAGGGACTTGACCATTTGAATTCGCAAGGCAACGAGAGAGAATTACCCTAAGGGGAGCATGTGTGAAAAAGTGTGTTGATTCAGATATATGTTATCTTGAAAATTAGTGAGCTATGTCCATTTTATCTTGCCATACACGCCTAATTACTAGCAATTTATAGGGTGCGGAAATTAAAATGCGGAATGTAAAGGTGCAGAAAGATAAATGTCCTACGCTATTACATGGCTTTGGGGCAGATACATAATTTAAACTTGCGGAAAATAAAAGCCTAATTAAAACTATTACATCCCATGGGCAGTTACATTATTGGAAAAAGAAAACAGTAAAAGAAATCGTCTGAATCGGAATAACCTGTGAAAGAAAGAGAAATCGGGAAATACGAGATGAATCAAACAAGAGAAAAAATGTTAGCAAAAATGCAATTTTTAAAATAAGAAAAATATGACATGCTGGAAATAACATAAATATGCTAAAATAATTTTTTTGGGATTTTTTGAATGTAATTTAATAATTAAAAACTAATTAAAAGTGATTTAAATGCAAAATTATGAATAAAAATAAATATGCATGCAAAATTGTATTTTTTAATTTTATAAATTAAATAAACATTTTATGAAAATAAATGCAAAAGGAAAAAATATTTTGATGATTTTTAATGCATAAATAAAAATATTGAAAAGAAATTAAAATGCATGAAAATATTAAAAGAATATGAAAATAGAAAATAATTGAAAAAAGTTTGAGTTTGTAAAAAAGAAAGCAAAACCAGGTCCCAGGCTGGCTCGAACTGATGACCTTTTGGAGCATCTTGGAACAGGAAGCGTCTTAACCACTAGGACACTTGGCTCTTTGTGTTGGAAAAGACAAAATCAATAGAATATGAATGATGACGTGTCCTGAGAATAGTTTGAAAACGAGTCAGCGTGCGTGGACCCCAGTCAGCGTGAACGAGCGAATCAGAGCAAGCTATCGTGCCACGCCAGCCTCGCCGGTCTTCATCCCAATCAACGACGCCGGAGCCCTAGCTCCGGTCGTCTTCTCCGGCGACCACGATTCCTGAACCTGCAAAACAGCGCGAATAAAAAGCAAAGGACCACCATTCCCACCTAATTCGATGGCTGCGAGTCTAATGGTGCCATCAGTTTCGATTGAAAATGCTTATATAAGCCGGTTCGAAGCTTCACAGTTCGGAAACCCTAAGTATGGCATCTCATGTTTTGGACGTTCAAACTTAACAACGATTGCCCAGATCTCATCCATGGAACCTCATGAACACAATTAAAACATTAGAATCGATTTACACACGCAGAATAATAAAATGCAAAAATAAAAAAGTTTTGAATATGTATGATCATGTATGCATCGATTCAGCTTGGTTTCAACCATTGGCAAGGATGTGTACTTACTCAAACCTACCTCCTGAAGACAATGGGATGGTTTTTGATGGCTGAAAGTGACTGGAGAATGAATTTCGAATTTTCAAGTTTCTTGAAAAAATTTGGCAAAGTGAGGGCTGTGTATGGGGCTAGGGTTTCGTGTCCTTGTTTGTACACAATACTGGCTATTTATAGAAGAGATTGAGAGAGGAAAAAGAGTGAAAAAAGATTTGATTTGGAGCATTCAATATTTTTCAAATAAAATCAATTTTCTTGAAAGAAATTTGATTTCCTCTTCAATGCATGATCATGCACGAATTTGGCAAGAGTTTTGGGCTATCTTGGACTTCAAGGAAGATATAAATCCAACTCATTTGAAAAAAATAATTTATTTTCATATTTTATATGATTTAATTTTGAATTAAATGTCTTAAAATTCAAAGATAAATCATAAAAATAGAAAATTACCATAATAACATTTATGGGTCAAAAATAATGTCATGAACAAGTTTGGACCAAAAGATTTTAGGCCCATTTGGAAAATTTTGCATTTTGACCAAAATGTCCTTTTGTGCAATTGTCCAAAATTGCCCAACTTCTGAATAGTGTATCTTGCTCATTTTTCCACATTTTTGAGTGTTCTTGGACTTTTTGGAAAGCTCTAAGAGTCCTCTAACCAACATTTTTGGTCTCATATTAATTGGAGTTTCCATGCTCAATATATCTTCAAAACAAAAAGTTGACTTTTTGTTGACTTTGAAAAATGACCTGTAATGTTTTGAGCCATAACTCTCAAATGAAGCATTTTTTGGACATTCTTGTGAGACATGAAGTTGTAGAGAATTGAATTTCCTTCAAAACAAGAGGTGGTGGAAAAATTTTTGAGAAAGTATGAGGAAGTTATGATCAGTCAAAGTTCAGTTGACTTTTCACCTAGAAACCCTAATTTGGAAAGTTTGACTTTTGAGCAAATCTTGAGTTTTCTTGATGAATCATGATCAACCCTTGATCAAATGATGAATGTAACTTCAAAATTAGGATGTTGACCAAAAATTATGAAGTTTGACTGTATGTTGACCACAGTTGACTTTTTGTCAATCTGATTGATTTTCACCATTTGAGCAATTGTGTGAGGAAACTTGACTTGTAAGGCTTGAAACTTGTCATGGAGAATCTTTGAAGCATGTGAGGAGGCATGAAGACCAGTGGAGATGTTGGAAGTCCATCTTGACCTGAGAATTGCCAAACCCTAGTTTGGGTTGATTGTCTAGGAGAGAGTTTGTCTGATCAACTCTTGAGGAATCCTTGAGTATGGATGTATGGAATGTCTTGAGAAGATGGAGGGAAAATTTTGGGGTATGAAACCACCCCCTATACTTTATCCCCCTGGGACGTGCGTCCCCTTGCTTGCAGGAAGAAGTAACGAAAATGGCATTTTGCTGTTTTCTGTAATTCTATTTCTGCATAATTGTTGTTCTGTATAATTTTCCATTTGGCTTCTGTTGGTTTCAATTTCTATAATTTTTTATAATACTAGTTGGTATTAATAAAATATAATTAGGACATAAGTTATCCAATTAAATATGGAACCCGATTATGTTTCGATTTTTCGATTTCGGTAATTTCGGCGACGAAGCAAGTTGCTCCGAATTCAACGAAAATTGACGTGCTAGCTAAGTTCGACGTGTAGAACGTAGTGGTGAGGTTATTTTTTCGAAATTGAGAGTTTTTACCAAACGACCCGAAATAGGCCAAATTACAGTTAAATTGAATCAGATTGCGTTTTAGTCGATTTAAGATACGTATGGACAATCCGATTGCGATGTTGATGATTATGATTAATGCCGGTTATTAGGAATGACTTTCGCGATGATTAGTGGTGTTTTGACTATTTGTACGTATTTGGAATTTGGTGAATAAATTGATAATGATGTGGTGTGATTAAACATGATATTTGCGACAGTGTATTTATTAACGAGTACTTGATGACATGCGATGCGATGCGATGATATGTTTATCTTGATGTGGATGAATATGGCGACGTGGACTTTATGTCAATTTTGATGAGCGATGATGATGTTTTTGTTGTGTTGTTTTTATTGTCGAGTCACATACATTGCATTGGCGACGGGGGCTTTTATGCTAAGCGACGATGGGCTTCATGCCAAATGTTCCTAGGTATGGACAAAGCGACGGTTACCACATGCATAACATAGTCGTGTCTCATGGAGTCGGTTATGTTTACGATTGAGTTGTTTGGCGTTGGGTTTTAATTGATGGATTATGTGGAATTGCGATGATATATGATGCTTTGTTTGGTGATGATCTTTATGATGAACATGAAATGAATATGACATGATAATTTCATGATAACTATGCAATGAATATAAATGATGAGTTTTGCGATGATTTGACCTTAATAAAATGCTTAATACAAATATGATGTGATGATGTTTGTGACGATGGGCTTTTATGCCAAAAGCGACGATGGGCTTTAGCCAATTTGTGATGATTTCGTGATGATGAAAGTTTATGTGTTGTTGTGATGATATATGTCGATGAGGTTATGGCGATAAAGTGTTGATTATACACATTAGAATGACGATCAAAGCGAGTGAGATTTGGATATGTGTTGGAATGCACTTATTAACCTATATCTTTTATGATTCCAAAACTATATATATATATATATATATATATATATATATATATATATATATATATATATGTGTGTGTGTGTGTGTGTGTGTGTGTGTGTGTGTGTGTTATCTTGCCTTTAATTATATGTTTTGGAGTATCTCACCCTTTACTTGTTTCGCCGTTACCTTTATACTGGTAACATGCAGGTTATGAAGACAGAGATTATAACTGCTATTAGTCGAGTCGGTGTCGCTCTTATACGTAGCACTCGGGGTGAACATTTATGTTGTCCTGTTGTTGTTCTTTTGTTGTTATTCCTTTTGTGAATAAGAATCATACTTTATGAAAATATGATTTGATGAGGAGGTTTAATAAAGAAGGTGTTTTTGATTTCTAAGATTCAATTTATGATTTTCGAGGATGCTATGTCTCCGAGATCAATACTTTTAAGCAAACTGTTTAAAGTGATTTGGTTTTGAAGGTGTGACGCCTCAGTATTGAATTTATGAAATTTTAAATTACTCTGATTTTATTTATAAAACCTTGTGTAATATTGGGGTGTTACACCAAACATAGCCAATATCTATGATATGTTTAATTTTCTATTTTAAAATTATAATATATTATTTATAATTATAAATACTATAACATAATATAAAATAATTAATGATATTAAAATTTAAATTTATAGTAAATTTAAGAAATTAATTTTTACTATTTTTATTTATAGTAGTTTTAATTAATTTATCATTTTATTTTTAGATTTTTAAATAAAATAATAGATTTAACATCAATTTTACAAAATTTGAACTTTAATGAAAATAGATGATGATAAAATAAAAGTTGAGAGAAATATTTTTATAATTAATATCAAAATAAAAATAATATTTATATATGAAAAATACATATGGTGTTGATTAAAAACATATAATGTTTATTTTATAGATAAAATTACTCTTTCATCTCTTACCATGTGTTTACCTTGGGTTTTTGTAAACAATGTTGGTCTCTTGCCAAAAAGTTTACTTGCGAGATCGACCAGAAAATCTCAGTACAATTTTAGTTTTCAAGTGTTTACAAAGTGTTTTTGAAAAGGGTGCGTTCGACCTCAAGTCCAACGTATTTGAGTGATTGCAAAGTAAATAAAGTAAAACTTGTAAATTAGAAATGAAAGCGTTTAAAATACAAAGGTAAATGACATAACATTTAAAATAGTTGAAAAGTAAACAAGTTAATTCAAACGTACATTGCCCTAGCCTGATTCATTTCACTCGTTCGCTTGGTTACTCTGACTGATTAGCGTTAGGAATGTAAAAGTTTGAACCTTTAACATAATGCATTAAGTGCTTTATTTATACTACATATATAGTAACTACTTCTTGGCGGAATTTGACTCTTTACACGCCACATGTATCATGTAACTTCTCTCCATGAACCCACATTCTTTATTCTTGCTCTCTTTCCCTCCAAGAAACCTTCGTTTGAATAATTTGGACCACTTTCAACATCTTGGTCTTTTAATATTCCCAAGCCCATTTAACCTCTTTTGGTCGACTGAAAACGCAGTCAATTATACCTTATTCGACTGAAACACCCTGATCAACCCAAATACCACATTAATTCAAAATCCCTTTTGAACTATCTTCTTCTATTGGTTGGATTTTTACCTTGTGGAAAATCCTAGCCAATAAATTTCCCCCTAAAATATCTTTTTCGGTTGAAAGGGTGAAATGGACATTGTATATTCCTTTCCTGATACGACTTGACGTCATTGTAATCATGATTTTCTTTTCACAGGTCTTGTTAGCGAACAAGAAGCCACTTTCCTACTTTTTAGCTTTAACTTCCTAGGATGAATGTGGCCTCTAACTTACCAACTTCATCACTCATCTACCATCTGTTTTACATGTGCCTACCACACGACCATAATTCTCCAATTTTCTTTCCGAACGTTTGGTTTCCTTAGCAGTATAAATACCCATTTCACTTCTTCAACTTCCTCTTTATGCTCTCTTTGCATTCCCATACCTTTTCGTTTCAAACTTAGAGATAACCTTTTACCTTCACTCTAGATTCCAAGCAAAAGCACTAATCACTTCCGAGATGTCACCAATCCCTTTCCCTGAGCAGTACCGAGACATAAGGGACTCTCCTAAATCCAATTATTAGACGGGAAAACTCATCATTGCTGCTGATAATCACTAGGTCCTTTATTCATTTTGTAATTTGCTATTTTTGCATTTGAGTTTTGTTATCTTTGATCGTAATTTTAATGAAATGAGCATTGCATCTTTTGAATTAATCATATCATTTTCTTGATTTTACTTCTTTATAGTCACTCAAAAAATCACAAAAATAATATTGTTTTCTTTATCAACTTTTTGTTTAAGCAAACATTGGAGGGAGAATGATGATAAACAAATACCTAATTTGCAACAGTATGCTTTCAGATAAGACGTTCCTGATGATGTACAGGCATTTCTTCAAATCCCCAAATAGTGGAGATATAAGGAAGATAAACCCTTGTTAACCCTTTTGAGCCTAGAAGTAGGAGTTTCTTTCTACGTACAGTTAAAACCCTTAATCTTAACCTAGGGCAGGGTAGTTGTTCAGTTAAAGCAATTAGTGCATTTGATTTCCAAGAGAATCATGTCATCACAGATCATTCTGGATACCTTCACAAAGGTTCAACCACATCCACTGTCCGTAAACAAGGTCGAAGAAGTAGTGAAGTTCAGAGCTTACAACGGTTGTTCCTCAAAGAACCATCAATATGACAATCATAATTATCAAATTCTCACATCAAACAAACAATTGTCACACAAGTCGTTCAAGCACAAAAGTGGCGAATCAAAGTAAAAAAAAGGAGACAAAAAGCCCACTAAGTTGAAACTCAGTAATAAGTCGTTTTGGCAAAAGCCATGCAAAAGTTAGGGATACAACAAAGAAGGATCTCCGAAGAATCTCAACAAGATCAAAGCAAGATCAAGCTTGTGTGACTTCCAAATAAGAATAGGTGAATACTGTAACACGGTGAACTGACTTTGTAGGTTTTTGTATCGCAAATGTGCGGATAGCAAGAGTCGCCACCGACTTTTCTTTTATCCAATTAAGGGAAGGTAAAAAGTACAGAAAAGACCTTCGTTAGATTACGAGTAAGGAGAAGGTTATGAAAGGGAAGGTATTAGCACCCTTTTCATCCGTGAATTATCTCAGCTCTTAGTTGCTCTTAGATCACTTTAAAATTGCTTTCTGTGTGTTTGAAGAAAATGTTTTGAAAAGGCATTTCGCTTTAACTTTGTAATGATTCATGTAGGAATGTATACAAAGTGTTCGGAAATGTTTCATTTTGAAAAGAGTTTGAACTTTGAAAAAAGTGTGAGGTGTGAAAAGTATTTTGATAGAGCAAGCAACTAAAAGTCTTATTACCTACTCAAAATGGTCGTTTTCGTGTTATTTTACGTTTCTTTAGAATAGTGTTATCCATACCATTAGTTGATAGGTAACTCCATTCGTTGGATGTAAGCGGGACATTCGAAGGGACATCGTATGGTCATAGAAGGCAACTTGTAAGAAGTATCCTAGCACATTCGAAGGGACTATCATCATTTTTCATGGGCGACAATAGAGGGTCAAGATCATGTATTCAAAGGCGACATCGTGGGTCTATGATCTTTGTATCGAAGGGACTATGATGATTTGTTTTGAAGGCAACAGTGCTAGAATACCTCTACGTTCGAGGGACTTGACCATTTGAATTCGTAAAGGCAACGAGAGAGAATTACCCTAAGGGGTGCATGTTTGAAAGAGTGTGTTGATTTCAGGTATTTTTATCTTGAAGTTTAGAGTGAGCTATGTTGATTTTAGTCTTGCCATACACGCCTAATTGCTAACAGTTTATAGGGTGCGGAAATTAAAATGCGGAAATGTATAACTCGCTCTTCTTACTGTAGCAATCTGACAAGTTCTTCTGGCACTTCACAATCTTCCTCACTTTCGTCTTCGGCTTGGTAGATCGGATTATCGAAGTCATATTTAGCAATATTTTGTTATCAACGAGATTGAGTGATTCTGCGATTATCACGTGGGCGTATGTAAGAAACACATAGCTTTGGGAAAGCGTGATAAAGCAAAAGAAGAAAACAACAATTGAATGCAAAAGTCCAACGGTTTTATTGAATAAAAATATGCAAATGACAGATAAGAACCCTCACAAACGAGCCATGATGCCCCGGGCAAGGCACTAGGCTTTAGAGTTTATTGTTCAAAACATAGAAAATGAAAGCAAATCAAAACAAAACAATTACTCTGGCTAAAGGAGATTGGTATAGCGTCTTGATCTTCAATTCTGAGCCCATTGTGCTGTGTTGGGAAGATCCACTTGCGATGTCGAAGTCGTTGTCATAAGTCTTCATAGCATAGATTCCACTCGGGCGATGCGGAAAGGAAGTTGGCCGACACGTTCGCGTATCATCTTGACCCTTGATGGTGAAGCCTAAAAGATCTTGTCGGTTGAAAGGAAGATCGGGAGTTGTCCCCAAATAGTACTACCGTCAACGGTAGCTTGAGCATCTTTCGGTGAGGCCATCCTAAGCGGAGCTTGTGTAACTTCGAGAGTGATAAGAGAGTCAACAGGCATGACTGGGTATTGTTTCAAAAGCTTGACGGGGTTTGAAGAATTCACCCTCCACCTCGAGGTATCGAAATGGTAGATGATGACCATATATTCTTCTTCACCACATCTATAACAACCTTCCTTTCACCGGGTACTTGACCGATGTAAGGTAGAAATGCTTGCCCCATGTATCCAGGGCGTCCGAGTAAGCAAGTAATGGATGGATGTCCATGACAAAGAAAGTGGAGTCAAAGTGCGGGAACCGATTTTAACGGAAGAGTGAGCTCTCAATCATTCTCTTAGATCCATCAAAGCTCTCACAATTATATCAGGGTTTGAACCAATCCTTCAACATCAAGTCGATCAAAAGCGGTCTTGGTAGGATGTTCGGGCGAGCCGGTATCCACCAAAACATGAGACAATGTAATGCCCTTGCATTCAAGAGATGTGCAAGGCTTTGTTGTGTTTCTTTCGGGAGTCAAATCGTCGGAGAAGCCTAGGCCGTTGTTGGCCGTTTGCAATCAAACCAGCTGGTCGGTAGTAGTGTCTTGCGGTACATGAGCATTCTTGAGGAACTTCACCAAGGCGTTAACATGAGCCTCGAGCACAAAGAAAGCAAGCATAGATATCTTGGGCGAGTCTGTCCCAGTATTCCACAATATTGTAGTCACTCTTCTTGATAATCTTGAATTTCCTCCATTTCGTTTGGAGGTGTCTTGACAACTTCCTTTGGCATACGGTTGGCGGGATGAGCCAGGTTCTTTCCTTCTAGATTGGGAATGGATTGAATGGGTTTGGAATCATTTGAGTCATGATCTTTTGGAGGAGAGAGGGAGAAAACCCTTCGGTTACGGTCACCTTACTTGATCCGGTGATGTTGTCGATGTTAGGAATGGTAGCTTCAACGGTAAGATCTTCAATGGTCGGAGGGTCTTGCTTGGCCATGATAGTGACATCGGATCCATAATTCAAGGATGGCTTTGTCGGAGGAATATGGGCTGAGCAGATAATAATGAGAGGTGCCACTCTAGGCACATGATCAACGAGAGGAAATCCTTATAGTGTTAACATCGGCATAGTCTTTTGGAAATCGTCACCCCATCCGGTTGCCTTAACATCTTCAATAGGAATCTTGTAGCTCTCGGGGCGATTGTATTTCACCATATAATCGTACTTTCCCATTGCTTTAAAGGTATCCCATATAGTGCGGTTTCATTCACATCTTCGATCTTTAGCTTAGACATATCCTCACCGACACGCGCATTGGTTTCGGAATATGTTCACGATTATCCATCATGTCTGGACCGTCTTCTCAACCAAGCACAACCATCAGGTGAGATGGGCACCAACGTCAATTCTCTGGGCATCACGGATTGGCCTTGACTATGACAAATTCTTCTGCTGAGTCCTTCGGAGGAATGGTCAAGTCATCTATGTTGCAAAGCGTAAAATATCATCACCAACATTGGAACTTTTGTCATGGTTAGGCATAGGCGCGTTGATCACATTCGGAGTCTCAGGAGGATCAAGCTCAATCTGCTTAGCTTGATCATATCTTGAATCTTGTTCTTCAAAGCCCAACAATTGTCGATTGTCGTGCCTGGGCTGTTGGGTGGTAAGCACACTTAGCATTAGGATTGTATGTCGGAGAAAGTGTCGACACTGCGAGGAGGATCCTCAAGGTAATCAACTACGCTTTCAACATGTGTTGCAAGGGCTTTGCGACAAAAGCATGTTGATCTTCGTAAGCTGTCTTGGCGGCGTTAAGGCCAGCGCATTGTCGCTGAGGTTGTCTTGATGTAGGATTGGAGATCCAGGCGCTTCCGCAGTTGAGCGGTCGGTCTTGGCTCGGCTTTCTGACCATACACATCATTGGCTTCTTTCTTACCACCAAAGATCTCTTCCGACATTTGAAGATGACTCTATTTGAATTTTCCCACTCTTGATACCGACGATCGCTGCTTTATCAATATCATCTTGGTGAATCCGTGAAGAGTTTCCAATCAGATGATTGAAGAATGGGCATCGGTGTTCCCATAAACATATCAACCAACTCCCTATGGGACAAGGGTGGTTGAACTACGCTTTTGCTAGATCTCTCCTTAAAGGCATACTCCTTGAACTTCTTATCGACCCTTAGACATGCTCTGTGGTTGCATGTGAGTGGGTGTCGGATCGAGTGTACT